>CM067502.1:34343461-34420961 GCA_034509495.1 Acestrorhynchus altus
GGATGTTTTTCTGTGAAAGATGAGGCTTCCGTGTTGCCACCCTACCCCATAGCCCAGACATATGAAGAAGACGGGAGATTGTTGTCACATGTACTGCACAGCCAGTACTTGCCAGAAATTCTTGCAGCTCCTTCAGTGTTGCTGTCGGCCTCTTGGCAGCCTCCCTGACCAGTTTTCTTCTTGTCTTATCATCAATTTTGGACAGATGTCCTGTTCTTGGTAACGTCACTGTTGTGTCATGTTTTCTCCTCTTGATGATGACAGTCTTCACAGTGTCCTGTGCTATATTTAATGAATTGGAAATTCTTTTGTAGTCTTCACCTGACTGATATCTTTGAATAATGAGATCCCTCTGATGCTCTGGCAGCTCTTTGCAGACCATGGCTTGTGCTGGATGATGTGGCTACAGAAATGTCAGGACAAGTCTACTAGAACAGCTGAACTTTATTTGGTTGATCAGAGGCACTTTAATTCGTGACAGGTGTGTGCTGACTCCAATCTAACATGAGTTTGAATGTAATTGGTTAAATCTAAACACAGCCACACCCCCAGTTCTAAAAGGGTGTGCACACTTATGCAACCACTTTATCTCAGTTGTTTATTTTTACTTCACCTCCCTGAAATATTTCTGTTTGTTTTTCAATTGCATCGGTCAACAATACAGCACACTTTGCACAAGGAGAAGCTGTATGGGAGAGTGGCACCTCAACAGAAAAGTGACATTAATATTTTGTAGATCCTCCTTTTGCAAAAATAACAGCCTCTAGTCGCTTCCTGTAGCTTTTAATGAGTTCCTGGATCCTGGATGAAGGTATTTTTGACCATTCCTCTTTACAAAACAATTCCAGTTCAGTTAAGTTTGATGGTCGCAGAGCATGGACAGCCCGCTTCAAATCATCCCACAGATGTTCAATGATATTCAGGTCTGGGGACTGGGATGGCCATTCCAGAACATTGTAATTGTTCCTCTGCATGAATGCCTGAGTAGATTTGGAGCGGTGTTTTGGATCATTGTCTTGCTGAAATATCCATCTTCAACTTCAACTTCAACTTCGTCACTGATTCTTGAACATTATTTTCAAGAATCTGCTGATACTGAGTGGAATCCATGCGACCCTCAACTTTAACAAGATTCCCAGTGCCGGCATTGGCCACACAGCCTCAAAGCATGATGGAACCTCCACCAAATTTTACAGTGGGTAGCAAGTGTTTTTCCTGGAATGCTGTGTTTTTTTGCCACCATGCATAACACCTTTTTGTATGACCAAAAGTCCACAGGACCTTCTTCCAAAATGAAGCTGGCTTGTCCAAATATACCTCAGGCGACTCTGTTTGTGGCGTGCTTGCAGAAACGGCTTCTTTCGCATGACTCTCCCATACAGCTTCTCCTTGTGCAAAGTGCGCTGTATTGTTGACCGATGCACAGTGACACCATCTGCAGCAAGATGATGCTGCAGGTCTTTGGAGGTGGTCTGTGGATTGTCCTTGACTGTTCTCACCATTCTTCTTCTCTGCCTTTCTGATATTTTTCTTGGCCTGCCACTTCTGGGCTTAACAAGAACTGTCCCTGTGGTCTTCCATTTCCTTACTATGTTCCTCACAGTGGAAACTGACAGGTTAAATCTCTGAGACAACTTTTTGTATCCTTCCCCTGAACAACTGTGTTGAACAATCTTTGTTTTCAGATAATTTGAGAGTTGTTTTGAGGAGCCCATGATGCCACTCTTCAGAGGAGATTCAAATAGGAGAACAACTTGCAATTGGCCACCTTAAATACCTTTTCTCATGATTGGATACACCTGGCTATGAATTTCAAAGCTCAATGAGGTTACCAAACCAATTTTGTGCTTCAGTAAGTCAGTAAAAAGTAGTTAGGAGTATTCAAATCACGAAAATGATAAGGGTTTTGCACCTGTCAAATTTTGGTTTAATGCATATTGCACATTTTCTGTTAGTACAATAAACCTCACTATCAAACTGAAATAGCTGTTGCAAACCCCCAAATAGTTATAAATAAAAATGATTAAGACTAATAGGGGTGCCCAAACTTTTTCATATGACTGTAGGAAGAGAAATGTAGTAGAGATAATCCTAAAGGAAAAGCTTGTGAAAAGTGTTCTGGATGTAAAGAGAGTGTCAGACAGGATCATGAGTTTGAAATTAGAACTTGATGGTGTAATTTTGAATGTTTTCAGTGCATATGCACCACAGGTTGGTCATCAGTTAGAGGAGAAACAGAAATTATGGAGTATGATGGATGAAGTGGTAGGTGTCCCTAGAGAGGAAAGATTGGTGATTGGTGCAGACTTCAGTGGACATGTTGGTGAAGGGAACAGAGGGGATGAAGAGGTGCTGGGTATGTATGGTTTGAAAGACAGAAATGCAGAAGGTCAGATGGTTGTAGATTTTGCAAAGAGAATGGAAATGGCTATGGTGAAGCAGGAGCAGGAGATTCCACCTAAAAGAGATTAGAGATTGAAAAGGTGCCAGGGGAAAGTGTAGTAAGGCAGCATATGGTGGTTGTCTGTAAAATGAGATTAGAAACAAAGAAGAGGAAGAGAGTGAAGACAGAGCCAAAGATTACATGGTGGAAGCTGAAGGAGGAGGATGGTTGGAGGCAGTTCAGGGAAAAGTTGCAACAGGCCCTTGGGGGCAGTGAGGAGCCACTTGAGGACTGGGAAAGTACAGCTTAGGAGGTGATAGAAACTGATAAGAATGTTTTTGGTGTTTCGTCTGGTCAGAGAAAGAAGACAAGGAAAGTTGGTGGTGGAATGAGGAAGTCCAGGAGAGTATTCAGAAAAAGAAGGCAGCTAAGAAAAAGTGTGATAACCAGAGAGATGAAGGACGTAGGCAGGAGTACTGTGAGGCTAGTTGCATAGCAAAAAGAATGGTGGTCTATGATGAGTTGTATGAGAGGCTTGAGTAAGGTGGAAGTGAGGGGAGTTTTAAAAAGGATGAAGAATGGAAAGGCAGCTGGTCCAGATGACATACCTGTGGAGGTATGGAGATGTTTAGGAGAGAAGGCAGTGGACGTTTTTACAAGGTTGATTAACAAAATCCTGGAGAGATAGAGAATGCCTGATAAGTGGAGAAGTTTTTATTTTAAAAACAAGGGTGATGTGCAGAGCTGTAGTAACTACAGAGGTATAAAGTTGATGAGCCACACCATGAAGGTATGGGAAAGAGTTGTTGAAGCAAGGCTAAGGTGAGAGGTTCAGATCAGTTAGCAGCAGTTTGGTTTCATGACCAGAAAGAGTACCGCAGATGCAGATTTTGTGTTGAGAGTATCAGTAGAGAAGTACAGTGAAGGTCAGAAGGAGCTACATTGTGTCTTTGTGGATCTAGAGAAGGCATATGATAGGGTGCCAAGAGAGGAACTGTGGTACTGTATGAGGAAGTCAGGAGTGGCTTAAAGGTATGTCAGGGTGGTGCATGACATGTAGGAGGATAGTGAAACAGCAGTGATGTGTGCAGTTGGAGTGACAAATGGTTTCATGGTGAAGGTAGGGTTACATCAGGGATCAGCTTTGAGCTCCTTCTTGTTTGCAATGGTGATGGACAGGTTGACAGATTATGGTTATATGTGGTGAGAGTAGAGAGCAGGTGGAAGAGAACCTGGAGAGATGGAGGTTTGCACTGGAGAGAAGAGGAATGAAGAGTAGAGACAAGATGGAATACATGTGTGTGAATAAGAGGGAGGCAGGTGGAAAGATGAAGATGCAAGGAGTACAAGTCGTAAAGGTGGATGACTTCAAATATCTTGGGTCAACCATCCAGAGCAGTGGACAGTGCAGAAAAGAGGTGAAGGAGTGTGTGCAGGCAGGATTGAGTGGGTGGAGACGAGTGTCAGGGCTGATGTGTGACAGAGGAATAGCAGCAAGAGTGAAAGGGAAGATTTACAAGACAGTAGTGAGATCTGCTATGATGTATGGAGACGGTGGCTCTGTCTAAAAGACAGGAGACTGAGCTGAAGGTGGCGGAGATGAAGATGTTGAGATTTTCTTTGGGAGTGACAAGGATGGACAGGATTAGAAATGAGCAGATCAGAGGGACAATGAAGGTGGAGCAGTTTGGAGATAAAGCCAGAGAGGCCAGGTAGAGATGGTTTGGACATGTGTTGAGGAGGAATAGGGGATATATCAGACAAAGAATGTTGGAGATGGAGCTGCCGGGCAGAAGAATAGAATACATCCATTTATACAGTTCAATTGGAATAGAGTAGTTCAATTGAGGCCATTCTGGTTAATTTCCATCCAATTAAATGAAGTGGGTAATCCTTTAAAAAATCCATTAAAGAGAAGATTAAATAGTCAGTTAAACACCTGTATCTGATTATATTGCTAAAAGTGAAATTTAAGTATGCTCTGCGCATGCACATTTGTGTCTGCAAATTTTTTGTGACTGTAAGTTGTTGGTCGACCATAAAACTCAACATATTGTAAAATTAAGATACAGAAAATATGTTTTGATCACTCTACATTTCTGTTTTTAGAATTGATGAACAAATTCATGGGAGATTGACCCCTTGATAATGAATGAAGACAGAGTGGATGTTGGGTTTTATGATGGAAAACTTTAAGGAAGGTAATGAAGATTTAACTTAAAGTAGTTGATACCCTGCTGTAAAATCAGCTTGTCCCAGTTTGTTCATAGTGGTGGTAGATTTTAGTCATGGACTGGATTTCTTGCAGTGTGCATGTAAACACAGGTTTTCATCAGATTGTTCAATGTGTATGAATTCAGAATTTCAGGTCTGAAATTTGAATTGCAATGAATTCAATGAGATTTGGGAAAGTTTTTTTTACATTTTTACCCTTACCTCTATAAACACTATACACAAGTATAGTGTATAGCAAGTAAATTGACTACAGGCTACAGATATAACTCAACTCAAGCTCTTCTGCTTGAAATCCCTAAAAATATATATTTAAGATGCTAACTGTGAAGCTACCAAGAATGGATTTTTAAACTATGTACATCTATTTATTGGCCTTAAGGTTTTCCTAAATTAACTGTAACTACTGTTAGAATATTTTAAGAAACTAAAATGTCTTTTAGACATTACATATTTTAGCCAGGGATACACCTGTAAACGTAACCAGTGTTAGATTGGCTGTGCTTGAAAAAGAAGCCAAAACTCTAAAATACAACATGTCACTTGGGACTGGACTTAGGATCAAAGTTTTACAGCCTAAGCAAGATGTTCAGAAAAAAATGGCACACAATCCTAATGTGTGAACAATATTAACACATTGCTAGATTAGAATATGTATGTTCTCATCACAAGGAAATGTTGCTAAAGGCTCAGAGAAAATAGCATGTGTGAAGAAATAGCATTCTCTAAACACCCTGCAGGCAAAAAATTTAGATGTTTGAGGAGCAGACTAAAGCAGACTAAAGTAAAACTTTACCATTCCCTAAAACAGTTTAAGACTAAGGGTAAGATTGAATTACAGTATTCTTCAAGTGGTCGTGACAGTTCTGTGTTAGATCTCACAGTACTGGAGATTTCACCAATAAAAAAAGGAGTGAAGAAATAAAAGTAACTATCAAACATTTGCCCCAAGATCCAGATTAAATTTAAAAATTGTGAAAACAAAATGCTTGAAAAAGGGGATCAATCCATTTCTGACAGTGATGATGAAAAAAATCAGACTGTTCCCAGATATTAATGTGAGATGAACTGGCAAAGATCGAAACATATTATCAGAGATGCAGTGAAGAGTTGGAATCCCTAAACGAAGTAAATGACTGTAAAACAGGTTTGCTTGCTGTTTTATGTTAACATTTGGTGTCTGTTGGCATAAAGTGGTGAGAGGGGTGAGTCTGTAAGTGAGTCTGTAAGTCAGTATACCTGCCATTTTGCTGAATTATTTTTCTTCCGTATTTCCGAAACACACTGTGCAACTGTAAGGGATGTACTGGATTATAAAGTTGCAGTTGCCCAATTTGCGTGATACCGTTTGACACAGGAGATACAAATGGTTTTGCCTATATTAAAGCCTGAATGGCAAAACTGTACTTGGAGTAAACTGTTTTAACTATGAAAGAGAGTGAGTGTCACCAGAGGTCACTGGTCAGCAGCTGAAACAGGGCCTGTGTGTGTTATGTTTGGTGCTAAACCTCTGTTGTTTCAGATCCACTTGACCTGACAATAGTCATATCTGGTCTAAAGATTGGGATGAGTGTGGTCTGCTGGATATTGAACCTATACGTCAGTAAACCATCATCTGCTACTTATTCTGTGTTTTTAACCTTGTTTTTACCTTGCCATGTTGTTTGGACGCTCTGATTTTGGACTCTTGCCTGTTTTTGCTCTTTCTTTTATTGGTATATTTTGACATCCATTGTGCTTAAACCCATTAATAAAGCTTCTTGCTGTTTATCTCTGCGCTTGTCAAACTTCTGTCCAATCCTGACAGTTGTCAGCCCTGGTTGTCATTTCCATTTGATGAAATTTAATCAATGGACCTGTTTACTGCAGGGTGTGCATTCCAGCTTTTTATCATCAGGCTTTAAGGAGGCATCTGGCAGAACCTGAATGTCCAGTTAAAAGGTCCATTGTACAAAGTCCAAGTACATTGATGTTTTCTTGAAATCACCAGATATGGAAAACCACACTGAGTTACTAGCATTGCTAACACATCTAGCTCACATGGGCATAAAGCAAGTCTAGCATAAGAACAATTACCCTCCCCCTCAGTTCAGAACTCGGGTCAGTTAGTGACTGCAGGCCAGTGATCCATCCACCCATCCAATCAGTGCATTTAACCCTCAGTAGTATGGAAGACTATTTATCCGCAATTCTTAAGTTTCTGCACAAGAGAACACATTGTACTCAAGCCCTGAAAGAACATAGCAGGAAGCAGATGTGCTACACAGAGAGAAAGAAGTCTAGATAGCATGTCTCTGGTAGGTCCTCTGTGAAGGCTTTAGGTCCTAGGTGTAGATAGCGGCACACATACACAATCACCGCATAGACACATTTTTTCTCTCTCTCCTTTTTCTCTCTGTGACAAGTATAAGAAACACAGCCAACCTGCCTGCAAGTGGAACAACTGTGACAAGGCTTGATTATACATGGAAGCTCTCAAGAAAGATTCCTCAAAGGTTTATGGTTTGTGCTATATCTCATATTAGCAAAAAATTTGACAACATTCGTGATGTTGGAAATTTTCGGGACCAGTCAATAAACTAGCATAGAAGCTGTGAATATAAGCAATATAATTGCCAGAGTTTCACAAGAATCATTAACACTAGTTTCGTGTCTCACATCTACTTCCAATATCATCCATCTTTCCCTAAGTTTGATCCATTCAGTTGACAAACTCAAAATAAACAGCAAGCCTGTCCTTGTAATTCATGTAGAGATAATTTACAGTTTAAACAGTATTAACTTACTGAAATCCAGAGTTCTCTCTCTCCTTCTGCAGCCTCTAATGGAGAATGTTTAAAGATACTTTTGCTTTTGCTTTTGCTTTTGTTTCAGTCTCCTGACCACATTTGATCATTGTCACCCTCTGTAGCTAACAATCATAAAAACATTGTCCTGTGTTTCTGGGATAAAATGGGAGATAAACCAGATATATGATCGAGGACCTGTGAATTTTATTGAATTTTATTGTGTTAGAAGCTAAACCTGGATATTGTAAAGCGAGGTTGACTCTGTGAGTTGTAGCTGCCATTTTGTGTAATTAACACACATATAGTCACTGAAAAACAGTGTAAAAGGGTCTAAATGATATCTAAGCCTTATTGTTGTTATAATCCAGTCAGGATGACTTTAACTCACATAGTGCATTTGTTAAAATGAATTTTTGTTCTATGGACGGTGCCCATTAACCATGAGTTACTGGCTTAGTACAGACCACATGTCTACTTTTTTGAGGCACAACTTTGTGTTTGTTGATTATTAGCCTCATTTTATGTTGTTTACTGTACTTTGGATGGTATCAAAAGCCAATTGCACCATGATTTATACATATGAATGTAAGACATTTTATTTTTGAGGCATACATGCCAACCTTAAAGCATTTTGATGTGATTTTGTTATTGTTACCACAAGCTGTGGATTCAAGTTAATTACAAAAAATGGACTATAGCAATATAAATAAAAGAAGGGAATTTTGTTATGAATAATAGTTATTAATTCTCTGCACATTTTGTGTAGATAAATTTTTATGGCTTTTTCTGGATCTGGATTCCTGGAGTCTGTTCATTCATAATGGGTTACAGAGGATGCAGGATGCAGGGAATTATAAGAGAGGCTACTGAGTCCATAGAATGCTGCACTCCTATTGGTCCAGTTATAAAGAAATGGAAATGAAAGAATTTGTGTAGACCTAAAACACCTCAACAAGCCTGTCATGCTTCCTACACTAGAGGAGTGCTCCAAAACTGGTTAGAGTATGTATTTCTGCCACACTTGATTCTTTTTTGCAGCACAGACCACATTCTTCCCTTCCAAGACACAGATTCTTTCCAAAGGGTGCCATTCAGAATCAGAATTGCAGGAGTATTCCCAAAGGGAAACAGGAGGACACTGTTGTAGTGCTATATGATATTCTGGCAGTGGTGGACCGTCTTCTCTGTTGGCCCAAACTCTAGCTGTATCACTGATCTACATTTACAACCAAAATTATAATATTTTGAAATTGTGCTAATTCATTCCCAGTAGTCTATTCTCTTCATCTGTAGCATTGAAAGTCTTTCAGACTGTGGATGTGGATGTTTGTCTAATACACATACACAATTTTGGTTCAATCAGATTTCACCCTCTAAGTGATCCTTACACACTCACCTGTACCTGGCTAATTTCTGGAGGCTGTACTATATCTGCAGGAAACTCTTGTGGATGGACAAACTGATCAGGTGTGCTGGCTCTATCTATCTATCAGGTCATGACTGATGTCGTCAACAGATGGTGAGATGTGAAATTCTCTGAAAACAGCCTGGTTTGGTACACATGTCCACATATTTGCAAACTTTTTCAAGATTTTTGGGTTTTGGCACTACAATAAGTGTGCACACCCATGATGTTGGGCCTCCCACCCTTTCAATTATGCACTCTTCTTTGAGACTTTGTTGATCTTTTTCCACTTTCTTGCAAATGTGATAAGGAATATAGCAATCCGGGTGAACAACTGGTTTAAATGATTTGTCAGTGAATAGTTTCGCCTGAACTTTCACCAATAACTTTTGTGATGGTTTGATAGCAAAGCAAAATGCTTCAGTTTGCCACATGGTTTGCATGAAAGTCCTCTGGCTGGCATGCAGACTGATCAGCTTGATGAGAAAATACACCCACACAGTTCCTGCATGTAGATTTTTGCTTTCTCTTGTGGTTGTTTTGTTGTCTGCTGTTATTGCTATTTTAGTTGTTGAGGTTTGATACTACTGCCACCTGCTGTTGGGTCTCATTTTTACCCTCCATTCCTGATGCTTATAACTCTGATATATCAATAGACCTGGCCAAGTCTGGAAGGCTGTTAAGAGTCCAAGAGCTGTCCCTTAATGCCCTTCTCAAATGTAATGATGTACAGCTGAGGATGATTTTTTTCTCTGTCTGTCTTGTTTGGTAGGAATTAAGTTTTTATGCACCAATCTCAAGAGGAAAAATCTGTAGAGGGTGGTGTGCACCATCCAGCACATCACTGGGCTTCAGCTCCCAAACATTCTGGATTTATACACCAGCTGCTGTCTGGGGAAGACCAAGAGGATTATAATGGTCTGAACCAAAACTGACCAGTTCTGAGACAGCTTCTTCCCCAGGCCACCAGACTCCAGTTCACAGCCAATCACAACTCCTCTCACCTGCCTCATCACACAATCACATTTTTGCACCACATAAATTAACACATAATTACAATGAGATTTTTTTTTTACAAATGGGAAACAAACCTTTTCACTTCTTCACTTCTTTTTCTTCTTCAAATTTGCCAAAAGATCCCAGCAATAACAAAAAAACCCTAATCAACGGGTGGTGTGAATGACAGAAGGGATGTGATATTTACTGCATGCTGCAAGTTACAAATAAAGCATACATAGTTGTGTGTCACTGTTAACTGGTAACTATTTCCCAGTGAAGTGCCAGTGATCATTTTGTGACAGTACAAAGCTAAATGGAGACTAGGATAGCTACATTTAAATACAATAAATCCAATTCATAAATAAATAAATTTACACATTTTAGAGATGTTGAGTTGAGACCATTCTGTGTACCTTGTGGTTCAGTGCAAGTTCAGTACAGATGCAAACAAATCCCCCCAAAGGTTTAAGACATAACATTGCGCCAAAGATATCAGTATCTGTAGATATCCTTTTCAAATTCAAATTCTTCTGGAGAAGATCTGAAGATCTGTTTGTTTTGCTTTGCAGTCTAGCTCTCTGTACTTGAGACCAAACCTTTCTCCAGTGTCTCTGTCAGAGAGGTGAAGGATTGTATACTTATCCTGTCCAGTCACTCTTTTGGAGGTGGAGTTCAATTCAGCCATCAAAGCTGGATCGAAGAAAGCAGGGAGGATAACACCTGGCTGTTTAAGGTCCATCATCCATTGAAAGTTCCACCGTGCCACCCCGTCATACCCTGGGCCTGGAACAATTCCATGGAGATGTGAGTTCCAGTGATCCAGTGGTGGAAATGGTACCCTTCTTGCTGTGAGGTGCCTCTGACAGGAATCCATATGGGGACTTTTCACCAGGCACGTGGTTCAGCTGAAGAGTTCCACCGTACCTGTACATTATACCCTCAGGTCACTGAGACAACCAGAGAGAATTTGCACCCTTTGTATGTGCCATTCCTTTAGCATGGATGGCTTGAACAGTGGGACGTTGTTGGGGTCTGTGGCCAGATGAAAATGCAGCAGAACTTTCTCCACTCTGTCCAGCAGCTCTGTGTATCTTGGTCCTGCAGTGCTCCCTTATGTGTTTTGTGGTGGGATGAGCAGGATGGATGCCACAGAATGCATAGTCATCCCTGAGCCTCTTTAGTTCCTCTTGATCCACCACAGAGAAGGCAACAGAGAGGAGCTGTCAGACTTGTAAAGCAGCCATGACTGCAGCAGACAACCGCGCCATCAATCAAGAAAAAAAGGAAACAGTTTACAAGAGGAACAATGGAAGAAAAAAACATCCACAGACCATGTTCCCAATAGGAGCATAACCTAGGTAGATAAAAAAAAACATCCAAGCACAAATAAGCACACAACAGCTAAATAGGGGGGTGGGGGTGGAGGGGAAGGGAAGGGGATATGAATTTGATAAGCAAGTCCTGCTCGGCAGCCAGGCATCCAGCGCACATGCAAAGGCGTTTTTCCAGCAGTCACCATGGAGACAATGTCTCAGTTCGCAGATAACAATGCTCAGCACATTCCTGAAGACAGCCTTGAGAAGCTAGTCTACAATCAGCAAGAGGTAGGGGGAGGGGGGAGCATCTCCAAGCGTCATCCTCTCCCAAGGCCAGAGCTGATAGGGGAGCAGAATAGCTGATACAAGAATATTTTGGCTGGGAGAGAGTAGTGTCCATTTTTGCAGCCTTACTCACAATCTCGATCATCACAGGCAGGTTAAAGGGGCTTTTGACAGTTGCCCACACATCTCTAATTTTCCGATATGTCAGTGCAGTGCTTAGTCCAATCAGCAAAGTACTTGCAATCATAAATCCAATCACAAAGATATCCTCAACATCCTCGACTGACGGCGCCACCAGACACACGACCCTCCACCTCTCCCAGACCCACATATAACTTTTCTACCGCACACCCATAGTACCGGTAACCATGCGTCACTTCCTGATCACACACACCAGACCTGTCCTGCAGAGCGGGGTCATCCCGGATCCGTCAGACTTCTGGAGATGGGTCTTGGAGGAGAAACCTAAGTGTTCCCTTGCAGAAGACAACGCGGATTTTCCCTAGGAAGAAAACTGCCTTCCTATGCATTTTGACCTTAAAAAAAGAAGAAGTGAAGTTAATACTGGTGTCACAGATTTCTAATACTGCAGTTTGATAATTAAACAAACAAGTGTGTGTGGAGAGTAAAGCCCTCTCCTAAACTCCAGATAAGTCTTTCATTTACCCGGAAAATGAACACATTAATTTTGGAAATAAAACAGAATAATTCATGGTTGAGTGTGAGATAGCCAGTATAACTGAGATTAAAGTATAACTTTAATCAACACCACTGAAGTCAGAACTGCACTGTCTATTTAATTAGCATATGATGCTAACAAATAGTGAAATAAACGATCCTGTTATTCAACGAGAGGAAAACTTTACACTTTACCTGCATAAAACAATAATCATATTCAGTCATTATTCAGCAGTTATTCTGCTATTTTTAATTATGTATTTCCAAATAATGTATCTTTACCTTCGTAATCAAAGATAAAAAGGTGAAAATCGTCACTTGTCACTGAGGATTTTGGCACGTCTATCTCTATCGAAGTTCGACTCAAGAGTAAAGAGTTTCAGGAGCTGCGTCTCCTAAAAAGGACCAAACAGCACCAGTGAGCCATAGAGGCCGAAAGTATATTACATCCGTAGTGGTTTAGGACTACCATTGAGAATGAATCCTGCGGAGCACAGCGCGTGAGCTCGCGGGGGTTCAAACCCTGGGTCTTGCGAGTTTGAAGCCTCTTTTTTCCAGTTCAGATCACTGGTGCATTCTTCCTCCAGTGATCTGTTGTTTAACCCTTTCCTCTCTCAGTTTCCCCCACATTGTAACGCTTCTGGACTCACAGAAGGTGGTGGAGGCAGAAGTACTTGCAGGGTTGAGTTTATTAACTGATAACTTATACAAACAAGGTACACTAACCATCAATACAAGTAGACGAGATGAGGGACGCTATTACGCTGCCCCTCATTCTAGTGGCTTAGGTTCAAGCCCATTTGGAGTAGGTCTGCTTTGTTGCATGAGTCCGAATTTAATTATTAAAATCCCGATCTCAACCCAGGTGTGCTTCTAAATTAATGTGGCCCGTGACAACTTTTGAATGATGGTGGTGCTTTCACACTCGTAGCATGAGACAGACTCTACAACCCACACAAGTGGCTCAGGAAGTGCAGCTGGGCCAGGATGGCACATCAATGCGAGCTGTGGCAAGAAGGTTTTCTGTGTCTGTCAGCGTAGGGTCCAGAGGCTGGAGGCGCTACCAGGAGATGCAAAATTCTATGGACAGAAGAGAGCAAGATTGATTCTGGCCCATTGATTGCATTCCAGGTACCAGTTTGACCAGTTTGAATATATCATGCCTGTTGCTAAAGAAGAAATGGGTATTTCAGGACAACAATCCCAAACACACTAGGAAGCAGGCAACATCCTTGTTCCAGACTAACAAGATTGATGTTGAGTAGTGGCCAGCCCAATACCCAGACCTCAATCTGGTTGAGAAAGTGTGGCGTGACATCAAAAATGCTGTTTTTGATACAAAGCCCAAAAATGCAGAAGAACTATTGAATGTAGTCCAGTAAGCTTGGGATAGAATATCTGTTTACATGTGTGAGATGTTAGTTGGCTCCATGCCACACAAAGGTTATACCTTATTTCTAAACTAAATATTAGTTCAGTGATTCACAGAATAGCTAAATCTGAAAATAAATTTGTGTACACTGTAAATATTCAAGTTTGTTAATGAAAATGACAGTGCTATTTATTTATTTATTTATTTAACATGGTATTATTCCTTTTTCTCCATCTCCATTTTCTCCATTTTCGGTTTAAAAAATTATATTTTGCTCATGTTTTCCATTTGGAATTGAATGTGCAGTACTCTGCGTGCCTTAAAATGAATGCTGTAATGAGAATTGAACTGTTTCTCAGTTGTTTTAAACACACTGCTAGTATTTTGCACATAACTACACAGACACACACACATACACATTCAAATTTACACTTAGCATTTTGGCATATTAAATGAACTGCAGGAGAAAGAATGTTAATTTTCTGTTTATTAATTCTTTTTTTTTTTTTTTTTTTTTTTTTTTTTTCAAAGTTTACCAGAGGGTCTCTTATTATTCAACACTCAAACCACCAGAATTCTGTTTTGTTCCCTCAAATATTAAAAAAGTAATTGATGTATTAAGATCAATGAGCGTAACATGCTAGGATTAATTATCAGTATTTATAAAAGCCTGTCCTCAAACAAGTGAAAATCAGTCATACCTGGTCAATATGGAGCATTCCAAGGCCACCAGAGACAAAATTGTGGAGAGTCACAAGTCTGGCAAGGGGTATAGAATCCTTTCCGAGGATTTGGACCTATCTGACCGCCATTGAGAACATCATCCAGAAGTATACAGCTTATGGAACTACGGTTAATCTTACATGTCCTGGACAGCTTTTCAAAGTTTCCTCCAGTACTGAGGCCAGGCTTGTACACAAGGTCAAGGCTGACCGATGGAGAACAAGGCAGGAGCTCCAGGAAGATCTCCCAGTGGAGACATTGGTTTCAATAAATACCACAAGTAATGTATTCCACCACAATGGTCTCTGTTCCAGGCTGTTCATGTCAAATCCCACCTAAAGTTTGTTCATGATCACTTGGAGGACTGTGAGGAAGACTAGTTCAAGGTTCTCTGGTCTGATGAAACCAAGATTGAGGTCTTTGGTATCAACGACATATATTTGGCAGGAAGATGGCACTGCATACGACCACAAGAATACCATCCCTACAGTCAAGCATGGTGGTGGGAGTGTCATACTGTAGAGCTGCTTCTCAGCCAAGGAGCCTGGATATTTGGTCCACATGCAAGGGAGAATGTGAAACAGATGAAAGAACAGTATAGTTTCAAACATGAGTCCAAACTTCAAGAGGTTTTCCATGGCCTGAAAATTGTATAAAACTGTAAGGCACAGCATGTTGTCTGGTAAATCAGAATCATCACAGGGGATAACCTAAACAAATAATGTAGTCCCAGAAACATTCTTAAGGAGCTACTACACTGGCACATGTGAACTCATTGCTGT
This sequence comes from Acestrorhynchus altus, assembly GCA_034509495.1. NCBI lineage: Eukaryota > Metazoa > Chordata > Actinopteri > Characiformes > Acestrorhynchidae > Acestrorhynchus > Acestrorhynchus altus. The sequence goes on from CM067502.1 coordinate 34,358,426, forward strand.
GAGGATTTGATTGCATTCAATAGCAAGTGTGTTAGTGCATTTTTGATATTCTGGATTTTAATATTTAATATAAACTCTTGAAATCATAGTGGATTGGACAGAAACTGTGTCAGCATTTTTGGATGTTGGAAACATATTGACCAAGCTAATGTTCATACTTTACTACAACAACTGTGCAAACACAAGTCACACCCCTGTGAGATATTTAACTTTTAACTAATACTGCACCGAACCTTTGAGTGTTAACCATTTCAGTGGGAAGTTGACCTTATCAGTGGGGTGTTGACATTATCAGAAGGTGCTGACCTTAACAGGTGTTAACCTTATAAAGCAAGTCGGTTGATATATGTTTGCTTTCTGAGGAGGGAAAGCATAACAGCCACCAGACAAGAGCATTAATTAGGTACCCAAATAGATCAGTGTTTCTAAGTAGCTTAAATATCGGAAACCTGAAATAAACAGGCAGAAAAACTGTTCACCAAGCATAAGTAGAAAAAAGATGATTATTCACCTCCCGATCTTCTCTGCTAACTGAAATATTGCACCTTTTGAATCTGTTTGTTGTTGAGAATAAATGTAAAGCAGTGTGTTGAAGAGCAGAATATCTTCATATCTTCTGTAGTCCAGCTGTTTGCTCTAGCAGCTCTGAATAACTGCTCATCTTCTGCTTCTCCACTTTAGTGGAGTTACTGGACCACACTGTAAACATGTAACCATAACAGGAGGTGGGAAGTTTATTTAAATCTCTCTCACACTCCAACAAGGCCTGCCTTCTGTTCCATAGCAATCATAGCAATGGAGCTTCTGCAGCATCAGGAACTCACCTGTTTGAAACAGAGGAGGAATCAAATCATTCGTTCCACTGTTCTTTTTTGTTCATGCTCTGTGCAGTTATGTGTTTGAGGAGAACCTAGTTAAACCTAGTTAATTCTTGTATGCAGGAGAACAATCCTGTGGTCAGAAGGACTAGTGATGGCCAGATGAAACCTCATGAAGCCTTGAAGCTTTCCATTCAGTTAGTTTTAAAATAGTGTAATTTCTTGAGGCTTCATATGCACACAAACAGCCCCTGCTGGTCAAAACCTTTATTATTTTTTTATTATTTGTGATTGCCTCTGGTCTGTCTTGCAGGAGTGTCAGCCTGGGAATGATCACCAAGAATAGAAATTAAAACACATTCATTTGATTTTGTGTAGCCCATTTATTCATCTAATGTTTTTGATGTGTGGGTAATGGTAACAGAGGTATATTAATGTAAAAGTTGTCAGTATAAATCCAATATGACGAGATAAATAAAGTGTTGCAGTATTTTCCAAAGATGGGTGGTGATTATGCTTATGAATGGGGTGATGTTGATGTCATTATTTTTTATTATGCATGTTCAGATATTACACCAACACTCAAACCACTTCGTAAACGGCTTCAGACATCATCAGCCTCTGCACAGTACAGCTATCGGGAATGGCTTTAAGATAATATAGTGGACCTGGAGGTTGATCTGGCAGGTTCTTGTCAACCAGATTGTGGACCAGCTGCAGCTGCATAAGGAGGACTCTCACAAAGGCTCTATAAACTCAGCCCTCATTGGTCAGCCATGTCTGAATTCAACTAGCTTTCTTTTATTGAGTGAAAATATGGATAATCATAATACAGGTAAACATTCATATTTAGGAGTCATCTTTTGATATCTTGGAAACATTAGGACATATTGTTGTCTTCGTGAATCAGTTACAGAAACATCACTAAACTGCCTTGTGAGACACGGTCAGGTCTTTCAATGTCATTTTGCTCTTTTTCCCAGATCATTCTCACTAAATAAGTTTCTGCCATTATTTACTTAGCAGTGCCATTCAGCGAAGAGATACAGTGTTTGTAAAAAAAATTAAAAACATGCTCTTGTGGTCGAGATAAGGGTTTGAATGCTTCTCGACCAATCAGCTTGCGTGGTTGGAATTATTATGTAAATATTTAAATAATATAAAAGTTTAAAGGAGAGTTTAGGTTCATTAAATCAATTACAGGCTGTCTGGAAGAGGCACCAGTGAGATGATTCCATGAGTCAGACAGGTGAGTCACTAGAGCAGGTCTGGTAATTACTGTTATTTATAGAAATCATAGATGAGGTTTAAGAGGTGAATTTGTAACCAAACATAGGCTATAACTTAATCTTTAGTTTACTAGTGTTTTTATAATAGTCTAGTGACTGTGGGAGAGGAATGAATGGAATGTACCTCTCTCTGAGTGTTATGTTATGACTGGGTCATATGGGGGTCATATGGGTCACTTCTTCAAGAAGTGGGGCCCTCTCCATCCATATCCATTACATACCAATGATCAACACAGCTCAAGATGATAAATGGGTTCCATATGTGGGGCCCCTAGATTTGTGAACTTCAGGGGTTTAAAAAGAGGAAAGGGTTCAACTGTCGCCAGAATCTTTTATTCGGCTAAGAGGATTTCAACGGGAAGAGTCCATGGGCTTCCTGTATGACATTGTCTTCTTTGTAATAAAACTTATTATTCAATCAAGACTGTCAGCGGAGATTTCTTCAGACTTCTTCACAGCATCACCAAACAAATAAACAACAATGGAATATGACCAGAGAGGGACTACTGGGAGGTTACTGAATGTAATCCCAATCCCAGACATCTGAATTGTTATCCCAGTCAAACAGAGTTGTGCTTTGTTCATGCATCTCTTTTAATCCCAGTAGCACCTCCTTCCATGATCCCATGGCCCAGAGTGGCCCTACAGACCAGGTGGGGGCGCTACCGGTGTAAGTGTGGTTCAGGTTGGGGAGAAGCAGAAGATCCTCTTTTGCTGTGGTCAGACTGAAACTGTAGAAGGTATTAAGCTGTTCCACTTTTTCAGCACATTGTTTTAAATCATAAACAAGCAGAAATGGATCGAGAAGTTGCCACATGTTGGCCAGACCCTGCAGCAGCTTGGTTCGTGAGGTCGATGGTCTTTATCTAAAGTGCTTCTAGTGGAGCTGATGTTTATAACCGACTTTATGATGACTGTAGAGATATCTCTTCTTCGATGTGGCTGTGATTCTCTGTTTAGGTGGGCTTGGCTGCTCAGTCACCTGTAGATCAGTAGAGGGTTTTATAGTTGATGGCTGGAAAGTCTGAGGACCATGCAGGTGTTCTCAGTCCTGAGGAACCCATCATCTACATCAGGGGTGGGCTGGAGGGTTTACTTGTTACTGATTTCACTGCACTAACTGGGAATTAACAGGTTGAATCAGGTGTGCTTACACAGGACCAGGGTTGCAGGGTACATGTTTTGTGTTTCCCCTACATTACCTGGCTATATATGTATGTATGTATGTATGTAGGTATGTATGTATGTGTGTGTGTGTGTGTGTGTTAATAATAAAGAAAGAGAGAGAAGTGGAGAAAACAGATGCTAAAGCCTTGATTTGTTATCATGTTTATTATATGATTAGATTGGATTCAACTTCATTGTCATTGTGCAGAGTACAGGTACAGAGACAATGAACTGCAGTCAGTATCTAGCCAGAAGTGCAATAACCCGTATCATTTACAAACAATGCAGGTGCAGTGAGTAAGGCAGGTATGAATGAAGTACATATTAGGAGAATGTAGAGTAATAGTGCAAATTGAATGAATTATATTATGAGGAATAAAGGACAACATTGCAGAGGGTGCAAGGATGCAGATAGGTGGCAGTGCATAGTTAATTATGTGGCAGTGTCCTTGTAAATTAATGACGTGGTGGTGCAGAGTTCAGCAGGGTCTTCCTGAGACTGCTGGTGCAGGAGCAGAGTTGATAAAGATTTTAACTATAAATTAATTTAGTGCTGCTGAATGTTCTACAGTAATACAGTGATACAATGATACCAAATTTCTAATTCAGTTTTTATCTAACACACAAAAAGCTACATTGCAAAAACAAAATTGGCTTTGCTTTCTTGAACTTCCACATATATATTTGTTGCCTCTTCATGGATCAACCTGCAATCTCTTCATTATAGGGCCAACACTTAGACAGTAGTGTTGCTTGAACCTATTATTTAATATTGTTTATTCAGTCTGAAAATAACTGAACATAGATTTTTGTCAAATTTTTAGCAGTTAAATGGCCTGCTTTTGTTGCATATCACACAGGCTTTCTTTTTTCTTTTTCTTTCCAGAAAACAAAGCCGTCCTGTTCCAAGTCTTCGCCTGCTCTTACTGTTGACTCACCTACTATGTGAAGATTTGAAAGATTGATGTCACACTGCAAAATGGTTAAGAACATGGCATCCAGAAGAATATCCTGTACTCAGAAAACATCATCTGCTACACCTGCAAGCCAATTGAAGAAAAGTACAGGAAAGGAGAAATCTCACCACTGCTCAGAGTGTGGGAAGAATTTTAGTAAACAGGGTAATCTGAAAACACACCAGCGCATTCACACAGGAGACAAGCCATTTCACTGTTCAGAGTGTGGCAAGAGTTTTACTCAACAGAGTACTTTGCAACAACACCAACTCATTCATATGGCAGTGAAACCATATAACTGCTCAGAATGTGGAAAGAGTTTTAATAGATTAAGTCATCTCCAGTTACACCAGTTTATTCATGCAGGAGAAAAGCCATATCATTGCTCCGAGTGTGGGAAAAGTTTTACTCAGCACTGTAATCTCCAACAACACCAGCGCATTCATACAGGAGAAAAGCCTTATCACTGCTCAGAGTGTGGAAAGTGTTTTACTCAACAGAGTACTCTCCGACTACACCAGCGCATTCACACAGGAGAGAAGCCGTATCGCTGCTCAGATTGTGAGAAGAGTTTTACTCTACAGAGTAATCTCATAAAACACCATTACATTCACACAGTAGGAAAGCCATTTCACTGCTCGGAGTGTTGGAAGAGTTTTACTCAACAAAGTACACTACAACAACACCAGCTCAGTCATACGGGAGAAAAGCCATATAACTGCTCAGAGTGTGGTAAGAGTTTTACCAGACAGACTCATCTCCAACAGCACCAGCGCATTCACACAGGAGAGAAGCCATATCACTGCTCAGAGTGTGAGAAGAGCTTCAGGCATTCAAATAGATTTAAAAGACACAAGTGCATGAGTGTTGCAAAGTGCACTATAAGCAATCAAGGAAATGGGCAGTAACAAACTGGTCAAATGGGCAGAAAGATAATTGTATGTATGTATGTATGTATGTATGTATGTATTTATTTATTTATTTATTTTCAACTTTTAATTTAACAAAGTTTCTTTGTTTTCAGTGCCACTAACTGGGTAAATGCAGAGGTAGAATTTTGTTGTTCTGCTGTGCAGTGACAATAAAGGGTGCTTAATTTGCTTAATGACTGCATATGTCACACAGCTGGTAAGACAATTTGCATGTGCTGATCACCTTTTTGGGAAAAGCTATTTTTAGGTGCATACTTTATCTAAACCAAAACAGTGATTTATGAGGGGAAAACTAAAATAAGCTACACATTTATTTTGATAAATGCTGTTACTAAGCTTCCTTTCTCTATTGATAGCTCTGAAAAAATACTGATAATCCAATCTTTTTTAAAAAATTGGTCATATTATTTACCTTTTTCTTTGGTTTACTGACTATGAATCAGTTAATCGACTAATATTTACACGGAAGGGCTGCCCACTGATCTAAAGTTAGTGTAATTATTATTTAATTTATGAAGTATTCTAATTCTGAAAATTTCAGCACATCTAAAGTTCACATGAAGCATGCAATTGTCATAAACCATCACCTTAAACCAACCAGGGTTCCTGAAAAAAGGCGACTTTATTTTTTTTTTCTTCAATCCATATCTGCTGGCTAACTAAGCATTAGTTAGTTAATGTGTTCGCATTGGTGATATAATGGTTGGTGTGTAACATGCTGTCAAAGGCTTTAATCTCCTGTAAGAATCCATATATTTACAATTATTAATTTAATTCACTTTAATTATTCATTCAATACATTTTTGTTGTGATTAAATATTTTTTTGTGATTTCTATTTTTTATATATTTTACTATTCACATAAAAATGTGCATTGCATGTAATGTTTTGTTTTTGTTATTACTAAATTAGCAATATTTGGAAAAAATGACAATCATTTTTTATTATATTACACAATTCTTTAAAGCAGAGATTTTGGCTTCATAACATTTTTCTTATTCTTCTGTGTATTTTCTCACATGCACATAAAATGTAGCTTTATTAAAATACTAAAAGTCATAAACATCAGATTTGAATTGATTACTAATCATTTCTGAAATTTTGAATTCCCCCTGTGGACCTATTACATTCGACACTGCAGGGACAATGCACATCCTGAAGCCAGGGTTGCAAAACCTACAGGAATGAGGTAGGTGCTTTTTTTTTTTTTTTTTTTCCTTGCTACTGTTAACCACTGCCATTACGTTTTTCAGCTTCAATAACATACAGGCTTTTTGACAAATTATAGAATTATAGAACATTTCTAATGATTCGTGTACTCTAATAAACACAGGTAATAAGCCATCCATTTCCTTTTTTATTTACATAAGGTTATAATTGTTTGCACCAAATGAATGTTAGGTCATGGGAGGTAAATTTTGGTCATCCTTTTACATTTTTGAGATTTTTGTTTTCATACAGTTTCAGTGTTTATATTGGTCATGTTGTGGTAAACAGTAAAGATTTGGATATTTATTATATTTAAAATATAATTGATTATAAACATTTATATTTATTTTATAAATATAATTTATACAATCTCACACACACTTTTAATTACCTGCATCCTTGAAACAAAGTCTTTTAACATTTAATTCTCAAGCCAACTAAGGATTAAATCACTTACATAGAAAATTGGAGACTAAATACCCTATTAAATAAAAATCTAATTTAATTTGTATAGCGCTTTTTACAACAAAGCAAAGGCATTGTCACAAAGCAGCTTTAGAGAAATCCGGATCCAAGCCTCAGTTAAGCAAGCCAGCAGACAACAGTGGCAAGGAGAAACTCCTTCAGATTAAGAGTAAGAAACCTTGAGAGGAATGAAGGATCAAGAGGGGAACCCATCCTCTTTTTGACACGGGCATAAGAAGTTGTAGAACAGAAGAGTATAGCTAGTAGTGGGTGCATGCTGGGTGTGAGAATGTATGTGAGAGTAGAATACAAGCTCAGTGTTAATTTGGATGTCCATGCAGGTTAATCATTCATGAGCTGGCAGTGGAGTCTCAAATGTGGGATGAGTGGGCATCTAGGTAGATCCATCAGGATAAGGCATCATCAGGACACCAACATCAGTCAGGCAGCAGGGGCAGCTCAGGACCTGGGGCAGAATAAAATGACCACATATAATATGGTATAGCCTGAAAAAGACTTTTATGTACTGTAAACGAGGGGTTAACCAAAAGGCTACATAAAGAGAAATGTTTTCAATCAAGATTTATAATCAGAGAGTGTGTCTGAGTCCCGGACAGTAACAGGAAGGTTATTTTGGGGGCTTTATAAGCGAATGCTTGTCCCCCTGCAGTGATCTTTCTAATTCAAGGGACTGTCAGTATGCTTGTATGGTTGTATGGATTAAGAAATTCTTTTAGATATTGTGGGGTTAAGCCATTAAGCGACATGTTAGAAGCAGTATTTTATAGTCAATTCAGAATTTAATTGGAAGCCAATGGAGGGATGAGAGAACAGAACTAATGTGATCAAATTTCCTAGCCCTGGTGAGAACTCTAGCAGCCACGTTCTGGACTTATTTGAGCTTTCTCATCTTTATGGGAAAGTGCTTTACACAGTTTTGCAATATTATGTAAGTAAAAAGTTTTTACTACATTACTGACATGGATATCAAATTAAAGGTCTGTCTTGAACAAAACCTCCTGAGCTTTTACCTGGAGGTGAGTATAATTGAAAAGCCATCTAGATTAATCACAATATTGTATTCATTGGACCCTAGTATTAAAACATCTGCTTTATCAGAATTTAATAACAGACAAATTTGTCATCCAAGTTTTAATTTCCTCAATTCAGTTTATTATTCTACTGAGACAGTGATCCTCATTTGGTTTAGCTGATATGTTTAACTGGGTGTCATTGGCATAGCAATGAAAGTCAATGCCATGCTTTTGGATAACTTTTGGATCAGCAGTAGCGAGTAAAGAGAGAAGAGTAATGGACCCAGAACAGAGCCCTGTGGACAAAACATATTTCACTATGGTGTGATGTGAGTGTGTATTATTAACGTTAAAGCATTGGAGGCTTATCAGTCAGATAAGATTGAAACCAGTTAAGGGCTGGTCCTTTAATTTCTACATGCTTTTCTATCCTATCAAGCAAGATAGAGTGATCAATATGCAGCACTAAGATCAAACAGCACTATAATAACATTGCAATTTCTGTCCAGAAGGAAAAGCAAGTCGTTTGTGAGTTTTAATAAAGCTGTTTTCTATGCTGTGATTTTGTCTAAATCCAGACTTGAAAGCCTAATTTAAACTACAAGTAGCTCTCCAGCTGTGTTTCCAGTGAACTGAAGTGTTTTGGTTCAGCGTGTAAAAAGAAAACACAGGACCCTGGATTACTTTAGATCCAGGGTAGGCTAAATGCCGCTACAGGGAGAAACTGGAGACTCAGTTCACACAGAGTGACTCCAGATCCCTGTGATGAGGACTGCGGACAGTCACAGACTATAAATGCTCATCCTCGAGCGCAGTGAGAGCGGATGCGTCTCTGGCGAGTGAGTTCAACAACTTCTATGCTTGTTTCGGGGCCGCTGGCAGCACGACCAGCGGCACATGCGCAGAACCACTCAGAGGAGTGCCCCTGTTCATCATCACAGAGAGGGACATGAAGAAAGTATTCAAGACAGTAAACGCCAGGAAATCACCAGGACCTGATGGCCTATGTTGTCGGGTCTTGAGAGCTTGTGTAGATCAGCTTGCTCCTATCTTTATTGTCGTCTTCAACCTTTCTCTGTCACTGAGCACAGTCCCAATGTGCTTCAAGAGATCCGTGAATGTCCCTGTCCCAAAGAAACCACAGCCAGCCTGTCTCAACGACTACCGCCCTGTGGCTCTCACATCAGAGACTTCTTCACTTCATCATCCAGATCTGCAGTCTATAACAAGCGGTGCTGGTCGAAAGCCATGAAGATCATGAAGGACCTCAGCCAATTTAATAATGGGCTTTTTGTTTTGCTGCCATCAGGAAATTGGTTCCGCTCACTGAGATCCACCAAAGAAAGGATGAGACTGAGTTTCTTCCCTCAGGGTATTCGAACCAGATGCAACTTCAATTTTAACCCTAAATCCCACATATCACCAGTGCTCTCATATACAGCAATATGTAGCAAACATTGCACATTGCACTTGGCACTTTTTTTAGAAACTGGATCCTACTCACATACCTATCCACACACCTACCTCCACTATGTTATTTCCTGGCTACCTCAGAATTGTTTGTCACAGAGTTTTTTTGTTTTTTTTTCTACTCAGGTTTGCACATATTTATTCTGCCATTTATTTTGTTTACCTTCTCTCTACCTTCTCCCCTCTCCCCTATTGATCTCTGCAGTTGTAAAAAAGCATTTCACTGCATGTTGTACTGTGTATAACTATGTGTGTGACAAATCGAACCTTGAACCTTGATGGTTTACAGGTGTTATTTATTTATTTATTTATTTTAATTGTATAAAATGTCGTTTTATTATTTAGATAAGACAGGCCGGTGTGAATATAACACAAGCTTTGTGCATTTCTTCCATGAAAACTGAAGGGTTGTTGTTTATATTGTAGTCATGCAGTGCACCATGGGTATCAGTGTCGGACATGAACTACAGCTACCAGGGTGCACTGCGGTAACGGCCGGATATGGTGTTTGTTTTGTAGCGCAGAGCTGTCTGTGGAGCTGATGGAGCTCTCAGAAGGAAGAAGTCTGAGGTGAGCTTGTCTGAACAGGCTCAGGCGTCTGTAGAGAGGTGCTGATGGCTGAGCTCAGGTTTAGAGGCAGTGGGCTGAGGACAGAATTAGCTGATTAAAGGGCTCAGGTGGGTACTGTGTCGCTCGGAGGCAGAGTTGTTTTCAGCACATGATGTTCGTGTTGTTTTGAGGTTAAGTGTAAAATGCACACAGAAGTGTTGGTAGTGAGCTGCATCAACAGTTGGCTGTTTTCCAAAGGAGTGGTGTGGATGTTCATAATGAATGTAGTGTGTACAGTACGAGCTGTGTCCAAAAATGATCCCAAACATTCTGCTCAGTGCAGTCCTGCACTCGTCTCCTTCCAGGTAGACTTTCATGGGCTGCTACACACCTGTCAGAAACTGTCAGAAGCAGAGCTGGAGCACCTCCTTTGAGATGGTCTGCTGCTGGTCCATCACATTCTGCATGATGTCCTCTCTGGACCGAAATCTGCTCCCTTTCAGAAGGAGCCTGATGAACCACGGGTTTGTTGTGTTTGGCCAGGAAACTATTTGTAATGCTGTGAGACACAAATAGCGCACAACGGGCAGCTTCATCACCGTAATTCTGCCCATTTTTCATGTTCGACGCAGAGTTTCCTTTCATTCATAGGGTACCTATTGTCCTGGCATGGCTCAGTGTGACTTGTGGCTTCTCTCTGAGCTGAAAATGCCCCTGAGAAGGAGATTCAGTCCAGAGAAGACATCATGCAGAATGTGACGGACCAGCTGCAGGCCATCTGGAAAGAGGCATTCCAGAGCTGTTTCTAACAGCAGCAGAACCAACTGGACAGGTGTGTGGCAGCCCAAGGGGTCTACCTCAAAGATGATTAGTGCATGATTGTTGTGTCTGAATACAGTATTTTTTATGAATAAAAGGTCAGATACTTTTTGAACACCCCATATAGTTTTTGGTGTAGTGTGTCGTGGGTGGTATGGAAAAATATCCTGTCCTGATATATTTCAGCTGATGGTCATATATGATATGATATATGTTAAAAATACAGTGCAATTAAATTAAGACACCCCATGAAATCTACCAGAACTGCATTCCAAATAATTAAGCAAATGATGTTATCTGATTTTCCTAAATGGTCAATGCAAGTGACAGTCATCAACGGTTTTATTAACGGTTAAAATGGTTAAAAACAGTATTTAAAAAAAAAAAAAAAAAAAAAAAAAAACTTGACATGCACTGTTCCAAATTATTATGCACGATTGTAATTTGTTGAATTTGCAGCATTAAGAGGTCACATTTACTGAAATCAAAAGCTATTTGAATCAAAAACATCTAAACAGATCAAGTTACATGGTAACATAGGACATCTTTGAAATCACCTTCACAATTCTTGCATTCATCTAACTTGTGAGTTTTGGACAGTTTCTGCTTGAATTTCTTTACTACTTCATCCATCTGGACCAACCAGGGTTGCACTGGGGCCACTGTAATAATTTCTGCATGTGAGCATTGTTAAGGAGTGGCTGAATAATTGGACAGCAAGCCTCTGGAAGATCCTTAATGACACTTAAATCCAGTTGGCGTAATAATTGGACCGTGGTGTATATTTAAACACATGGAAATTTGATCTTCATTTCTTCTTTATACACATTAGGTCTTTATGCTCCCTCGATAGTGTGTACATGAGAGCAGAAATGAGGGCAGAGCTGAGAAGAAAGTTTGGAGCAGAGCAAGGGAGCTGAAAAAAGGTTTTCCAGGAGATTGAAAGAGAACATTATTTAGAAACAAAAAATAGGAAAATTGAAAAGTAATATCATCTCAGACTATGGCCTGTTTTTTTTATGTCCCAATATAGATATAAACATTATCACCCAGTCCTACTGTACAGTATTGTATAGTGTGTTGCAGGTGTGGTATTGATTTGAGTTTTTGGTGTAGTGCGGTTGTGTGCAATGAATAGAGTTGCTGGTGTAGGGTAGGTACCGTGCCCTAAAGTAGCCTCTTGAGGGCCTTTTTATAGGGCAGCAGTGGAAGCAGTTTTATGCCCACTTGTACCAAGACCCAGTGTCTAATCAGGCCATACCTCTATTCATCTACATATTGCCTGTGATATAATTGCATGCTGATCTGACATGTCTATCTAGATGCATCATTTTTTGTCAATGAGTTTAGTTTGTTTGGTTATTGATGTACCTTGGGTATGTAGTATGGTTGGATGAAATTAATTACATGGTTACATGTACTGTACAATCCAATTCTAAATTCATATCTGGGTGTTTACATTCACACTCTGCTCAACAATCTGATGAAAATCTGTGTTTACATGCACACTGCAGGTAATCCGATCCCAATTGGTAGTTTACTACCACTATGAAGAAGCTGGACCAAGCTGATTGGCCAACATGCCCAACTGGTTGACCAGCATCACCAAGTATGACCACATTCAAAGGCAACATACATTACACTGTCCTTAATTTGCTCTACAGTTGACGTAAAAACCCACTGCTCAAATACTTTTGCTTTTTATTGCGTGTATCACAGCCATCCAACAATTTTTAGGTCTTTTTAACTTCCCAAGCAATTTGTGGACGCAAATAACAGGTAAAGGTTACAGGTAAATACTGATACTTTAACATTATATATTGTTGAGGTTTTCATTAGATTGTTTTGTATATCAGCATGTCTCTTATTCATATTGCCCAGCCCTAATTAACAGATACTTTGATGAAAAGCATAAAATCCCTTGTCCAGCTATCTGAGATTCTCAAAAGACACACAACTAGCTATCAGATTGTTTCTACCCAATTCCTCAGTAATTTCAGTAATTAAAGATAAGCACAGCTGGTTCATATACTACTATATATATCATATAATACTGCTCTTATATTTGCATTGAACAGGTGACCATAGGTCATACTAAATATAGGTTAGTAGCATGTCACTCCAAAAGCTTGTCCTGTAGGTCAAACTCTGGCACCTTCCTTCTTCACTTTTAGTTCTCCCAAACAACCTTCAGGAGAATATGTTACCCTATAAACATAAACACACTCAAAATAAGCACTATGGTCTGAATTGTCATTGTGACCAGAAGTAGAAGTAGCTCTTGCCACATGTGATGTCAAAGTGCATGCATCAGAAAGAGACAAGTTATTTTTTACAGGAGTTATGTAAGGAGGAAGGCTATCCTTCTCATGCAGAGATTTAGAATTGTGCTTTCTTGAACTTAAACAACCTGCTTGGTTGCATTTCACAACCAATATAACTAATATATATCTATATATTTTTTCCCTGTTTCAGAAATAAATGCTGTCCAAGTTTTCTCCCATTTGTCGTATCAACTGTCATACCTGGATGACGGTCACCTCCATAGACACAATCAGGAGATCTACACAAAGATCCATGTTAACCTCATAAAAGAGGTTAAGAACATGGAATCAAGAAGATTCTCCAGCACTCAGCTAATGTTGTCTGCTGCATCTCACAGACAAATGAAACAAAGTACAGACAAGGATAAAACTCACTGCTGCTCAGAGTGTGGTCAGAGTTTTTCTACTCAGAGTAATCACCAACGACACCTGATCGTTCACACAGGAGAGAAGCCATATCACTGTTTGGACTGTGGGAAGCGTTTTACTCAGAAGAGTACTCTCCAACAACACCAGCGCATTCACACAGGAGAAAAGCCATATCACTGTTTAGTGTGTGGGAAGAGTTTTACTATACAGAGTTACCTCAGACAACACCAGCGTGTTCACACAGGAGAGAAGCCATATCACTGTTCAGAGTGTGGGAAGAGTTTTAATCAACAGAACACTCTCCAGCAGCACCAGCGCATTCACACCGGAGAGAAACCATATCACTGCTCAGACTGCGGGAAGAGTTTTAATCGACAGAGTAATCTCCAACAACACCAGCGGATTCACACAGGAGAGAAACCATATTACTGCACAGAATGTGGAAAAAGTTTTAAACAACTGAGTAATCTCCAACTACACCAGCGCATTCACACAGGAGAGAAACCATATTATTGCACAGAGTGTGAGTGCAGTTTTAGAGATGGAGGTAGTCTCAGACAACATCAGCGCATTCACACAGGGGAGAAGCCATATCACTGCTCACACTGTGAGAAGAGTTTCAGGCTTTCCAGTACGTTTAAGAGACACAAGTGCACTAAGAGCAGTCACAGAAATGGCCAATTTCACACTTGAAAACATTTCAGCTTTCAACCCAGATTTGGAAAAACCAAACCAGGTTTTAAAATATACCAGTACTCTCCTTGTTCATATGTTTGAGTTTCTGTCACCTGGTATCAGCAAATCAAGTATTACATTCTGAATTTCTGCATTAAATGAAAGGAATAGGAAATATGTTGTGGATGTCCTCATCACAGCCTAAATTTCTTTACTGAACTAGAAAAGCATTTGCAAATGCTGCTGAACAATACAAGATAGTTTCAGATGGTGTAAGGTGGCCTTTGATGGTCAAGGTGATGCTGGTCATGCTGGTTGACCTGTTTGGTAAAGCTGAGCATGTTGGTCAGCTGGCTTGTTCATGCTGGATGGCCAACTTGTTGAAACTACTCATGCTGTTAAGCCAGCTTGGTCATGCTCGGCATACTAGTGCTTTAGCTTGCTGAGGTTGATCATGCATGTAGACCAGCAAAACCATGGGTGCACAACTCCAGTCTTGGAGGGCTGGTGTCCAGAAAAGTTTGGTAGTTGGTCAAATCAGATGTTTGTGTAGGGCAACTACCAAACTTTGCTAGAGACCAGCCCTCTACAACTAAGCTAGTCAACCAGCTTAATCAACTTGAGCATCTTGAACTGCCTAGGCTCTTTTATAAGGGAAATTATTCATTTTATATCTAAAAACAGTCTGTAATGTAATAATTCAATATTTCTGATACTATATATCATGTATGTTTGTATTGTTATGCATGTATGTGAGTAGGTGTGTGTGAATGTGTAAACGCCCCTAAGTTTCCAATGTCGGTAGGAGTGGTGTTGCTGGATGTCACTGCTGTATACTTGCAATTCCATTGGTTCCACCATTCCACTACACCACCATACCAACCAGCATTAAATTCATTCAAATTTACACTGACTCTTTTTTCCACTAGGGTTTCAAGGGTTAAATCTGAGGACTAAGACTTTGTGGAATAAAGCTTAAATATTGTCACCATGTATGAAGAGAAACATGGCTTGGAACTCAGATGTGAGCAAAGGCTCATCCATATACTGGAACAGCTCAAAATATACAGGGGTTAGACAATGAAACCGAAACACCTGTCATTTTAGTCTGGGAGGTTTCATGGCTAAATTGGACCAGCCTAGTGGCCAATCTTCATTAATTGCATGTTACACCAGTAAGAGCGGAGTGTGAAGGTTCAATTAGCAGGTAAGATCACAGTTTTGCTCAAAATATTGCAATGCACACAACATTATGGGTGACATACCAGAGTTCAAAAGAGGACAAATTGTTGGTGCACGTCTTGCTGGCGCATCTGTGACCAAGACAGCAAGTCTTTGTGATGTATCAAGAGCCACAGTATCCAGGATAATATCAGCATACCACCAAATAGAACGAACCACATCCAGCAGGATTAACTGTGGACGCAAGAGGAAGCTGTCTGAAAGGAATGTTTGGGTGCTTACCCGGATTGTATCCAAATGTCATTCCCAAGTCTACACTGTAAACAACGGGAAATCTTTTTTTTTTTTTTTCAAAAATTGGGGCATGGACTGTTGTGCATAAAATTTCTATAATCCATGTCCATCCTTGTACTGAAAAAAGCTTCAACATCTTTCAAAAAAACAACAACAATGAAGTACATTTGACTTTTTAGCAACTTTAGAAATCACCAAGGTACAGACAGCACAAGGTAGAGGAATATGGTAAATGAACTCCCCTTTCAAAGCTGACTATAAAATGTTGCGTAAATACAAAAGAAATGGTGACTATGCAGCCAGTTCTCATTCTCAGCTAATAAATTTGCTAAATTCAACAGCATTTCTTCCGCTGGTGGCTTTTTCCACAAACCTAATCTCTTTTATAGTGAAATAATCCACATTAAGTAAGTATAAATAAATATATCTTGGTTTTGGTATACAGTTTTAATTAAAAAATAAGGTGTTTTTTTTTTTTCATTAAATATGTTTTGTTTATTTATTTATTTCTGGGCACTTTTTAATATTTCTATTTCTTTAAGAACAAATGGAAAAAAATTCAGCTGTTCATATTCCCCAGTTGTGATCATAGAGCAGTCTGGGCATAGAGATGTATGATAAGTCAGGGTCTTATCCTTCTCCACTTTATCAGAGTTAATGCCCCCACCCGGACTGAAGGGCCACACTGTAAACATGCCTACATAGGGAGATGGACCTGGGGCCATTTTTTTAACCCCACACAAATTTTGACAAATCCTGTTCCTGCTTATTTTTTGGGTTGGAGGCTGGGGCGTCACTAGCAGTATTGTTCTGCTACCAGTTGATCACTACCAATATGCAGGAGAGTCCCATCTGCGCTTATAAATTACAGAAGTTAAATTCATTAATTAGAAGGTGTGTCTGAATACTTTCTGATATAGTCTACTGTACTTTCCACTATTGGTTATGAGACTATTACTACTTTATCATGGTCTCAGTTACTATGCTTATTGTAAAACAAAGAATTTAATTTTAGTAAATGTTTGTGCATTATCAGAGTTAACAGAGCATTCTTCAGGGGGAGCATTCCTAGATCACACACACATACACACACACACACAAGGCTCACAAGTACACACCCATTCATTGCAATGGAATGCACACAGACAGAAGACATAAACTGGTAGGGTTGGTAGCAAAAACTTGTGATGTCATTAAAAAGGAGGAAGTTTCACTCCACAGGTTGACAACTCCCATCTAAAGCTTTATTTGTGCTTCGTTCTGGATACACCTGCTTAATTAGGACTACTGTGTTTAATTGAAATCCAAGGGGAAATGAACAGATGTTAAAGCCGAACAAGCAAGAGATGACCGCTGGGAATTGAGGAACATACAGAGACAAAAGAGAGACAAACGTGGTAAGGTACTAAAGTAAAGTACTGTAGTACTTTATTGAAATATACTAAACCTAAACACATTACATTAATTAAATGTTGTTATATGAAGTAATTGAATCATATGCCTTTTGTGATACAAAAGACATTATGTATACAATGTGGAAAATATTGTTTTAGACACATTAACTCAAAACATACATTAAATAGTGATGTGTATGATTTTTTTTATTTAAATACATTTATTCTGATAGATAACATTATTCATATTGAGTACACTTCAATTACACATCCTCAATCCTAATGTTTACCACGTAGGCCAGCCCTTGTGACATCAGAGGTGATCATATCAGTCTTTAATCCCTGTGTCCTGTTTAACACATTGAACAGGTATCAACCAACTGGTAAAATCAACTGATTAGCATTTACATTATCTCATGCCTCTCAACTGCCAATAATCAATTAAAATCAATGATGATATGCTTAGTTTTTCAAAATGTAACATTTTAATTGATAAATAATAAATTACAAATGTGGGCATATTAACCAGAGGTTGTGATGTCACAAATATTGCCACATATGTATGCTAGTTAGAATGCTGTGATTTTTCTTTTTCATTTTTCATAATTTATTTCATAATGTAAATTGTCATATATATTAAACATTACTGCATTTACTGTGACATATTTTGAGCCTTTGTTTTAATGTTGATATGTCTGATTTTCATGAGCTAATAGCCATAGTAATATGTTACTTTAGATGCAATAAATATAAAATCCAATTTGTCTTTTAGAACAATAGTGGCTGTGTAGAATTTTGTATTGAATCCATTTGGAAATAAGGCTGTAACAACAAAATGTGTAAAACACACACACACACACACACACACACACACACACACACACACACACACACACACACACACACACACACACCAAGAGGTCTATAGTTGTAGTTTTACAATTACAGACTGCTGTCCATCTGTTTCTCTGTATAATTTTGTTAGCCTGCTTTGACCCTGGTCTTCAATGGCCAGGACCCCCCAGGACCACCAAAGAGCAGGTATTATGTGGGTAGTGGGTCATTCTGAGCACTGCAGTGACACTAACACCATGAAATGTTAGTGTGTGTTAGGTTGATACAAGTGGATCAGACACTGCAGTGTTGTTGTTTAAACACAATACAATCTAATTGTAGAACTACAAAGTACTTATGTGTGGTAAGTGAAGCTGTTAAAAACAGTGAGTGTAGAAACAAGGCGCTGCATAATACATGTACACTGCCAGTCAGAATATATATATATATATATGTACTGCATGTACTACAATGGTGCTAAAGGTCTAAAGCAACTCAGATTATGGGGTTAAACTATTTTGTGTTTTATGTTTTAATTTTTTAAACAAACTTGTTCAAAAACAGAAATGGTGTGCACAGTTGTACAGTTATACAAAATTAAACTCTTTATACAAAATTTATACAAAATTAAACTCTTATTTGTTTTTTGTTTTTTTGCAATAATTGTTCATAAGGTCACATAAACAATCTAATTCTATGAACTACATTTTATTTTTAATTATTTGATAGTTCGGGCTGTAAAGGCTTAAGTTACTTTGTGTAGTGAGTGGGCATTAAATGCATTAATTACATTAAACACAATGATGTTGGAATTACCCTTTAACCACTTAAATGATGGGGCTACAAGATGGTGGGACCATGGATACCTCAGTGTTGTTGATTCTACCACAGTTGAAAGTGTAATATCTGTTACACATTGTAATATTGCACATGGTTATTCTGTCTGTTAATTGTTTTACACTTAATTTATTTTTGTTGTCTTCTTTAGTAAATGGATATTCCTGTGCCCACAGTCTTTTCCTCATCTCCACCCCCTTCATATATTGAAGCAAGTCAGTGTCCATCGTATGTGGCAGGGCCGGCGCCTCCTTTAACACCACCACCCAGCTATGTGGAAGCAGGTAGGTTCAGTCTAAAACTTGTGTTATCATGACTGTAATACATTTTGTGTTCAATATGTATTAAACTGAGAGAAATTATGAATGTATTAACATTTAGAACCCTAGGTTAATATTGAAGAGCAATTTTATGGTTTGACATACTTTTATTCACCAAAAATGAGAAAACTATTTATAGAAGATAGTCACTGAAGCCAGATATTGTTATTTTCAGGCAATCGTAGGCAACTCAAATGTGTCTTCATTTCATATGTAAAAATATTTGTATGAATTTGATCATGTTTTGATTAAAATATACATCTCAGAAACCATTTTGGAAATTGATCATCCTGAGTGTTTGAGTTGTAAAAAGGATTATTTTTAATGATTAGATTGACAAGATTACTTATAATAATAACTTCTTCAAAATACTTCATCCAAATAAAGAAAACAACAACAACGAGCTGAATGTCCTTTATTATTTTTGCTATCAGCTTTATCCTTTCTCAGGACTTTAATTCTGAAAACACTGTGTGAGGGAAGACAGAGAGGAAACAGCCCCTCCCTTCTCATTTTCCTCTCTAGCTGATGTCAGTCTGCTTGCAGGTTGAGCATGTACATGTGGACAGGGCAGTAAACATGCACCTTAGCAATTTAAACTGGGATTTAATCCAGTTGGAAATTAGTGTATTTTAGCTGTTTTCCAAGTTGGATTACTTCATCTCACAATGACGTGCCATTGTTAGATAGGGTAAGTCTGTAGTTTGTTATGATGTGAATCATGTCTTTAGTTTACTCTGATCCTGAGTTATGAAGCCTAGAATGTGGAACTCCCTACAGAGTGTGGGGTTTGAGTTCAAAGAGTAAGAGTTAAATAGACTGCTCTTTATGTAGCAAGCCAATAACCATCTCAACAGAAATCCTGTTTGTTTGATTCTGTATTGCTTAAGGTTTGAATAGGATTTGTGCAAATAAGACACTTGTCTTCTCTCATCAGTTTGCTTTGATCTCTAGAAAGCTTGTTGTTGAACAACAGTAATATAATATTACCAGATATGTTAATTGATAAATGGAAGTTTGCTGTGCACTGAGATGTATTGAATGACTATATTAGTATTGGTGAAGGGATGAAAAAGCCAACAATGATTTCCCTGTATGGGGTGGTGAAGACTATTTAAGTACAGATATTTAATGACTAACGTTTAATATCTGTACTTCTCTTCTGTGCAGTTGGTGAGACAAATGTCATTGCTCCTTCTCCCTATCCTGTTCTCAACATTCCAACCCAGATAACTACAGTCCATCAAACACAGCATGGTTGGTTTAATTCTTTTCTATTGTTTTATATTATCCATCAATTTTAAGTATAGAGGCAATTTACTTTCTCTCTCATTCGCTCACTCAGTGCTTGTGGAACAGACAATACACACTACACCACCTCAGGTTTTGGTGGTTTCACAGCAAGAGGTTCGGCGTCGATTGGGTGACAAGCCCACTCTTATTGCCTGCCCATACTGCCATCAACATATCACCACTGTTGTGGACTACAAACCTGGTGCTGCAGCATGGGGAGTGTGCTGTATGCTCACTGTCCTTGGGTAAGGTAGAAAAATCAGATGTTTGGCTTGATCTAGATGTAAGAATCTAAAAGATAAATTCATATGGACATGATGAAATAAAACATAAACAATTATTGCTAATAATTAAACTCTAAATTCTGTAAAGAGTAAGAAGAATTACTCATTCTGAAGAAAGTAGTTGAGATCTTACTCTTTGAATAATAAAGTTTGGTTCCAGATTTCACCTGGACACTCCGAGCCAGTGACTGGATGTGTTGTATACATTATATATATATATATATATATGTGTGTGTGTGTGTGTGTGTGTGTGTATACGTATATTACCTCACCATATTCTTGATTTTATTAACTCCGCTGACAATACAGGAACAATTTGTAGTTCTATACTTTCAGACTGTAATCCATTTGTTTCTTTCCTACTTTATTAGTCTCCTTTCATCCTGCTCTTCAATGGTGAGGACTCCACTGGATCACCACGGATCTGGTATTATTTTGGTGGGTCATTCTATGCACTGCAGTGACACAGACATGGTGGTGGTGTGTTAATGTGTGTTGCGCTGGTACAAGTGGATGCTTTTCAATCACCTTAGGGTCAATGTCTGGTCAGAAAATAATCCACCAACCAGAAATGACAGCATCCTATGGGCAGAATCCTATGATCACCCATTAAATACTAGAGAATGACTATCACAAACTGTGCAGACATATACATCTGTCTGTACAACAGACAAGCTTCTGTCTCTGACTTTACATAAACATTGTGGACCAAATAGGTAAGTGTGTCTAATAGAGTGGACTGCTGTGCCTGATCCACTCATTCCAGCAAAACAGACACTAACACACCACCATCTGTCAGTGTCACTGCAGTGCTGAGAATGACCCACCACACACATAATGAATGCTCTGTGACAGTCCTGTGGAGTCCTGACCATTGAGGAACAGGGTAAAAAGAGGCTAACAAAGTATGCTGTAATGATAGAACTACAAAGTGGTTCTGTATGATAAATAGATACTGTATGGTAAACAGAGCTGATATAATGGACAGGTACTGTATAAATATAGAGGTAGTAATAATGTTATGCCTGAACTGTGTAAGGGGAAAAAATAAAGACAAATTCAACAAATACTTTTGGAATCATTTAAATTCCAGCACTTCCTATGTTTGAATCCTTATAAAAATATTAAACACTGCTTTATCTTTCTATTTCAGGCTCATCTGTGGATTCTGTCTTATCCCATTTTGCATTACAGCATTCCAAGATGTTCATCATACATGTCCACTCTGCAATAGACACATAGGCATATATGTTCGCTAAGAAACACTGCAGAATAGTTACATTGTACACCAATCGGCCATAACATTAAAATCATCTGCAGACATTCCTCCCCATACTCCTGAAACTGTTTTGATCTATCAACGTATCAATATTTTTTAATTTATGCTGAAGTAAATACTCTGTGTGATCACCTCAGGAAGACAGGGCTACCCTGTCTCCATGTGTATCAGCACATATGACCCTCAAACCAGGAACAGCCTCTTGTTTTTGAGATGTTCTGACCCAATCATCTCTCCATCACAGTTTGGCTCAGATTCTTACACATTGGGCTTCCAACACATTAGCTTTAAGAACTGCTTGTTCACTTGCTGCCCAATATTGTATATCCCACCTCTTGACAGGTATCACTGTTATGGCTGATAGGTGTAAATGAAAACTTATAGAAATTTGCAAAAAAAAAAAAGAAAAAAAAAAAGAAAGAAAGACATTAATTTGAATAAATCTCTTGGGTTTTTACAGTATATGCTATGCACAGTCAAAACCAAACCCAAGGAGATTTATTGCTTAATGGTTGGCCTCATATTAAATTTAACGTGGAACTCCAGCCAAACTTGTTGAAAATATAACCATTCCTACATCTACTGAGGGCATGCCTTCTCCTACAGTAATCTTTATAGACTTTTCAGAATTAAACACTGGGAAAAAACTGTATCTTGATGGTGGGAGAAAAGTTTGACAAACAACAGTTCCTTTGATATGGATACTTGAGTGTGCAAAGTTGTATGACATATTACAGTTCTCTATTTTCAGAACTGTAGTGAGAACAACAGATGGACTAAGACAAAAACAAAATCCCTTTTCTGCGTGATACAGCGAGGGATACAGTGCTGCACTCTTTAACTGAATGAGCATAAATACACTACTAGAAGACATTAATGAAAAGTACGTTTGCAAACAACTGACAGCTTCATCGATTACAATCAATTTTTATTGATTGAGAGAGAGAAAGAGAGAGAGAGAGAGAGAGAGAGAGAGAGAGCATGGCTTGGAATTTTACAGGTTGGCAACTTTCATTAAGAGGAAAAGATTTGGCTGAATATGGTGAAGCTATTTTTTTATTACAAAATACAAAAACTTGTTTGGTAATATAAACTATGGAAAGAATACATAGAATTGCAAAAAAACAAAAAAACAAAACAAAACAAATGCAAGCAGTATATGTGGAACTGGACTGAGGATTTTCAGCAATGTGCAGAAGAGCAGGCAAGGGGGTCTACGTATTTGTAGTAATATTTAATAATATTTAATGACTAAACAAGACACCAGGTTACATAGATGAAACACACTGACATTAGAAACACCTGGGGCTGAATTACAAACAGGCAGGGTTACAAACGAGACACAGGTCTGAACGAGGCATGTTTAGGGCGGAGACAAGACCAAATCAAAACAAGAAGAGACGTGGAAGCTGAACATCACAGATACGTGACACTTTTCATTTACTGGCATTTGAATTGTAGCACAACCATTTAATTATTTTTGACTTTCCACATACAATAATTCTCTATTCCCTTAAATATTATAATTGAAAAGTTTTTAAATTTCAAACTCAAAAATTAGGCTAGGTAATGTCACATTACCGAATGTCCACAAGAAAACTATTTAATTCAGTTATAGGGTAGTTAACACTTACCTGCTATAATGTCAACCCAATGCCAACCTATTCGGTGTAAACCTGATCCTCTACATAATCATTTGCAAATGTAATTATATCTGACACTGCCATCAAAATCAACACATCCTGATGAAGGTCATTGGTAACCTGATCATGGTAGTTCTTCACAGGGAAGATACAGTTCATTGGGACTCCAAGTTTGTCACTGCACTCCTTCATCTACAGGTCAAACAAAACAGAATTTGTTTTGTACATTTTTTATAATGAGATTTAAGACTCACATTTTTATTCTTAACTGCACCATCTGTCTTTCAGTAAGATCTCTGTCTTGAAGGATGGATATTTTTAATGCCTTTACTTTTATGTATAATAGTTATCTGAAACCTGTTGCATGTCAGCTACATATGTTACGAAAAGGAATAAACACACAGGGGTGTAAACTGGCATGTATACAGGTGTATTTACCTTCTCTTTGATTTTCTTGCTGGTATATATCTTTGTCAGGTCCTTGTTGACTAGTGGACATGCTTTGTCCACCATCGACATTACAACGACTTGAGGAATTTCTGTTGAATTCAATAAAAAGAATTTTAAAAGAAGAAAAAAAAAAGAATCTTAAAAAAAATATTTCATCTTTAAAACAAGCAAGTGTGAGGCATGTGCTGGAATATCAGCAAAAACTTGTTAGCAGAAATATGACACTTTTAGAAATAGAATGCTGTTTGTTTCTTTTACTTTCCTATTTGACTGATTAATTGATATGTCTGAAGGGCACATTAGTGGAAGCTGAGACAACTTTCTATGTGGTCACAATTAGGTTACATTTACATACAATATCTCACAAACATGAGTACACCCCTTGCATTTCTGCAAATAGTTTATTTTATCTTTTCATGGGACAAAACCATCCAAATTAAACTTGGATATAACTCAGTAGTCAGTGTACAGTTTATAGATCAGTATAGATTTGCTTCATTCTGAAAATGACTCCTGACACAGCCATTAACATCTACAACACATGAGTTCAGTTTTCACCCTGTATCTTGAGTCTTGGTTTCATTTTGAGAAATTTGATTTCAGTGCATCACTAGTAGATGTACACATAGTATGCATACCCAAATTGCGAGCTTTTTCACGAACATACTTCATCTTCTGGATCACTTCTTCAGAGATGAGGGAGATGGTGTCTGCAGGCATAACACTCACCAGACAGTGAACTTTGTCTTTCAGACTGGGTTCACTGTTGTAGTTTAGGTTTTCTTCATTAAGTGGACTAACAGGATTGAACTAAAAGAGCAACAAAAATAAAGAGTACATGTTGTTGTTATGGTTTTTCTCTTAGAAAAACAGCTGTGGGACAATATTTATACCCTTTATAAAAGGTTATTTAAAAAATATACACAATGATTTCCACCATAACCACAGCCACTATTGCCTTTTCTAAATAACCTTTTTATGGGAGGTACTGTATTATTTTTATGTTGACTATTGGCTCAGTATATAAATGATAGTGAAAATTGTTGCATACATTACCTTTTAAACTTTTTTTAAATTTATGGCTTACACTTTTAGCAAAAGATGTACAGTGTGCTTGAAAAGGGCACTTTTTATTTTAGGTGTTACATAAAATCATTCATGCAGAATTCTTTGAAGAATTATCTACAATCTTTTTCCATCATATAAAAAAATAAAAGCACTGAAATGGTTCTTTAATTCATTAAATGTGCTAAATGTGGTTTGTTAATATTCTTTATGGAAACAAAACGTCCTCTTTTTAAGGATAAAATAGATAAATTTAAATTAAACTGATTAAATTAAATTAAATTAAATTAAATTAAATTAATTTACACTGACCAGTTTTACCTGCCTGACCTTGCAATTATGAGGTGTTTCACTCCTGTCCTCTTTGCTCCCTATTCAATCTTTTAATCTTCAAAGGCTAAGGACTTTTGCAACTTGTGATGTTCAGAAATTGCCTTAACTCCATCCCAAGTGCTTAGGCTGTCAGCTACTCAACACTAGGGTCAATATACCTTAGCTGACTTATTTTCTTTTCTGCTACCTGAGATTAATATATCAAGCATTTTTTGTGTCATTGTACATTTATAAGGTACCAGAAAATACTATTTTACTTTCACTGAAAACTGTCTAGTGCTAATAAACACAATCAGGTTTGCTAGAAAAACAGAAAAAAGGTGCACTGAATTGTTACTATATAAAACTCGAATCTGGAAGTATTACAATAAACAATGCAATTGAGATAATGCAAAAACAGAAGCCTAGATTTTTTTTAAATATTACAGGAATATCTAATAAATATCTGCCTATATATCTGCTGTGTTCTCTAGATCAATAAGTCAATCTGGTTGATTCGGTTTTAAATGAACCACATGTCAGAGAAATTAGAGTTGAATTTCTTGGAGAACAATAACAGGATGCAAAAGTTACTTTCAGTTCCCTTTTACTGCCAATATATTGGGAGATTTTTGGAAATATAGAAACTGTTTATAATATGCTTGAAGCATATTTACAAAGTAGTACAAAAAGAAATGATGATCAACAAAGGCTTTGCATAGCATTACTTCACAATATGCATTTTATAAATGTTGCAGTACCTTCACCCTCCAAGATGTGTTTGTCCATAATCTTAAAACAATAACTAGCTTTCTGATTTCCACACTGAATATAAACTACCTTCCCAAATTTACATTTAAATTAAAGATTTACGTACCTTTTAGATTACAGAGATGCCCAGGCTTGAAAACCTTCAACTGTAGGTTTAGCTCTGCACAGTGTGTTCCACTTTGGAAGCACTGATAATATAACCTTACTGCACTTTCACTTTCACTTTTTCTCACCAGTCATTGCAGCAAAACCTATGTAAATATCCATTTCCATTCAAGAACAAATAATTCATGTAACAATTTTCTTAAACTGAATAACCATTTTGAAGGATATATTTGTGTATTTTGTATATAATGTATATAATATGTGCTATTTTTTTCATTGTTTTTAATAAACAGAAATAAATGGAAATAAACAGAAATTACAAATTTACAACCAACCAAATTACAATCATTTATATACAACTATTTATTGTTATGACCACTTATTTTTTAGTTTTCTCAAAGATGGGTTCTTACTATTGTATGCTCATTTTTTCCAATGCTACTCCTCCCATCATTTTTGAGAGAACCACAAAACATTTCAGGGCAGTAGACCTTATAGCTGCCCAGGTTGCTTTTTGTAGTGATTGAATGGTCAGTGGTCTGAGCAGTGGTTTTGCCTCTTAGGATCACATTATAAAATTGGTCAAGGGCTTTCATAGCAGTTTAAAGGAATCTTATAACTAATAAAAGTAAAATTTATTACAAACATACATGGCATCCTCCACACACCACATACAGGACGATCATTTCATTTGACATATAACAAGAAGTGAATGAAAAGAAGGTCATTCTTATAATCATATAATTACAGCCTTCACACAGGGGACCTTAACCTAAAAACAAACAAACAAACAAACAAACAAACAAAAAAACCTTGGTGTCTACCTTACCTATAAATGACTATTAGAGAATTATCCTCATCTTTAAATGTCTCACTAATGTTTACATGTGCCTTCACCCTCATCAGATCTAAGAACTAACAGTTTTGCTCCCTTTGACCAAGTTCTGACTTTGACCTTAAATATAAACCGTTTTGGCACATATCAGACACAATTTTATTCCTGATATAACATAGTGGGGAGAAACGTAAATATTTCATACATACCACATATAATGTTTTGGGAACATTATTACTGTTTAGTTAAAGTAAGTAAACTGTAATTATGCTGTAGGACACAGGCGTCAAACTCTGACCCGCAGTATAATTAAATTCGGCCTGTGAGAGAATACTAAATGACCAATAGAGTTGCTCATTGGATTTATTCAGCGCCTGTTAGTGGTGGGCGGTTCAATCCAGATATCGATAATATCGATACCAACGCTGGTTTTGATATTGACCAACACTCGTGAAAAAAGTTCAATGCTTTTTTTCTTTCCTGCAAGCAGTGACTGCTGTGCACGCAATGCGCACGCGCATTCCTCAAAGTCTACACCACCATCCCCAAACCCCGCCCTGTGTAACATAGCACGGAGATGCGCAGCCCTTGCAGAATCCTTCAGTGAGGGAGAGTTAAATTCTTTTGATTTGAGTTTTGAGGAAGAGATGTCAGGCTTGGACACATCACAGTAGATCAGTGTGCAGCAAACTGAGATATAATTTACCTTTTCTTTATGCGCTTTTATTACACTTGCTTCTCAAAGGCATAGGCTTGAATGGTTGCACATTCATTAAAGGATATTATTATTAGTTAAGTGGTTAATTGTTGTTATTTTATTTTTAAATGTATTATTAGCTTCTGGAAAAGGTTACTGTTGAAATCTATGATTTTAATTAGAATTTAAGAAATGACTGTCATTGATGTGTTTTTTATTTGAAAATCAATTTTGCCTGTGTATTGAACTTTGCTTGTTCCATATTCAGTGTTTAAGTAAAAGTAGTTTGGGTCCACATGAAAAGGTTCATTATTATATCTGGAGGAAGATGTTTTCAATAAATTATAATGTTGGCGTCCGTCTTTGTACAAGTTTTAAATTTTGGCCCACTGTGTATTTGAGTTTGACACCCCTGCTTTAGGATGTGCAGAAATGTCTCAGTAGTGCATGTGAAGTATGAAGTGCAGTCCTCTAATTCCCATCTCTGTATGTCTTTGCACTGCTCTCTCTGTGCTGGGTCCTTGTCTCTTGAGATGACTAACAGTGTGTGGTCAGCACCGAGAAGAGGGTCTGGTGTCATAGTCTGGGGTGTGATGCCATATATATTTAAGAATAGTGGATCAATATAAATGTACCAAGATGATATGGAATAAAATCTATAGGGTCCAACTGAAACACTACAGGTTTAATGGGAAGACCAAGTGTTCAGTCATAAGCAATAAACCCCATTTAAACTGAGGTAAATGGCATATAGGGGTACAACACCATTACTAGTTTCACAGCATTATCAGACCAGCTCAAACCAGCACATGTTGTTCTTTGAGCACCGATCCGCTGGTTTTTGAGCACTATACACACTAGCACAGTTCATTAATATAACTTGTGCTGGTCTAACATTTTTTTTTAAAATCAAATCAAGTCTACCATAGTTTATTGTCATATCACGCAGATGTAAGGGTGAGTGAAAAATCTAGGTGCAAGTGCTTTGCAGTAGTAAATCAAAACAACAACAAAAAAAACTGGAGAAAAATATCAAAATCAAAAATAAAGAATATACCTATATGTAATATAAAGAGAGTATTTACACATTAACTTTACCTACACTGTAAATATATTATTGCACTGAAACATATATTGTTTCACTGTAGATGTTCTGAGTTTATAGAAGCTACAAAAATGTTTGCATTCTATTTACATGTGCACTGGGTATAGAATTTAATGTAGCTGTAGTGTGAGAAGTTAGTGGGCGACTTTGGTGGGTGCAATGGGAGAAACCTGTTGGAGGGTGCAGTGGGAGGGTCTAGTGTAACCGAGCAGCTAGTTTCTGCTCTGGTAATGAGTAAAGTGCAGGTGCAGAAAGAATTTATGTGGTGTGAATTGTGATGAGGCATATGATATGAGTTGTGATTGCCTGTGGACTAGAACACTGGACTACTGACTGTGGGAAGCTGCTGGTTCTGGTCCTCAGACAGCTGCTGGTGTATAAATCCAGATTGTATTTATACCTCAGCAGGAACAATACCAGTCAAAATAAACCCTTAAAGCAAAACCTTACAAAATAATGTGCCTGTCCAGTCGAGTTAAAACCAAATACAAATGTTTTGTGTATTCAGAAACACATGACCTATAGACAATATTTTGTCTATTGGATTTTTGTCCACTTTTCATTATAAACAAATTTTGGCTCATATAACTGATATATGAATATATAATCTTATATATATAATATTATATTATATGATATATAACTCATTTATATACACAATATCGAGGCCCAGCCTCCACTACACTCTTTATAATACCCTTGATTTTGTCCATATAGCACATGATTATAATATCAATATCAAAAAAAGTAGCCAAGTGGTGTAATCTCTCATACAGTCAGTGTGTCCACACTTTTGACTGGTGCTGATGTCTTGTGTAATGAAGTTACAGTACTGATACAGGACTATACAGTACTCCTGTTTTGTGGCAGAGCTGCTCTCCTGTCCAGCGGGCTGCAGTAGTGCTGCCTCTGCAGCAGGGATTCAAGCAGAAGAGGAAGAAGAGGAGTCATGGCAGGGCTGCAGCCTCAGGTAGCTTCACTGTTGTGTTTACAGGAACCACCGGCTGTTCACGTGTGTGATTGTTTTATTTTTCATGCCTGAGCCACTTTAGTCACGTTTGTGTTTCTGTTCTTCAGACGGACTGGGACTTTAACTCCGCCTTCGTTGGTATTTCAGGAAATAACCTCGTCCTCTAAGATGATTTATTGGGGCTGAACATGTCATAACACGCCGCCGGCGCTGCTGCCGGGTTATCAAACGTTAGTGCAACGTTAACCTAACGTTAGCGTCGGACAGACGGCTTTATCACGCTGGTTACAGAGATATAAAGTACAGCGATTATAAACAGCGCCGTTCACACTGTTTTAGCGGCTGGTTTTTGATTATTTTTCCCTGTAGAAATGAATGGAGTGCAAACGTTTGGACAACCCTTCTTCTTCCAAGAAGATACAAACCGACGAGGGACACCCACGCAGTCACATGGCGTGACTGAGCAGTTGCCTAGCAATTCCCTAGCAACCACTGTACAATACCATAGCATTTGTCTTGTACCCCATAATATCAGCCTTGCAACCACTAAGAAACTACATGGGATTTCATAGCAACCAAAAACGCCTGTGCAGCAACCACTAAGCAATATAATGTCACTCACCCAAAACACCATAGCAAAACTATACCACTCATATATCCAGCATTCAGCAACACCATAACAACCCCCTGGAATGCCATAACTACCACCTTTTAAGACCATAGCAACCACCTAGCAACTACTTTACAATAACATAGCAACTACCTGCCCAGCAATGCCCTAGCAACCACTATACAACACCATAGCAATCATCTTGCACCCCATTCTAAGCACTTAAAACCTACATGGGATTCCATTGCAACCAAAAAATGTTTGCACACCCTTATGCCAAAAAGACACAAATGGACTAATAATAACCAACCAACCATGAGGCGTACCATTTAACACCATCATATCAACCACCTCGAAAACCACATCAACCACATAGCTTAGCCAATCATCTGATCTGGTCCAAACTGTGACATTTGTGATTCATTACAGCAGTGTTTCTCAAACTTGCACATTTTAAAAGATTCTCTACCAGTTAAGATGACCTTAACACGAATATGTTTTTGGGAAATTGGGCTCAGAAGTTCTTAAACATACCAGAAAAATAAATGTAAAATAATCTTTGTTTAAATATGGCACCATTTCAAAACTGGATACGATGTCAGGTCAAGAGCAAAAGAAAGGTTTGGAAATATTGTCTTGAAGAAAAATGAACAGAATTGTAAATAACACAGAATTGCATGTAGTGACAGAAACGTTAAGGAAAATTAAGTTAAAATATCAGTAGTAGGTGTATCATTATCTAGATTTTTGCTTGTAAAATGCTGATTTGAATTTCAGGCTTCATGGAGCTTCATTTGGAGGTACTTAGAGATATTTGTTTGTCAATGTGCTTTGTCCACACAGGGGGATCCATTGAAAATGTCTTACAGGGAAAACTGGAAGTGAGTAATTTTTTTATTAACTAACTGGGTTAAAGTGCTCCAGACTTGAATCAGAGCAAGTGCTGTTTTCAAATATATGAAGAGGTGATGTTGGGGCCTAATCTTGAATTTTTAACCTTCATCAATGAGAACATGAGAAGGGGCAGAGAGGAGCAGAGTAGAGGAGGAGTTGAGAGAAGGGGGTGGAGCAAAGTGAGGGAGCAGAAAAAAGGTTTTCCCACAAGATTTAAACAGAACATTATTTAAAAAGCTTTAGACTTGATATGATCCAGCTCTGATTATATTCTGATATAGATATAAATATCAATATATTGCCTAGTCCTCGTGGCTATGCATTTCTCACTGTAGTATATAATGGGCAATGTGAGGTTATTTATTGGTATTGTGATAAATTGCATCACATTACTTCAAAGTATAGTTTTTTTAGCATGTTGTTTGTATCATCAGACCACCAATCAGCTGCATGTTTCATTACAGCAAGCTTTTTTGTCTGTTCCAAATGATAAAACTACTGTTGTGCCTGCCATTTGTTTCATTTGTTTATGTACATTATGTACAAATGTATATATTTTTTTGAGTTATGAATGCAGAATGAATTCACAACATAAGATCTATTAGCCCAGTCTCACTGTTTTGTACAAAACCAATTTGATTGCTGTATATTGTAAGGCTGTTTTTTTCTGGCTTTTTGTGACTATTTGTTTTTGATTAAATGTTTGTCCTTTTCTAGGGTGCAGCATGAGAAACTGCATGTCAAACACAGAGGTCATGAGGCAATGCACGCTGAGATGGTTCTGATCCTCATCGCTACCTTAGTTGTGGCTCAAATTGTACTTGTCCAGTGGAAGCAGAGACACTGCAGATCATACAATGTGAGTGCCACACTTTGGTAGTTGTCTGAAATGACAAATAACCACTGAATGTGCTGCTATGTGAATTTCAGTCAAAAGTCATAACGATTGGGCTAGATTGATTCATGATTTTCAGCAGCAAGAAATTTACAGCGAAAACAGACTTTAAGGCAGGCATATGCTTTAAACAGTCATGACATGCATGACATCTTGTGTTCCTTCAGTCATCACTGTATGTACAGGGGTTGAACAATGAAACACCTGGTTTTAGACCACAATTATTTATTATTATGGTGTAGGGCCTCCTTTTGCGGCCAACACAGCATCAATTCGTCTTGGGAATGACATATACAAGTCCTGCACAGTGGTCAGAGGGATTTTAAGCCATTCTTCTCACAGGATAGTGGCCAGGTCACTATGTGATGCTGGTGAAGGAAAACGTTTCCTGACTCGCTCCTCTATAACACCCCAAACTGGCTCAATAATATTTAGATCTGGTGACTGTGCAGGCCATGGGAGATGTTCAACTTCATCAGCACTTTCATGTTCATCAAACCAATCTTTCACCAGTCTTGCTGTGTGTATTGGTGCATTGTCATCCTGATACACGGCACCACCTTCAGGATACAATGTTTTTACCCTGCTAATAGAACCTTCACACTCTGCTCTTACTGGTGTAATGTGCAATTACTGAAGATTGGCCACCAGGCTGCTCCAATTTAGCCATGAAACCTCCCACACTAAAATGACAGGTGTTTCACTTTAATTGTCCAACCCCTGTATATATGTAGTGTGGGGAAAGTATTAATGGCATTTAAAAACTGAAATAACTGACATGAGCAAGATTATATTTGGTTAGAGCTTCTGAATATCAGGTTCGGTTAATTTTTGATTAATTGCCTGTCCCTACTATAAACTATTTTTGCTGTGCATTCTTTATGGGACTGTTCAAACCAGACTGTGATGTTATTACCGTAACAGTGTTGTATGGTAATGGTGCAAATACATATATCCTTACTAGGTACCAGTTTCAGGAGTGTCACAATGAGTTGATTAGACGGAATTCAATACTGAAACTTTGACAGCCAAAAGTGTGCATTTCAAAACAAACATCAAGTTACAGATGAAAAAATTGTACAAGGATATTAGTCAAAACAGAAAAAGAGAACATGCCTCCTGCACCACAATGCTGACACCTTCACTGGATGAGGGGGAAGACATTGTGAAGAGGACTTTTGTTCAAGGAGTTCAGTGATTTTATAAGCCTGTGTTAATAATAGCAAATGTAGGTAAGAGCTGGTGTTTTATCTCACTGATAGGTGGGAGAGGTGGGAAAATAGGCTGTGATATTATTGGTTAATATGACTGCTTATCCTAGATGTGTTTGCCTCCTTGTGATCATCTACTTCAGAACATCAGTGGGTGAAAGATTAGAGATATTCAAACATTTTGCACAGAATAACAAAATTGATTGTTCTTAACACAATCAAGAAAAAAGCTGACTTTCAGTTTGATTTTAAAAAATGTTAGTTCTTTTGGTATCTCTAAGCTGTAATTCTGCTCATATATCACAGTGATTTACTGATTTACTATTATTTACTGCTACTTGGAAAGATGTTCCAATATTGCAAATATACAGTCTTACTGATTTGAGTATGACAGTTGACTCAATATTTCTGTATTAGCTGAGTCGAGATTCAATTTATCTATAAAACTCACTGAACACATTTCATTACTTTTGATTACTCATTACTTCAGCATTGACTGTCTTTTTTCCCCCTTTTGCCTTGCAGTTGGTGACACTTTTGCAGATGTGGGTAGTACCTCTGTATTTCACCATAAAGCTTTACTGGTGGCGATTTCTGTCAACATGGGGCATGTTCTCTGTCATCACCAGCTATGTAATTTTCAGAGCTACCCGAAAACCTCTCTCTGTTAGAACACCCAGGTAATGTTAAATGATCGTTAGTGAATATTGCAAATGTTTCTGAAGACTTATAATCTAGAACCAATCACTAAATAATGAAGTTGATAATGAGTATTGCTTAATATTCACTATTGACATCTTACTAAATGAATTTACTTTGTGAATGTCTCTTTTAAAGGATGGTATATAAGTGGTTCCTCCTCATTTACAAGCTGAGTTATGCTGTTGGTGTGTTTGGGTACCTTGCCATTATGTTTACTATGTTTGGATTCAATGTTTTCTTCAGGTATGTAAACTTTTACTCAGTATAAAACTGGTATGAGGTGAATTTCTTTAAACTGATGTCAGAAATAATGCAGAAATTGATAGGTACTGTATGACTACAGTGTTGGGCTGGACAAAAAGTATATACTAGTTCATCTCCAAAAACTAAATACTGTGAAATAGGTTTTTGATGATTAATTATTAATCATTAATCAATTTTTAATTATATAATTAAAAATGAAACTTGAAATAAATTTGAAAATGAAATTAAAATGTATATTAATTACATTTACTGTGATTAGTAATCTATTCAAATTTGAATTAAAATTTTCTAATATTTTGAGATTCTGGATTTCTGGCTTTCATGATCTGTAAGTCATACTGATCAACAGTAAAAGGCTTGAAATGTTATAATGTACATGTAATGAATATACATTTACCTTTTGTGATGATGAACAATATTCAAATTTTTTGAGAAGCACTAATATATGTGTTGAGAATTAATGTCACAATACACCTTTCATTGCATTTGATTGCTCAGAAAATTGGATATGGTAAACAGGTGTAATGTGGAATACACTGCATAAAAATCAATCATCAAGTATTCATTGTTTTGAGTATTTCATAAATATGTTGTTTCAAGGTACAGGTCTTGAAGTATTGTATACTGATAATATACAGAATAAGTAAAAAGCATTTACTGAAAATGTGCATGAAGTAATTAACTTGTTCATTTGTGGAAGGATCAAAGCAGAGGACTCTATGGATGTGGGAGTGATCATGCTGTTCTATGGGCTGTACTATGGCGTGATGGGACGAGACTTTGCTGAAATCTGCTCAGACTACATGGCATCCACTATAGGGGTATACATGTGTTCTGTATTTTTGATTTATAAATAATTGATTAATTATTTATTAAAAGTGGTGAAACATAGTTGGCTCAATAACATTTAGGGTACATACTTGGAGCTCTGTAGAATCTAGAAATTTGTAACATATAAATATCAGAACTGAATATCTCCAATGGGAATTTAACATTATTTAATCTTAAACATTTTTGTGAATGGTTAGATCATCGATGATTTCTGATGTAATAATACAAACTAACTTGTACTTGTACCTCCTGTTGAAAACCTTTGTCATAGTAAGTTGTGTATGGGCCCCAATAGGGCCATCAAATCTTAGTTAAAACTTCCTAATCATGATTGATTAGACTTTGTGCTCGGTTTTTCATTTGTCATGCCCTTTTCTTATTTACATTTACATTTATGGCATTTAGCAGACGCCCTTATCCAGAGTGACTTACAAAAGTGCTTTGCTGTTCACTCAGGAAATATCCTTAGCTAGTAGACAAAGCTAGAATCTAGAAATTCCTCATCTTGTTGAACACAAATGTCTTTATGGAGTTAAATACTCCTGAAACAGATGAGTCTTCAGTCTGCATTGGAAGACAGCAAGGGACTCGGACATCCAGGGGAAGTTCATTTAGAACAGAAAAAAGTCTGGATGCATGTTTTCCTTGCATTTTGAGGGATGGTAGGTCAAGCCATGCTGTACTTGATGCTCTAAGGGTTCTTGATATAGTTAGAGTTTTGACCATTGCCATCATATATGGAGGAGCTGGTCCATTTTTGGTTTTGTAGGTCAGCATCAAGGTTTTGAATCTGATACAGGCAGCTACAGGAAGCCAATGAAGGGAACGCAGCAGAGGAGTTACGTGACTGAATTTAGTAACATGGAAGACGCTGTATTCTGGATGAGTTGCAATGGCCTGATGGTCTGCATAGGAAGGCCAGCTAGAAGGGAGTTGTAGTAGTCTAGTCTTGAAATGACAAGAGACTGAACAAGCACCTGAGTGCTCTAGACAGAAAAGGTTGAATCTTCCTGATGTTGTAAAGGAGAAATCTGTATGACCGAGTCAGGTGTGCAACATGAGCTGAGAACGATAACTGGTCACCCAGGACTACACAAAGGCTCCGTGCTTCTGCAGATGGAGTGACCAGTGAGTTTTCAAGGAGAATGGTGAGATCAGGATGAGGACCAGTGGTTCCAGGAATGAATAGTTGTTCAGTCTTCCTGGGGTTGAGTTTGAGGTGATGGGCTGCCATCCATGATGAGACATCAGAGAGGCAAGCTGAGGTACAGGATGAGACCTGGGTGTCAGAAGGTGTTAAAAGAGAGGATGAGTTGAGTGTCATCAGCATAGCAATGGTAAGTAAAACCATGAGAAGATATTATCCTATCCTATCCTATTTTATCAAGAGAAGTAGTGTAGAGAGAAAAGAGAAGAGGATCGAGAACTGAGCCTTGTGGAACATCTGGAGCTGATGTGGCTGCCAGAGCGTTCTTACACTTATGATGCAAACCATTGCAGTGCAGAACCGGTGATTCCAAGGCTACCTAGGACTGACAGGAGGATATTGTGGTCTACTGTGATCATTGCAGAGAGGTCGAGGAGAATTACAACAGATGATATTTAAGCTGATCTTCAGTGACAGCAATGAGAGTAGTCTCTGTTGAGTGTGTCGGTTTGAAGCCAGATTGGTTTGGGTCCTGTAAATTGTTCTGAATGAGAAAGCAAGATAGCTGATTAAAGATAGAATGTTCAAGGATTTTTGAGAGATCTACATAGTTCTATAATTGCTAATGTTTGTGCTATCAAGAGTTGGCTTTTTCAAGAATTGGACCACTCTGGCAGCTTTGAAAGTAGATAGAACATGACCTGATGACAATGAGCTGTTTATGACAAAAGTAATGAAAGGAAGAATGCCAGGAGCAATTGTTTGAAATAGCGAGAAAGGGATAGGTTCTTCAGTACAGGTGGTTGGATTGTTAGATGTGAGAAGTGGAGAGAAAGAGGAAAGAGGTGCAAGGGGAGGAGTAGAGGTTGGTGGAAAGGATTGGCAGATCATGTCAACTTTTTCTTCAAAGAAGGTGACAAAATCTTCTAGGGTGAGGGTAGTTGGAGCAGGGGAGGTTGGAGGGTTTAGGAGAGAAGAGAAGACGGAGAAAAGGGCTTGCGTGGATCAGATGCCGATGCTTCCAGTCTCTTCTTATTGTTTTGAACTATACACTTATCACATTATGACCATCTATTTGATTCTGCACCTCATTGTTCATTCTATTAGCTCTATTTACCATACAGGGACACTTTTAAGTTCACCCATTTCTCTACATACTTCGTTAACCTCGTTTCACATTGTTTCTCAATGTTCAGGACCCCACAGGACCACCACAGAGCAGTTATTATGTGGATGGTGGGTCATTCTCTGCAAATCAGGTACACTGGTGATGGTGTATGGCACTGCTGTGTCTGATTCACTCATACCAGTGACTGCTCTGATAATACCTGCTCCATGATGCTGTGATATGTTCTCTTGATTAACAACATGTCACTGCATAAAATATGTACACTACGGTACAATGAGTGTTATGCTGGTGTGAGTCAATCATGCACATCAGTGCTGCTGGAGTTTTTAAACACCTCTGTGTCAATGCAGGACTGAGAGTAGTCCACCAACCAGAAAAAGAAGGCGGCTAACCGTATGCCGAGAGACAGATGGACTGGAGTCTGTAACTATAGAACATGGTGCTCTTGTGTGGCAAATAGTTCTGATAAAATGGATAGTGACCATGATTTATGATATGCCTGATCAGTGTATACAATATAGGAATGGAAACAGTATTAACTATACATGAAATGCCTTTCTTGTCCCATGTATCTTTTGCAGTATTATAACATGGGTGGAATGCCATCTCGGAACCTGAGTCATGACATATGCGCTGTGTGTGGACAGAAAACATTTGTTGACGTGGACGAGGAGGGTATTATTGAGGACACCTATCAACTCTCCTGCAATCATATGTATGTTTTCACTCAGAGCTATACAGCTGTAGTCCACGGCACTGCACAGTTTTAACATACCCAATTAAGACAGGTGAAAGCCTTGATAAAGGTGTATTAAAGTGGGATAAACATGAAACTGTGTTGTGTAATGGTTCTGCCTTTTTTTCTGCAGTTAACATCATCAGCAATAACTTTGACTTTTTAATGACTTACAGTGGTCCCACTCAGCTTTGCTGGCAGTTGATAATTTCACATGCTCTCAGGTTTTGTGATCTGTTCTAGAGCTATGACCAATACAGCTTTTAAACCGTCTGTTTCTGATTGTCACCAGATTTCATGAATTCTGTATTCGTGGCTGGTGCATTGTGGGAAAGAAGCAAACTTGTCCATACTGCAATGAAAAGGTCGACCTCAAGAGAATGATGAACAACCCGTATCCTTTGAATGTAATTTTTTTTTCAAAAATTTTATATATACAGTACTGTGCAAAGGTTTAAGACATGTAATCAGATTATTTAAACTCCTGTCTCTTATCAATAAGAGACACCTTTAGAACAGATGCAGATAAACAGAATTACTGGAAAGAGGAAGAAAAATTTCTCATCATGCTCTTGTGAGCTAGTTTGAAAAAAAAAGCTTGGTACCAGATTTCTCCTGGATGACCCTAGCCAGCGACTGGATATGTTTAATTCCATCACCAGTGCACCTGAATTAACACCACTAAGCAGTGAATTACCAGAGCAGGTTTTGGATGAAAACTGTGTAAAATTACTATACTCCTTTGAGAGCTTTGGAGATTTATGAACACTGTGATTGGAAAACCATGACTGTTTGTAGGAATGTTATTTGTGTTTATTCTAATATTAGTATTTGCATCTGCCAGCATCACACTGGGTGTGATGTGGAGAGAGATTGCCATCTGCCCTTCCAGAGAGCACATTGCCAATTTTGACTCTTTTAGCTGCCAGTGACAAGCAGCATGGCCTGGGGTTCAAAACTGTTCTTGTGTTCAGTGAGATATTGATTGAAATCTGTCTTTTCAAATGGGGTGTACTCATGCCAAGCACTGTATATATAACCTATATGGTCCTTTGAATAACTAGATATAAAACTTATATTGGCCTTCATTTGCAATTCATTTAAGTTGAAACTATGGAAATTGAACACAAACAGTGCAGGAAGGTAAACAGTCCAGTTAAGATTTAACCACATTTCTAGTGTATTTATTTATTTATTTTGTAACTTCACAGCATGTGAAATGTGCAGAATGTTAGCATGTCTTTAGGCTTATTTAATCCTCATTTTGTTTTGGATTGCTTTTGATTGTTACTGTGAGTGGGATCACCATGGCCAGATCAAAAGTGCTATCTTTAGCCTTAAGAAAAAGGTTGTCGACTCATTTGAGTCTGGAAATGGATTTAAAAAGACCTCAAAACACTTTTGTGACAATGATTTACAAATTAATGGTCAGGTTAAGCTTGCATGTGTAGCCCAATAGCAGGCTGCAAGAAATATCAAACACTTCTAAGATATCGTCACAGGACCTACAGGCAGCTCTTGCCACAGATGATTTCAAGACACAGCATTTACTGTCTAAAGATGACAGAAAATATAATTTTCACAGGAGGAATGTGCTTTTGACAGATGGATCTAATATTAAATTATTTGGGCACAGTAAAAGAAAACATGTTTGGCACAAAACAAAACAGCATTTGAGCACAAGAACCTCGTACGAACTATGAAGCTTGGAGGTGGAAGTGTCATGGTTTGAGGCTGCTTTGTTACAGCAGTGCTTAATAAGTTCACAATAATAGGATGTCCTGTGAATTCTTTATTGTATCTGAGGGTACATGAGAAAAATGTGAGACTGTCTGTTCTTTTCTGGAAGCCTGAAACTTAGTTGGCTAAGTGTCTAAGGTAATTTCAGCCAAAGGGGAAACATTTTCCTCACAAATATCTGCATCTTGTTGAAAGATGACCCAGTGTTGCTCATTTTGGATAAAAAACATTTTGACATTTTATTAAAGTTTCTTTATCACAGGATGTGATGTTCAAAAAAATCAAAATGCTCTTATAACTTAATGTTTTTATAGTAGAAAAATACAGTCTTTTGTAAGGAATATCATTGTATTCTTGCCCAAACGAGTTACAGTTCATCTGGAAAGTATTCACAGCACTTCACTTTTTACAAATTCTGTTATTTAAAATCCTTATTTAAAAATTGATTAAATTAGTTTTTCCCTAGAAATTCACCAGAAAGGCATCTGTTTATATAAGGTCCTATAGTAGACAATGCATGTCAGAGAACAAACTAAGCCATGGAGTGTAAGGAATTTTCTGGAGACCTCCAAGACAGGATTGTATCAAGACACACATCTGGAGAAGGGAGACAAAATTCTGCTGCATTGAAGATCCCAATGAGCATGGTGGCCTCCATCATCCTTAAATGGAAGTTTGGAACCACCAGGACTCTTCCTAGAGCTGGCCCCCTGGCCAAACTGAGTGATCAAGAACCCATTGTTCACCCTGACAGAGCTTCAACATTGCTCTGAGGGAGAGGAGAACCATCCAGAAGGAAAGCCATTTCTGTAGCACACCACCAGTCAGGCCTTTATGGTAGAGTGGCCAGACAGAAGCCACTCCTCAGTAAAAGGCACAAGACAGCCTGTCTGTAGTTTGCCAAAAAGCACCTGAAGGACTCCCAGACCATCAGAAACAAAATTATCTGGTCTAATAAAACAAAGATTGAACTCATGTCATGTCTGGAGAAAACCAAGCACTGCTCATCACTTATGCTGTGGGGATGTTTTTCTGTAGCAGGAACTGGAAGACTAATCAGGGTCAAGGGAAAGATGACTGCATCAGTGTACAGAGATAACCATGATGATAACCTGATCCAGAGCACTCTGGACCTCAGACTGGGATGAAAGTTTATCTTCCAACAGGACAATGACCCTAAGCACACAGCCAACCTAACAAAAGAATGGCTTTGGGACAACTCTGTGAATGTCCTTCAGTGGCCCAGCCAGACTTGAACCCAAATTAACAATGGAGATATCTAAAAATGGCAGTGCACCGACGCTCCCATCCAGTCTGATGGAGAGGTTCTGCAATGAAGAATGGGAGAAACTTCCCAAAAATGTGTGCCAATCTTGTAGCATCATACTCATAAAGACTTGAGGCTATAATTGCTGCTAAAGGTGCTTCAACAAAGTATTGAGCAAAGGCTGTGCATACTTATGTACATGTTATATTTTTATTTTTAATAAAAATAAATAAATGTTTCTCACTTTTTCATCCTGAGGTATTATGTGTAGAATTTTGAGGGACAACATGAATTGAATCCATTTTGGTATAAGGTTGTAACATAAAATGTGGAAAAAGTGAAGCATTGTGAATACTTTCTAGATGCACTGAATCAAACCCTTGTCTTGTATGTAGAGGGCAACGGTGTTGCCCACTACATATTGTCCTAGAATTATGTGAGTATGTTGTCAGCAAAATTATTTGATTGAAGTGTTGATTATTATGATTTTAATGTGGCATCATATTTTTCATGGTCATTATGTCTAAGGCTCCATCCTTTTCCTTAAGTCTGAAAACCAGCTGGGAAAGAACACATGTTTTGTATGGACAGCTTTTGGATTGGCTACGGTACCTTGTTGCCTGGCAACCAATCATAATCGGTGTTGTACATGGGATAAATTTCTCACTTGGCCTTGAGTAAAGTTTTTATTTTTGCTGTATTTATTTGTAATTTAGGAACTTTATAAAATGGAAAGGGCCATGGCTTTTGTACAATTGAATTAATTCAATACACTAA
This sequence comes from Acestrorhynchus altus, assembly GCA_034509495.1. NCBI lineage: Eukaryota > Metazoa > Chordata > Actinopteri > Characiformes > Acestrorhynchidae > Acestrorhynchus > Acestrorhynchus altus. Next base: position 34,400,374 of record CM067502.1, read on the forward strand.
GCAGGAGAAGCCTCAGTATTAACCTCAGCCAACTCTCAAAAGATTGACATCTTTTGCACATTAAAATTGTTTATTGTAGGTTTTTTAAATGTTCCTCACTTCTATTAAAATTGTGCCTCATTAAGTCTGTTTATGTGACCATAACCCACAGTGCCATTACTTGTTTTAAATCATATCCACTGTTAAAAGTTTTGGGTCTCATGGGTGTTTCATGGGTGTAACAGTGCAGTGCTGTGTGTAGATTTTGTATATTGCACTTGGGAATATACATCTTGATTCGAAAATTTCTAAATTACTCAAAGTAGGTTATTTTAATAAGTTTAATGATTGCAGGCTAGTCTGAATCTGTTCATATTTTTCTTTCTAAAAAACAAAATTGTAATCTTGAAATAGGCTTATATCACTAACTTTTTCCAGCATTTTCTTCTGATATCAGCCCAATATTGATACCAGTCAATTCTGATGTTATCTCTCCTGACATAACTGGCCGTATCTATCTGGCCACATCAAATCTAAATTAAATGTAACTAAATTCTGCCCAATTACATTTTGAAGGATGCCATGTATACTGTATTGGATGTAGGATCCAGGCATATTTAATGGATTGGGCATCAGCTACCCTTAATTGTAATTGTGCTCCAATACAGTTGCAGTGCTGTGCATACTATCATCATGGTTCTTATTCTTCTAATAGACTGAATTGTTTGAACAAGCTCAAGCTTTGTCTGGTTAGTTACAGGATAAGGTCTGCAAAGAGAATTACTGAATTTCTTTGGAAGATGTGGCATTAGAGAAATTTAAAAGAGGAAGTTATTGCAATGAGAGAGTGCCTAATGGCTTTCCAGAAATACACTGAGCCAGGAGCCTTGAACTTCAGAATAACTCAATGTGTGAAGAGGCTATAACTTTTACACATTTTGTGACTGCGTGACTTCTGCTGTTGTGTTCTCATGTAAAATGGTGGATGATATAATTTGTATTACATAATTATTTATGTTTCCTGTTTTGCACTGTAAACTGTAAGGGAAACTCACAATGGTTATAAACTGATGTTTGTTTTTTAAAACATAAGTATTTATTTATCTTTTCAGTTGCTGCATCAGTGTTTAAAAAATATTTGCACAATGTTGCCATTGTGGGTTTTGTCTTTATTTGTCCTTGTTTGTAGGGGTTCATGGACTGTCTGGTACTGTAAGTAAAATAAAAATAAAACGCTGCCATACTGTTACACTGTAAATGAGAAATATGTAGATGAATAAATATTTACTAAAATGAATGTCAATTTTTCAAAACAAATTTTTCTGTTGTAAGAACAATGTATACAGCTCTCATCATGTTGGTTTAGTTTTATTTGGGGATGTTTCCTTTGAGTAACTAACCAAGTTCCCATTCTGAATCTGCAGCATTCTTAGTTTGTGATGTAATAATTCCCCAGTGAACTTAAATACATAAACACATGATGTGACATTTATATTCAGACTGTCTGGTATCATCTGAAGAAATGCCAGTTTGATTCCATATGAATTGGTCAAATTATAACTGTAACCTAATCCAGATCAAATAAAGACGAAGACTACAAACCACATTTTCCGCAGTCAATATTTTTAATGTTATTCAGCATCATGATATTTATTGAACTGATGATACCAACATTAGAAATCCAAGCAGGCATTTGGTTGACTTTAAACTGTAAACAAGCATACCTCAACAAGACAATGAAAATGAGATGAATCATTTGGTTTATGGCATTTCCGTTGATAAAAAGCAAAAAAAATTAAGGCTTTTTTTGTACAGAACATGAACATTCAAGTGAAATCTTAATTCAAATAAATATAACATTCATCAGTTTTTACTTAATACAAATGAAGCAATCATTACAGGAACAATAACCAAAGTAGAAAACATGATCTAATGCAATATGAAGGAAACAATGGCTAAAATGTTATTTTATTTTGAAATTTGGAAACACTATTGCCATTGAAATGTATCATGAGTGTAAGAACCTGTCTCTTGTTATTCTAACATTACTAGTGTGGAAAACATGCCTCTAAGAAAATCTACCATATACACCAGAATGAGTTGTCATACATCGAATGGCCTAGCAATATTAACCTGACGTTGACTGAAGGAGCTTAAGTACATTAACTACTGGCCAAGGCTTAGTTCCCCAAAAGCATCTTAGTACATAGAGGACTCTTAAATGGTTCTGTGAAGATCACACTAAACAATCTCTGGACCAAGTTAAAATGATCTTAACACTAAGAGGTTTTTGGTAAACTGCCTCAGAAACTGACACACTGCCGGAAACCAAACCAATGAAGAAACTGACCACTTTTTTCCATTTACTTTGAAACATCATTCAAGATAAATACATAAATATAGAGATTTTGTTCCCTTTTTAAATATGCTTTAAATAAAAATAGAGGCCTAATATTTGTTGAACAAAGAACTAGCTTAGTCACATGGAGGCAAGACAAGAATGTGTTACATGGGTCAGTGTTCAGGATTGTACACATCCATAGTCTGTTAAATTTTATTTTTCATCGCCAAGAACACCACATTTTCAAAGCTTTACATGTGATAGCCTCAATAGTTGCATTTACTGTATTGCAAAGAATTTGTAATCAGAATTAAGAACAGTCTAGAGGTGGAATGTTTCTTGTAATAAATTTGCCATCCTATTCTGGAGCAGTAAAAGATGTATCTGACCAGAATTACACTTATTTGGTAGCGTGAAGTATTAGAAACTGAAGCATTCAGATATTGCCTAACCAAGTTTTCTTGATCTAACTGCATTTTGAGAACAATGATGCTGCAAAGTGTTGAAAAGACTGCTGCGTATGTCACTGAAAGGTGCGTTTACTTTGAGTATCATGAGTATAGAGCAAATTCCAGACTTAGTAGTGAAGGTAGAACATGCGGAAGTCTCAAAAGTACCATATGCTTTTTGATTCTTGTAGGCTTTCAGTTTTGGCTGCACAAAAAACTACCACAATACAGCAGGTATTTGGTGAAGGCATCCAGAGGCTCTTAATCAATTCGTAAAGACATATCCCTCCTAATTAGTCACAACAATGGTACTGTATCCAAGCCACGGAAGCCGATTCCAGCAAGGAGGAAGCAGTTAACATATTGAGGAAGGTTGATAAATCTGCAAATTAAGTGCAACAGCTCACACGCCATGTCTGTGGTGTCCATGAAGCATTGGCCTCTTACATTCCTTTCCGAATCACTGAAGGTAACGGTAAACTTTGAAACAATGATTCCCAGAGTCGGCCACCACTACATGGCCATCAGATGTGAGGGCAAGACCTTGTGGCCCATAAAGTGGATCTGCGGCTGTGTTGATGTAGGAGAGAAATGAACCGCTGCCATCAAATACCTGATGAGAGAAGAATTGATTTAAAAGATAAAAAAAAAAAAAAAAAAAGAACAAACAAGAACACAAAAAAACACAAGACTAAACTTATTGGTTAACTGTAAAAGGAGAATTCCACCTGTCAAACTTTCAAAATCAGAGATGTAAATTAATTGAGAGTGGATTAGTGTGAGTTCACTGCAGAGAAGCTAACCCACTCAGATTTCTTAACAGTAATGATGAGAACCTGTGATATTTGGTGATCTACACTGAAAAAATTGACTATGAAAATAGTAATTTTATTCACTATTCATTTTTTTTATGTCATCACCATTATGTAAAAAATAACAATTCTGTACACTTCACAGCACTTTCAAATTAGAACACCCTAAATGATGACTCGGTTATTAAAAAAATTACCAGAATGGAATTCCCCTTCTTCTGGAATTTGAGGTTGAGAAATTATTAAACATCCAAACCTGAACAAAAGCACATTAGAAACAATTGCTGTTCAAAAACAGTTTGAACTTACAGTATTTGTCCAAAAACACGATACGTGTTAAAGGGATATAAAACCCAGCAGCTTTTTTGCTGTGTGGCACTGGAACGGTGTTCTCTGGAATGATGATGCAAATACTTTTGCATTATGTTGGGGTGTTGGAAATGAGGTGGGATCATAAAAAATCCTGCATTCAGGAAGTTTTTAAGAGCATTTTTGGTAAAGGTGCCAAATTTTACACCATATTGCCCACCCCTAACAGAGATGAACATTTTTATGCTGACTGTCTTGTCAGTGAGTAGTAAGTTAGTCCTAGATTCCTGGAGGGGCAATACCTGTATGCGACTATTTCCCCAGTCCGCTACAATTATATTCCCATTAACGTCCACCGCAACTCCTGTAGGTGCATTGAACTGCCCATTTCCCTCACCATTTGAGCCAAATTTGAGCAGAAACTCTCCTTCTGCACTGAAAACCTATAGGAAAGAACAAAGCATACCAGTCAGGAAATCAGAGGCCAAATCAAAGTTAATATAATTTACAAATCAAGAACAAGTCTGTGTTCTGGATTCCGACAGTTCAAGAGATTTCTGCAAAAAGCCATGAAACTTTTAAGCTATAACATGAGAAAGTGGCTTCAGGGTACTGCGATGCCACAGGCCAGTGCCAATGGCTCACATTAATGCACTTCTTTTCAATCGCCTCCTCGAATTCCAATTCCAATTATCAACACTTCTGATGAGTATTTCCCTATTTTACACAAATGTCTGGTTTTAGTGCATTTCCTCTCAACCCTGGTCCTGGAAGTACCCGTGCCCTGCATATTTTAAAAGAATCCCTAATTTAACACCCCCTGCAACTCTGAAATGGCTGGATAAGGAAATGATTCGTCAAATTTCCTGCAATATTATAGTGATTTTTTGATCACAAAAATAGTAAATGAATATTAGTAAATATTCTAATGTACAATTACTCTGGAAGTCTTTTACTTCTACTTTTAATGCTACTGCATGATGGTGCAATACTGGCACTCCTAGAATGTCTCTGAGCCAATCACATATGATATAATGGACAGTAGGGGGTCTCTTTCTTATCCTTGTTCATGTGTTGCTAACCTTTTTTTATTTCTGTAAAGCTGCTCAGTGACATCAGCTGTGAAGGGCGCTATACAAATAAATTTTTATTTGACTTGATTAGAGCTTACCTTTACTGAGTGATTATGAAAGTCTGTGACAATTATTTCATTATTATTGTTCACTGCTGCAAAGTGGGGACCTGAAAAGACAGGAAAAATATTTTATGTTATATCTGTTGTCATGTAGAGTTTACTTTACAATTTGCCACGTAGCAGCATGCCAAGATATTTAATTTTGCTGATATTGATTTTGCCAACATTTCAAAGCCTTATTTGTAATGAAGTCACTTTACCAGCAAACTGCTTATCACCATTGCCTCTGCTGCCAAACTTTGTCACTAGTTTTCCACTGGGTTGGAAAATGAACACCATGCAGGCTTTATTGTCCACAACAATAACATGACCATTCTGATCCACAGACACGCCCTTTGGACCCATCAGTCTGCCAGAACCCAGCTTTGCCTACAGAACAACATAAACCTTAAGATATTTTTGCAGATTAATGCAGAATCATCATGACTTTTTAAAAAGTGCAATGGCCAACAAACATATATATACACACACATTTACCTTATATTTGCCATCGCTGGTGAAGATGCTAACCCACTTATTATCATAGTCTGCAATGATGATGTCTCCATTTGGATGCACAGCTACACCAGTGGGCCGCTGCAGTTGCCCTGGTGACCGGCCACGTACACCAAATCGGCTCTGAAACTCTCCCTGGTTGGAGAAGATCTGAACATCCGGAAATATTTTTCTTTAATAATCAATCTTGCTTTTAAAATATGAATGGAATAGCTTACAGATGTATTCATTGATTGTATTGAGTGAAAACTGAAGTAGAGAGAAAGAGGGCAAGACATTTGCAATGCTTTCAAATTCCAGGTATGAAGGCAACAAAGGTGAGTGTTTGGAGGGGTGGGATAGACTTTCTATACACACAGTACATCAATGAATAGTGACTTACTCTGCAACTTATGGAAGGAGTGTTCAACAATTCATACCTTTGAAAATAAAAAGGTAAAATGGATGATGAAATGATTTTAAATGACTCCATCTGCTTGGTTGGGGTAGGATGTCCTCTTAAAGCTTAGATGTTTATGTTGCTTTACAATGTTTGATTTTTAGATAGTAATAGTAAATTCACAAAGTACTGCAGTTCATTTTCAGACATGAACCATTTTACAGAATGAAAAAAATCCTCACCTGCACACACTGATTGTTACTGTCTGCAATCAGGATACTTTCTGTTGAGGCTGCTACACCCTGCAGATTGGTGAACTCCCCTTTATTTCGTCCTTTAGTTCCTGTGGCACAAAACAACATAAATGCTAAGCTGGATTAAAGACACTACATATACGGACATGCCAAGACACGAGATAGCAGTATGTAAACTGAAGCCGTCCTCTGAATTAAAGTGGCGTTACCTCAGAGCACAGCTTGGGAATGCCCACACTTGTATAATTTGTGAGGCTGATCACTGACCAGTGTGCTCATTACAATGAAAGTCAAAGCAAGTAATGACAGTGTGCACCATACGGGTGAGACCTTCCATTTCTGAAGTTGTAGAGGTATTTGACATTCTTTGATCACATGTTTCACGTGTGTACCAGGAAAAGATCACAGAATCAATTCTGGACAACCAGGCCCCTATGGCACAGTGCATTACCCTGGTAGGTACCCTCACTGTGAGGGTACATAAAGTCCATGAAGGGCTGCAGGTGAAATATACCAAAGCAGTGAAATATACCTGGCACAAGTCAGAGACAAGTTTAGGTGGCCAGTGGACTTGAAAATACAGCCCACACCAGTACGGAACCACCACCATGACCACCACCTGCATAGTTCCTTGTTGACAACCAATGGCTTCATGAGGTGTGTGCCACACCCAAACCCTACCATAATGCTGAAACTATCAAGTGCATGACTTATCAGTTCACAACACATTTTGCCAGTCCTCTAGGGTCCAGTTAGCAAATTCACAAACCCAGATGACGTGGTGTTAACAGGAGGCACTCTAGTCTGTCTTCTGATCCCATATGCCATGGAAGCTAAAGAATGCATGTATGTGTCTGTTCACATGGTCAACTCTAGCTACATTCAGCACCCATGAGTAACCACTGTGCTGTCCTTTGTGGATGGAAATGCCTTTTATGATGTATATTCATTGCACACATGACACAGTGGATTGAGCAATGTTAAATGCAACCACCATTCATCATTCAAATCCAATAATACAGTACAGACCAAACGTTTGGACACACCTTCTCATTCTCAGTTTTCTGTATTTTCATGACTATTTACATTGTAGATTCTCACTGAAGGCATCAAAACTGTGAATGAACACACATGGAGTTTTGTACTTAACAGGTGAAAAAAGGTGAAATAAATGAAAACATGTTTTTTTTTCTAGTTTCTTCAAAATAGCCACCCTTTGCTCTGACTACTGCTTTGCACACTGTTGGCATTCTCTCAGTGAGCTTCAAGATATAGTTTTCCAACAGTCTTGAAGGAGTTCCCAGAGGTGGCTCATTGAGAGAATGCTAAGAGAATCTTAGGTAGCTAGTTTAGTAGGCTGTAACTTTAGTAGACTGTAATTCCTGCATACGGAGGGTCAGACATTTTCAGCTTCACTCAGTTGGCTCCATTCAGTGTTACAGTTTAAGAGTCTAACTCAGTTGAGAATTAGGTTTCTGAAAGATTCTAAACACCCAAATTAAGGAATTATTACAAATGAGCAGAAAATTAGTGGTATAAATATTGTATAGTTTTAAGGCAGACAATATGAGCACTAATGCGGTGCAGCACCTGTGGAGAAATGACCAGTTCACTGATTCTGCGGGTTAGTTAGTGACAGACATTGGAAATTTGTTTAAAATCACATCATCATTATTGAAGCATTTTCTATTCCATTAATTATCATTACTGAATTAGAGATTACTGAGGCCTAGAGATATGTAAATGATTACAGGTGTCCTCTTATTAATCACTGGGTATAAAAATGTTCCCCAGTGCCCTAAAGAAGTCTCTCAGAGGCTACTTTTGTGTCTTGGTCAGAGATCACTGACTGCTAGACAAGCCTCTACCACACAAGTTGAGAGGAGGGCATCCATGGAATAAGATTATCAGTATAGCAATTTCTACAAATTCCATCTAGGACATTCTAATCAAGCCATCATCACCTTTGTTTGCAGTGGAGTCATTAATGAACAACCTGGAATGGAACTGTATCATCTTCAGAGACAAATCTGAGCTCTTTCTGGAATCTGACATTGATCAGTTTTGAGTATAGAAGCCTTGTAGCTCTTCAAATCCTGCTATTGCTATTGAGTGCCAAACTGCCCCAACTGCTGGTGTCGCATATGACAGCAACCTTGTAGGATCTACAGGCTCAGCTTCAACATCTGTGGGCAAATGTGCTGCAGGATGTCATGCAGAACCTGTATACCTCAATGCCCAACTGTGTCACACTTTGTATCCAGGATACAGACAGTACACAACAGGGAAATAGAGCCTCCATTCAATGTTACCCCCAAAAATGTGAAAAGTCTTTTCACTTGTAATTTCTTACATATATCATCATTACATTCACACATATAACATTTCATTCCATTCACAATTCCATTCAATTCAAGTACTTGTTGGTGCATTTTTTTCAAGGACCGTATATCACAGTAAAAAAAAAGAAATAAATAAAACTCAGGAATTGTGTGTATTGATCACACTATAGTGAATTATTCCTTTCAAAAATTGGAAAACATTATTAACATTTGCTAATTTCATTACAAAGAACATTTAAAACCAAACTATATACAGTGGTGCGTGAAAGTTTGTGAACCCTTTAGAACCATAGATTTCTGCCTAAATTAGATCTAAAACTTTATCAGATCAAGTCTTAAGCATGGATACAAAAATCAAACAAATAAGACAGGTTCTTCCACAACACTTCAATCTAGAATGAATCTAGAATTCATTGTTCCATTAATGATGGCAGGCTTTCCTGGCACAGAGCTAAATAGGCCCAAAACAGGATATTACCACCACCGTGTTTCACAGATGGGATAAGGATTTTTATGCTGAAATACAAATGCTTTCTTTTCTCCAAACATAATGCTTCTCATTTAAACCAAAAAATTCTATTTTGATATTATACATCAAATAAACATTGTTCCAATAGCCTTTTGGCTTGTCTATGCAATCATTACAAACTGACTGCAATGTTCTTTTTGGAGAGCAGTGGCTTTCTCTTTACAACCTGACCATGCAAACCATTGTTGTTCAGTGTTCTTTTGATGGAGAACAATGTGAGGGCTTTACATGCTTAGAAGTTTCCTTTGTGACCTTGAAGACTATGACCCACCATGTGATCTTTGTCAAGCACTCCTGGAGAGGGTAATGGTTGTGAATTTGTCTAACACTGTTTTTTTTGTTTGTTTGTTCCCCTTAACTTTGCACTGCCTTGCTGCACCTTTGCACCATCACCCACTATCACTGCACTTTATTCATATTCACCAACATAATACTGTATGCTCCTTCTGTACAGTACTGTTTGGTATTCGTTATAATTCTGTAATACTGTATGCTCATTTCTATTCAGTACTGTTGGTATTCGTTTACTGTTGGTATTCGTTTATAATTCTGTAATACTGTTTGTCCATTCTATACAGTACAGTTGGTATTCATTTTCTGCTGTATTGCTGCTACCACCACATGCATACTACATTCTGCACATCTGTTCTGTACATATAATCTACATATTTGTACATTTATATATGCCATACTTATGTATACATATTTATATCCATGCACTTTATGTAAATAACACTGCATATTGCACTTCTGGTTGGATGCTAACTGCATTTCATTGGCTCTGTACTGGTACTTTGCACAATGACAATAAAGTTGAATCTAATCTAATCTAATCTAATCTAATCTAATCTATTATTAGGACTTGTAGGTCAAATTTATGCAGAAATACCAAAATTATAAAGACTTCACAAACTTTAAAGAACCACTGTATCAAATAAAGAAAATAGCACCCTTCTAACAATGTTAGATGATGATAGCAAGTGTATTTCTTTTAAACCAGATGGATGCAAAAATGTTTCTGTGGCTACATTGGGAGCAGAATCAAGACAAGGATTAGGATTTTTTTTTTACAAAGATATTTCATTTCACTTTACAAATTCTTGTTACATAGTGTTGGTCTGTCACATAAAATTCAAATAAAATACAAAATAACATACTACAAATTTGTGGATGTAATGTGAAAAAATGTGGGCACTGCACCTATATTAACACATACCTTGGGACAAATCTTTATATGGCATATGTTCTACCACCCAATATTAATTCATACCCAGGATAAATTGACCACATATGCACACATTGTGATGCATTTAAGTGCAGTTCATTATAATATTCGTTGTGATATAATTATTCATAATAATAATATTTTTTCACAATGTGCTCTTGATATCCAATATGATGGATATTTGTCTCCTCCAGGTTTCAGATGCCAGGAAAAAAGTATGTAGCTTCTGATGGCATTAAAAACATTTCCTTACCGATTCTAAAGATGAGGTCATCTTCAATAGGATTGACTTTCTTCTTCGGGGTGCTGAACAAGCTTCCTCCTCTCCGAACCCCTTTCTGTCGACTCCTGCTCCCTGGGGACTTAGCACTGCGTCTTCTTGCTCCTCCATCACTAGAACCTGTGGAGGCAGCATTAGCTCCTGATGTGGTTGGGGGAGAATCATCAGGAGAATTGGCAACCTTTAATCTGAAGGGGCTTCCTTTGATGTGCTGGTCATACAGTCTCAGAGCCAAGCTAAAGTCCCCCTCCTTGTGCAATGTGTACAGAAATTCATAAGTTCCATTTTTATGGTCCAGGATTTCACCATCAGTGACACTACCGTCAGGTGTGAAGACTTCTGCCGATATGATGGCATTGCCAGTCTTACACAGGCCCCCAGACTTGTCCCTGGTAGTTATGATAACGGAGGTAGGCTGACCCACAACACACTGCTCCAAACCATCTCCACTCGCCTCGGTCTGGCTGGCCACAGCATTAGTGGTAATGATGGCTCCTAAGTTGTGGATGGACTTACGGAGTCCTTCAACCTCCATCATGAGCTCAAGCTGCTCGTTCTCCTGAGGCTGAAGAGGAAGACCCTGGCTGGCCAGCTCACTGAGTCTCTCGCCAATGTTTTTGTGGGTCTGCAAAACAACAGCCTCACTTGCTCCATCCAGAGTCTCTCCTGTTATGTTGCAGTTACTGCTGATGGCAGTGTCCTCTTTAAGCAGAGTATCTAATTGAGCCTGTAAGACCTAAAGAAGATGCACAGACAGACAAATTATGACACCAGATGAAGACACAAACTCATAAAACTATACTTAACTCATATTACTAAAATAATTCATATAAAAGACAAAAACAGATCATTTTATTAATTTTATTGAAACAAATATCATACTTTGTTTCATAGTTTCATGACCATTTTATACTGTGTTCAAAATCTTATAAAAAGTTTAACTGCCCTCCCTGATGTCTGATGTAGGCTTATGACAGATGAACTTAATCAGATTGGAATATCCATAAGTCAATTACACACCAAAAAATGAAGAATGAAAATATTAAAATACATCAATCGATCTAATGTAATATATACACAATATCTTCATTCATTTGTGGCAATAACATGAACACATTCATACCTTCTGCTTCAGTCCATAGGTGACCTCCAGCTCCATTAGCAAGACACTCTTACGTGTGTCCAGGGTCTTGTGTAGTTCATTAAAGGAGTAGTGGATATCCTCCTCTATTGTGTTCTTCTGAGCGCTCAGCTGCTGCAGGATGTCCCTCAGTGCCTGTGCTGCACCTCTTATCTGGGGAAGCCTGTTCATTCATTTGTAGTAAATCATTCATTCAGTCAGAAAATGAACAAACCAACTAACTTTCCACAGTGTACACAAAACAGGTTTTGTATTCAAACACATCAAGTTTATTCTGTACACTTTAGAATTCTTTCTAGCTCAGATATTCCCAAATGTTTTAATGCCAAGACTAACTTGTAGATATGTTTGTCTCAAGACCCACCAGGTATTATGTGAAAAGAAATTACACATGAACCTGTTCACGTTACACATTAATATTTTTAATTGTTCACTCAACACTCACAACAGTTCAAGTAATGCACACTTATGACCCAAAAAACCCATCTGATTGTAATCAGACCTTTTTTAGTTCTGTTGTTTAGGTAGGTTTAAGGCAGGGCAATACGGACAAAAAGTCATATTCCAATTTATTTTAGATGAATGATATACAATATATATATATATATATATATATATATATATATATATATATATATATATATATATATATATATATATGAGAAATATACAATGTGAAAGAAATAGGACACTCCATGTAATCTTTCTTCTGTTTACTGTATTTAACCATTGTAGAGCAGGAGCTGAGAGTAGGGGGAGGAGCAGAGTGAGGGAGCAGATTTTGGTTTCTGCAAGACTGAATCGGAACATTAAAAACTTTAAAACTCAATATAAACAATATTGCCTCAGCCCAAATCTTGCTGTGCTTACATAATAGACCGAGCATCAAACTGTACTTTTTCTCTACTATTTCAAATGTGTCTGACACTATGAAACTTGTGGAAAACTGAGCTTGGCTACGATCACCATTATTACGATCACATTAATTTAAGTAGTGTATTACTGGGAAATAACTTTAGAGACATTTTTTAACATCACTTCATACTTGATGTGTGAAAATGCTTGCACTGTACAAATATAAAAACATTTTAACCACTACTCTAGTTATAGCTGGAAAGAGTGGATAATGTATTACAGTTAAATTAGACACTTAGCATACACTTTCTGACTCAGTGGATAACAAATAAAACTTTGTTTATACAAAGTTATTAAATAACAATTTACTTTTAGCCCACACAGAAGCTGACATATCTGTAATGTCATAGTTTCTGTAGTTTCATTCAACATTTTGTGTAGAGGACAAATTCCCTTGTGTGCAGTGCAGTTGGTCTATGTGCACCTTACCTTATAGAAGCTTATAGAAGAAAAATTGGAGTTGTCTCCAGGTCTCCATTTTTTCCAGAGCTGTATGTTTACATCTATGCTTTCAACATACCAAATTAGATTTTGACAAACCTAATTTTTGGTTTCTTTATATCTCTGATTGACATAACTGGTTCTTTTACTGGCAGTGCTATTTCTGTCATTTTTATGTTTTACAACTACATGGGGGTGATCCCATATTTCTACTCTCCAGACCTATGTTTTTCAAATTCCTGTGGACTGAACTTTTACCCAGACGTTTTCACCAGTTGAGAAAATAAACCAATGTTGTCTTAATGTTGCCTAAAATTACATTAGAGGTAATGATTTCAGCAGTCATGAAATCAAACCTGTTCTTAGCTGCATCCAGTCTTTCCTGCAAAGCGGTGCGCTGTTGATCCACAATTTTCGCCAGGGAATCGGTGGGGTGGTCCATATGCTGCCCAACAATACAGTCCTCACACACAGCATTTTCACATGGCAAACAGTACAGTGTCAGAACCTAAAAATAGCAGAGCAAACAGAATCCTGATTACACATATATCAGCATGACCAAATGTATAAACAACATGGTTTGAACTACAAAACCATGGCAAACTAAATTAATGCAGTTCTACTAAATGATTAGAAATACATGTGAAATACATTCATTTTAAATAAAAGAAAGTAGTGTACTTGTATGGACATTCTGGGACAATGCATTTAACAGTTGATACAAAACATAAGGTTGGACAAAAAAAAATACATATACAGTATATATTTATCTTTAGGTGTCATGCAGCCTTAAACATGCTGCCCTTCTTTATAGTGTTTCCTCTGTGTGTCTCTGTAGATTATGTCAGAGATTGTCACAAAATGTTCTGCACAGATTCTCTTCCCCGGTAGAATTCCAGCTGTGTTCTGGGTATGTTTAGTCTACTTTTTCTAGGACAAAGAGATTATACACATGGGAGAGGCAGTTTGAAACACATGAGACCCATCTTTCTTGTATTCTGATATTCTGACTTTTCATGGAGACCCAAAACCTTAGGGCTTAATTTAACCATGGAGAGTTTTTTGTGTACAAACTACAGTTTAGTAAAAAGTAAGTTAACACCTGATTGTGTCTGTCACTCTATATGTATATATTTAAAAAATATTATAACTTCATTTTAAAATGATTTAGAGGACATAAGAGGAGAATCCACTATATCCATATGAATGAATGAAGACTCTTTCACACACCATGGCAATTGACCTGACATCCATGTTTTTGGAATATGGGACAAAACCTGAAAGCCCAGAGAAAACCCACACAGACATGGGGAGAACTGTAAACTACACCCAGATTGGGCCTTAAACCCAAGATCCCAGTGCTGGGAGGTCAGCTAACAGTGGATTAGATTCAGGCTTACAATTAAAAGACCTGTAGTAGAAGTGTTGTACTATAAGAATGTGTGTGCTCATATGTCACTGTGTTGTCCTACTTTTCCTCTGTGTTGAGCGCAAACTAGTCCAGTTCCCTTGCCAGGCAGAGCCTCTAGTACAGTACATTCCTCACTGCTGCTGTCAGGAGAACCTTGCTGTGCCTCCATGTGGTTGGAGGATGGAACTTTACAGACTATCACAGCAAGCGCAGATGGAAACCACAAATCTGAAACAGAGGGCAGAACACAGGCACAGCATATACACTAAGAATGTAAATGCTAATGTAAATAGCCTAGAACAGGGTCAATCATACCCAGAGCACATTTAGTTCTATGCCATCATCCAGCATGAAAAAAGAATGTCACACCTACATTTATTTTTCTTAATTTCCCTGACGAAACCCTCCCAAATGGATCAATAACTGTCTATTCATCTAATAGATAATACAATACATTGCATAAAAGTTAATGATGACAACAGAAACACAAGTAAACACAGTATATACAGTAAACATTACATAACAAAAAAAACAAAGGCAATGTAAGATGTTTACTCATCGTCTCGAGTCAAGTCAGTGTTCTAATGTGCACTGATGCTACTTATTATTTTTTGTAATACTTTAAGAATCAGATATCCATGAATCAAAGGCAAAATACAGCTTTCTAATGAAAATAGAAATAGCATGGTACAAGTGAGAAGTTATTCAGCATCACCAATTTAAATTAAAAGTAAAAATGTGAAAGAGTTCAATGATGCTGAAAAGCAGAGATATACAATGTGAATGTGATGCTGAGGAGCAGAGCTATGCAGCATATATCTCACCTTTAAGATATGTAGTTCAGAGTGTATATCTGTGCTAGCTTTGGCAGTTCCGATGTACCAGGATATATTTCTGTATGCAGTCCACTGGAAACACAGAGTTGCAAAGGCCAAGTGGTGTCTCCCCTCATCTTACACTGGGCCCTTTGGAAAACACAGGAAAATAATAATAATAATAATAATAATAATAATAATAATAATAATAATAACAATAATAATAATCCAATAAGAGATTTCAAAATTAAAACATGTTTAAGAATCAAAACATGGATGACATTTTAAGAAAATCAATAAACACACAGTTGAGCTGGACCAGATAAATGGGTTGTTAGTCTGTGACAGCAAAAAGTTATTGAGTTGTTTTCCTCCACGCAGAGCAGCATTCTGCTGATGTGGTCACTCTCTGTCTGTCTGCATCTCTCTCTCGCTCATTCACACTCTAAGCCAAAATGAACATACTGGATGTTATTGATATTTGGTTTACACACACCATTGCTGTATCACCACTTTCTTCTATCTTGTACTTTTCACTGAATAGACCAAAATTAATTGAAAATGGTTCAAAACTAAAT
Organism: Acestrorhynchus altus; assembly: GCA_034509495.1. Taxonomy (NCBI): domain Eukaryota; kingdom Metazoa; phylum Chordata; class Actinopteri; order Characiformes; family Acestrorhynchidae; genus Acestrorhynchus; species Acestrorhynchus altus. The sequence continues at coordinate 34,416,264 of CM067502.1, forward strand.
GAACTAGTATAAAATCTTTCTGTTAAACCACACCAAGAGTGAAACACAACTGATGACAAAAAAACAACATTGGAGATCCAAGAGAATGAGACTTTCAGTCAAAAGCACCATTAATTATTTACCTTATGATTTACATTAATCCATATCTTTATTTATATGTGTGGAAATGTGAAAGTGTAATTATAATCAACAAACAGATTTTTCCATTGTGCTATATTGATGTTTTATCATCTTTCTTTTTATTAAAAAAGATTTCTATTTGTGTTAATTGTGAGAGTTTGTTTGTTCATAGTTGAAACATGGATAATGATTAAGCCTCTACTTTTTACCTCTACTTGCAACTGTACTTTCAATGAATATCTTTAAAGACATGCAGAAATATAAAATACAGTAATATCTATTTATAGGTGTGCCTGTGTGTGTATATGAGATATGCTGAAAAATTACTGCAGCCAGACAGTGACTCATGAATTTCATCAATAATTTAGACACAGTCGTGACATGTTTGACCCAGATGTAGTTCCCATATGTGGATAAATGTACTGACACACACACACACACACACACACGAGACAAATCCATCCAGCCATTCACCCACCCCACCCCACCCCACCCACTCTATCTATGTTACACAGTTATATATTTTTACAACAGTACTATGAAGTAAACACTGTACAACGCTGTTCAAACTTTCAGCACAATTAAACCTTCAGGGTGGTTCAGCCTGCACACACACAAACTCTTCACCCAGGATTTCTTTACCCAAAACAAGTTTACACAGCTTCAGTTTTACAAACAATCCAAAAAACAATCATAAGTCTCAACTGTATAAAATATTAACTAATAAATTTTTAACCATTTCATTTATGCCCTCCCAGCACAGTGATAGGCAGCACAGGCATATGTTAGCTGGTGTAACAGAACTGGCACTTTGTTCTCATCAAGTGTGATGTGGTCTCTAATATTGCTTAAGCAGATGTTCCAAACAATCCGGTGGAGCGTCACAAGACTCAAAGAAAGTACATGATAGCTTTCACCTTCACAGAATTACTGACCTATTCTATCACCATTACCACTGTGAACAATTCTGATTTGGAAAGTATCTCTGGTATTATGCACCTCCATCAATCCACTCTGAATGACATTTGTCTCCATAATTACACTGATATAAGAGGGCCCCTTTAAACTACAATGTCCACGGCCACTAAATGATGCGCTGTAAGTAACATTGCAGTTATGAGAGTAAACTGAAAGAGAAACCAGGCCAACAACTCAAGATCAATAGCTACAAACCCAAATGGAATTTCCTGAGGACTGGATTTGCAAATTCCCCATAAAGAGCTTCATTCAGACAAATGAGCATGTATAACCTTTAACTTTCCTTTCTGTACCTGTTTTGGTGACTGGAGCAGGCCATGTGAGCAACAATCATTCTGCTGAATACAGATTTGCTCTTTCTACAATAGCGAAGGTTTTAATATTTTGTGATGTTCCCCTTAAAACAGTCACAAAAGCTCTGTGTTGTTATCCACAGTGTCGTGTTTTCTTAAAGAATCACCAGTCTGCGCAGAGGTGGACTATTTGAACTTACTGAAGCTGAATTCCCCCCTGGGGATGAAACCAACCAAGCACATGATCACTTCACATGAACACTTGAGAGCAGTCTGTTAGCTTTCGTTTCGGCCTACAGGCTAATGGTAGGAGGGCAGGCATGAACAGAAATGTCACAGTAATGCAGGAGAGCAGAGTAATCGGTTCACATAGATCAACAGTATATAGGGGAGCATAGTTAACAGAGATGTAGTCATACAGGCTGAGGTAGAATGTACTTCTCACATTCCCATAGCGTCACTGTGAATTTTTACAGAATTCACATACATATAATTCATTCTAAAAGCCCTTATGAAATTAAATTTGTGTATATAAAGTTGTCATATATAGACAGAGATATTTGTGGCTTTTGCTACTTCTACTGTATTTCAATACTCATTGTACTGGACTGAGTGATCCACTTTCAGTGCAGTGAGAAATGGTAAAAAAAAAAAAAAAAAAGCCAATTTATGGATCATAACTCATAACCATCTTCCATGGTTCAGCAGACACTGAATAACACCACTAGATGTAAATAAAGTTTACATCTTCATTTATAATAGAGGTGTGCAGGCTTCTTTTCTACCGATATCATTAAAATGTCATTAAAATTAAAATATCATTAATTTATTTTACCAGTAAAGTCGACTTGTAACACTTGTGTGGACTAAAGTATTACCCAGTCATGATTCATTCTTCTATTATTTGTTGTCCCATGGTATTGCGTCTCATTCCAAAAGCCATGTGAGTTGAAACACTTCATGTGTCTGTTGTCATGTCACAAACTAATGAATTCAAAACAGGGTTTTTACATAAATGAACTGTATTGACTGTGTGAACGTACAGTTTTGGAACTTTAACAGTGTTAAGACAGATATATATATATATATATATATATATATATATATATATATATATATACACATACATACATACATACATACATACATAGCACTGACTTTATATATGCTATGTATGTATGTATGTATATATATATATAGTAGTTCTATAATTAGACTGCTCTCCTTTTGTTTCTCTGCATAGCCTTCTTTTGCCCTGTTCTTCAATGTTCAGGACCCCACAGGCCACCACAGACCAGGTATTATATGGGTGGTGGGTCATTCTCAGGACTTCAGTGACACGGACATGGTGATGGTGTATGGCACTGCTGTTTCAGTACCTGCTACGATAATACCTGCTCCATGATGCTGCGATGTGATCTCTTGATTAACTGATTAACAACATGCCGCTGCATGATATATGTACACTACAGGTCAAAAATTTCAAGTGTTCAAAAAAACTGTATTGGTAGTTTGTGTTTTATATATATATATATATATATATATATATATATATATATATATATATATATATCACAACTCACTACAGGGCCTCATTTAATCAAGCAGAAGTGCTTTAAACAACCTCCTATTCAAAGTTCGCAATCAAGCTAATGGCAGAACCAGAAAATCACCAAGCAGGCACTAACTGGAAATGGGGCCGCTTAATCCAGGCTCTCTGCTTCATTAGCTGATGTCATTGGAAAAGTGTCACTTTTTGTCTAAACGAGGAAACAGTCAACACATCACCAAGACACTGTTGCTTAGAAGGATTTTATATTTGGCAGCTTAAAGGGTCATTCTTCCCGATGTCTGAAGAATGCCTGTAAGAGCCAAAATCCTTCTCTAGAAATGATGAGAAATGACAGACATCTGAAGTATGATTGACTAAAAATTTGACCATTATGTACAAAATTCAGAAGACATGGTTTTCCTACAATAAACCATTTCACACCACGCCACTCTGAAGGACTTACAATCACATTTCAGAAACTAAACCTGGAATTGAATAAATATCAGAGGGTTTCCTTTGAACACATCAGGCCAGGATATCAGGCCTTCATCTGTCTAGGTTGTCAATTATGACACAAACCAGCAAATAAGCAACAAATGCAGCCTTTCGGCCGTGGAGCTGGAGCACTTCCAGAAGATGTGATGTGGAGGAGTGGGAGGAAGGCGTCCATCATGTGTCACCACTGAAATAACACTGGTGTACTGGGAGATGGTCGTGGTGGTGACCAGCAGCCAGACAGGAACAGAGATCTAGTTCACTGGTGTGGTTTTAACACCTGCTATTGAGAAGATCTTCTTCTGTACGAACAGGAGCATCTCTCGCAGATGCTGCTCCTCTTACGCAGCACCAGCCCTCTGTCTCCTCCTGCAGCCCTGTCTTCTGTACAGAGGTCAGACGAAACCCACCTTTTCTCCATAGCTCCTTTAAATCAGAGGTGCGGATGATGCAGAAGCTCGCCGCCTTAATCCTCACTCCGAGTCCCATTTCGCTGAGAGGAGGGGTGGGGGCCTGTTTTCGCACTGTGGCGTTTCAGCCTCTTCTCCCTTCTTCTCCCCGCTCCTCCTCCTCCCCGCTCCTCCTCCTCCTCCTCCGCACTGAAGCGGCCGAGCAGACGCAGAGAGCGCCGACAGCGACACCAGCCTGCCGGTGGAGGAGGAGCCTGTCTCACAGCCCTGCAAAGCGGCCAATCGGAGGCCGCATCTCAACTGGCTCCACACTCCCTAAGTAGGGCCCTACTTCAGCCATGAAATTACTGCTTCTCCTCCTGAAACACCTTGACTTGCTTCATTAGCTGCTGGGAAACAGTCACACTTTCCTAGTTTTTAACATTTGCAGTGTAAAAGCCATGGCTTCGGAAGAACTCTGTGACTGTTCTTGACTGGCCCAGCCAGAGCCCTGACCTAAACCCAGTTGAGCATCTTTGGAGTGACCTGAAAATGGCTGTCCACCAACGTTCACCATCCAACCTGACAAAACTGGAAGGAAGAATAGCAGAGGATCCCCAAATCCAGGTGTGAAAAACTTGTTGCGTCTTTCCCAAGAAGACTCATGGCTACACTAGCTCAAAACGGTGCTTCTACTCAATACTGAGCAAAGGGTCTGAATACTTATGATCATGTGAAATTTCAGTTTTTCTTTTTTTAATAAAGGGGTGGTGAGTGTACATTATTGAGAAATAAAATGAACTCTTTTGATTTTAGCGAATGGCTGCATTGAAACAAAGAGTGAAAAATGTAAAGGGGTCTGAATACTTTC
>CM067502.1:34423461-34668565 GCA_034509495.1 Acestrorhynchus altus
TTTAATGATGCCATTACTAATATTCTCTTAACAAACCTCTGAGGCCTTCACAGAATAGCTTTAATTACTGTATACTAATTTAGAATAACACACAGATGGACTCTGTTTACTAATGATGTGACTGCTGAAGGCAATTGTCCACATTGGATTTTAATCCAAATATTTTATTAAAATATTTGAAAACCATGTATCATTTTTTTCTTTCATTTCGAACTTTCTTCACAAAGTTGGGTGTAATGTGAAAAGGTCAAGGGGTATTTTTCAAGACACTATATTTATTGTGCAAAAGCCTGAATTTACTACAATCTTAAACATTCACAGTGCAAAGTGTTTGTTCAGTGAACTTATAAGGAGATTTATCAGGTTTATCAGAACTGTCAGTTTATCAGGCACATATCTCATAGAGGTGTACTGTATATTTTTTAAAATTAAGTGTGCTTGATAAATTGTTAGCTCAGAGGAGCTCTTTAGCACATGTGTTACTGATGAGTTTACCTCCATAGTTCATTTCCACACAATGCTCAGCCCGTCCATAATTATTGGGCTCGTTAGTATGCCACGCAGTGAAATCAAATTTTGTGCCATCGCTCCACAGCCACAGAAAATCCTAAAACAGACAGTGGCCCGTTTTATAATATATTTTTTGCATTTAGATTATATTAGGCAACTGATGATCTTATTTGTTGTTCATAATTTACATACAGTTTAACAAATAAATCAGCCAGACAGAACAGTTATTCAACTTACAACAGTTTTTTCATAAATTATTCAATCCCATATGTGAGTGATCAAATGGTCTAATGATAGAAGGGAGACCAGTTTGCCAATGTAGGCTATGGACATGTGCTATTGGATGAATGGTTTTTGGTTGCCTGAAATGTTGCACCAATCTGTATCTTAACAAAAATAACATCAGGTTGATGGCTGTTATTTGCCATTGCCTCACCAACAATCATAAAATCCTAATTATTTCTTTTCTAAGTGTTTTATGTATTGACCTAAGTCCAAATAAATTAATTACTTAATGTCATGAGATTGCACTAAAATGTTGTCAAAAGACATCTTGCAACAGAGGGTTGCTGCATTGAGATTGCACAATATTGAAATATAATAACATATCTAAAATACATTGTTATGTTGAAATAGTAAATTCCCCAAGATGACAAGGTGAAGTAATAAATAATTTGTTTATTTGTTTATTTTTTTGTGGAATCAATCATTCAACTTACCTGAGTGGCATCATAACCACCTATCCAGGTTCGAGCATATTTACCAGCTTTACTTTTGGTAAACCTCTTGAGAAAGCTGTGTGTTTGAAGACTGTGCACAGATGCAAGATTTCCTCCAAGGGAAAGACAATTATGCTGAAAAATAAAATAGAGAAAAATAGCAGGGTTTGTACACTGTTTTTTTAACCTTCTGGTTAGTTCTCCCTCAACCATACACTGATACCAAGCTTACTTATGCACTAGCTACGTCAGCCAATAAGGACCCCCTTAAAATAATAAGTGTAAACAAATAATTTAGCTAACCATTATGGTGTCTGTACTATCATTACAGTTCATAGATTGTTCAAAAACAGTGTTTACCTCTGCTTCAGCCCAGGGTTTTGGATCTTGAATATATTTGTAGCAGTTTCTTCCAAATCGTTCCCAACCATTATCACATTTTCTTCCAACTGTAAATAAAATGATTTAACAATAAGAATTTAAATCTAAATGATTTGATTTGATACATTTAAATGACATCAAATGAAATTAGGTTTATTGTCGCATCACATTCCACAGGTGTATGTGTGAGTGAAAACCCGGTGCAAGTCCCTCACAATAGTAACATATATGTACCAAAAACACAAGAGAACAATAATAACAATAACAAAAGATAACAAATATACATATATTTGTTTTGTGTAATATAAATAGACTATATACACATTAACTTACACTATGCATACATTATTGCATGGAAACATACATTATTTCATTGTAGAAGATAGAAAGAATGTTAGCATAATATTTACATTTTCACTGGGTATATAATTAAATGTAGCTGTAGTGTGAGAAGGTAAGTGGGAGAAAGTCTTGGTAGGTACAGTGGGAGAAGGTCTTAGGTGGTTGTGGTGTAACTGAGCAACTAGTTGCTTCTCCAGTAGGCAGTAAAGTGGCGTGAAGGTTATGGTGTGATGAGGCAGGTGAGGTGAGTTGGGATTGGCTGTGGACTGGAACACTGGGCTGCTGCTTGTTGTGCAGGCTGGTGGCCTTGGGGTAGAAACTGGGGTAGAAACTGGGGTAGTCTCCTCATGCTTCTGTACCTCCTACCACTATGCATCTTTGAGTACAGGCAATGGATTGGATGGGTGAAGTCCTTTATAATCCTCCTGGTTTTCAGACAGCAGTTGGTGTATAAATCCAGAAGGTTTGGGAGTTGAACCCTGGCGATGTGCTGGGTGGTGTGCACCACCCACTGCAGAGTTTTTCTTTCAAGAGTGGTGCAGTTCCTGTACCAGGTGGTGATGAAACCTAATCTAATACTTTCAGCAAGTAAATAATTGTAAAACATTGACTGTTTAACACTGTCAATAAAATTAACTGATTAACTGATAACTTGAAGTTCAGTAAAATCATTTGTATTGGCTTAAATTAAATTACGTGAAGTCTGGAGGCTTTTATTTTCATTCTCAATGTTTACAAGTTCCACCAGGACCATGGTGCAAATTACTACAAATATTAAATTTCCTACAATTAGGAACCCAACCCATAAGTTTGAGGCCCCATTCAGTCATGCCCATCAGGTACTGATCAATTTGATCCCTGATCCCGAACTGAGTGTCCAACTCAGAATCGAGCTATAGACTACAGTATTGTGAAAGACAGAGAGAGCAGATAAATCGACTACATATGAAAGTCCTCTTTAGAAATGAATCTGCTATTTTCTGGAGATGATTGGGTCAGGTAGCAGACCTCTAGTTCCGATTACCTTCAACAAGAGGGACAGTTTGTAGATTTGGAAAAATGCACTATTGGTGATATTTTAGGCACTAAGTGTCACTACAAGTGATAACACAAAAAGTGAGCCAATCAAGTAGCAGGGTTATTTCAAAATGTTTGTTTAGAATGATTTCTTACATTTTTTGTTTCTTTAAGAATGTTTCAGTAGAGGGTTGTCTAAACTAAACCCACAATTTTAACCACAGAAAAAAAATTAACTGTAACCACATTTGGGTCATTTTCCAAAAACATCTTTTATGTCTGAGTGTGTTAAAGCTTTTCAGATTAGATGAGAGAGTGAGTTACCTTTATCAGATGCAGATTCAACCAAAGGCACCATAACAAGGGAAAGAAGTATTAAAATGTTCCTCATTATCAGAACCTTCAAGACAAACACAATGTATGTGTGCAGAGCAAAAGTGACAATGATGCAAAGTATCTGAAAACCAGAAAATGTAATATAGTATGGAAGTATCATACCATGGTGGTCACAGAAAACACTGCAGAATGCCACAATAGTGCTCCTCTGATTAAAAGATGTTCTTATGGAAACCTACCATGTGCTTTTATACCCAGAGAGAAAATATGTAGCAATGCAGTACATCAGTTATGAGAATCAAAGGAGGCTTACACTCCATATTAGGTAAAAATGAAAGTCATTTGATAGCATCACTGATCACATATGTCACCATGAGTTTAACTTTCTTCAAAGCCAGAAGCAAAACACAGCTGTTCATATTGCATAAGTTATGTGATACATATTGTAATGTCTTGTACATTCATATGCTATAATTATAATTATGTTAAATATGATTTATTAAATATTAAATGATCTTGTTAGAGATATACAGACTAAAATAAATTACTTAGTCATTTAGAAGATTTAGTTTGCTTCTTTAAAATAGTATTGCATGTATGGGGATAATGTAGCAAAGAAGTAATGGAAGTTTACAACTTTTCATAAGGTTTAAAAAAATGTAAATGTTTGTTGATTTTGGGCAGGGACATTAACATAAGACCAAGAATTACAGAACAAATTAAGATTAAAAATATTATCTCCCCTTTATTTTACATTTATGTAGATATTCAGATACAACAATCTTACAATAATCACACAGAGCCATGGCAGGAGAGTAGGGAACCTGACAAAGAAATTGTGTGTTGTGTTTAACCAGGAACCTCTGTGTGAAATGTGAAGAATGGACAATTGTGTTATTGTTATGGAGCTGCCAATTGCCTACTGCCCACAGATCCAGTCATTTGCAAATCGTTTTCACTTGGGAATGACCAGGTTTTACACAAAATTCAATGCAGTAGCATTGTTCATGTTTTTCTGTCATTTTGTCAAAACAAAATCAAATGCATTTCACTCATCAGTGGCAACTGACACCTTCTGCAGTTAGAGAAAAATTCAGGCATTTGCATTAGAATCACCAAACCATGGCTCTCTACCTTCATTCATGAAAAATTATATTTTTAACACACCTAATATGCTGGATTTATTAAAAGTCACACATTGACATTGTCGCTCACTCAATGTGGCTTCCGTTGGTTCAGATTGAGCTTTTACAGGTTGGTAGGTTTATCTCATTAAAGCTAATGAACTTCCTGAACAATCAAGAGACAAAAATAATATGATCACCCTGCACTTTTGGCATCTCTTGTAATAAAATAAGCGAATCAAATATATGGAAAATAAAAGTGATTAAATTATGTGTGTAATTGAACATGCTCTAAAATAATTAAAATGATAACTAGATAATAATAATCTCTAGATTCAAGCCTTGTCTACTAGCTAAGGATATTCTGAGTGAACAGCAAAGCACTTTTGTAAGTCGCTCTGGATAAGGGCGTCTGCTAAATGCTGCAAATGTAAATGTAAATGTAAATAATCAAATCTTAAAGATAAAAACACAAAATTAATTAAACTAAACATGCCGTATTTGTTTCTCTACCCTGGTTTTGGAGGCACCCCTGAAAAACACTGTTTTATACAATGATAATTGGTGCAGTATTGACTTCGACCATGCTATGCAATGACATAGTTTAAAATAGGAAAATAGTCTGAATATTTCAATTTCATCATTGTCTGAAAAATAAATTGGTCTTGGCTGAATTATATAATATTATAACTTTATAAGTTAGATATTAACACCACAAACCTGTGTTTAGTGTACAGTTGAGTGTTACATTAGAACTGGGTGTGTGACCCCAGTGGCATTGATAGCAATTCATACATAATGAGGAACCAGCCAGTCAGCAGTTAAATGTTTCATGATGATTTGACATACCCTTGAAACCCACCTCTGACCTAAGGGACTCAATTACCTTCACTTTTTCTCTGACACATAGTTTAAGCAAAGTACTTTGTATGATACTAGTGCACTTTTACTGAATTTATTTAATTTGTATTTATGGTTGCATTTTGTATTAATAACATGAAATATTATGCTTAATATAACAGAACCCTGAAGCTTGGTTACATTAATATAAGTGCTAAGAAAAAAAAAACATCTGAAAAAAAATGAATGTTGTAGCCCTTTATTTGCCATAGCTCAATCCATTAAATTGTTTGCAATATGTGGAATTTATATTTACTTTAGAAGGAAGATAAACTGGGTTGGCTTAGGTCAAGCTAAGTGTGGGATTTTAAAATTCGAACAAAACAAAATACAATACAACAATTATGTAACTGCATAACGTGCAACAATCAGTCAAGAAATAAGTTAGTGTAATCATTAATGAGTAAATGAAGAGAATGAACATAAAATTATCCAAATACGTTTAAATTAAACAGGAATCATCTAATGTTTAGGTAAAATGACACAAATATTACAATAAATATAAGAGTTTCTACATCAATCAGCCAAAACATTATTATTACTAAGTGGTTCAAGAAAAGACAACTTGTGAACCAGAGAGGGTCGAGGGCATCAGTTCCCTGATGCTTATAGAGGCCCCACAACTTACAGGATTAAAAAAATCTGCTGCTTATTTTTCTGTGACCACAGGATGCCTTCAGATGTCTTATCGAGTCCATGCTTTGAATGTTCACATTTGTTGCGGAGACACAAGAATTGTCTCCTTAATTTTAGGCTGGTATTGGATGGTATTGGAGTCTTGTGGATGATTGGATTTGTTGTCCTTTGTTTCCTGTAATCATTTATCATAATAATAGTGAACTCATTAAGATAAAATTAAGATTTTGTTGTAAAATGTGTAGTGTAATTTGATTAAGAACACATTTTGCAAAACAATGTGCATGACTGATACTGATGTGACTGAATTGTACACTGTTTATAATATACTCACTATATCTACTCATATACTGTATAATCCACTCAGGGGAGCTTCTTTCTCCAGCTTTCATTTTTGTGTCATTGAAACTAAATTGGCTGTGGTTCCCATTTATGTCCCTTTCAGTGTTTGTGAGTGTAGGTGGCAACATGCTGTATACAATGATCTCATTCACAGATATGGCTTACCTTTACAGTAAACAGACAGGGAACTTAAGAGGAACATTTACTACCCTTAACCACCTTCTGTCTATGTAATAATCTTTACTGGTAGTGAGGCTGTTCACTGAGCTGAGGTCAAATTGATGATTCAGCAAGTTTGTTTGTCAGTGTCAATGTTTGTTGTTTGGTCAGTTTTTCACTGGTAAATGCTCATCCACCCACACATCACACTACAAGTCAAGGACAAAAACAAGTGTACACTTTGTACTCACTAGCAATGATACCTGCATGTCTCATTTACTGCAACTGCACCAATTCAGTGCAACTTGATACCAATTTATTTTGCATGGCAGGAAAACAACAATTAATTTGGCAAAAGTAGAGTAATAGCTTAGAAGAACCCCTTTTGTTCCCCTGAAGAAAGTTTCAGTGGATGGTTCTATGAAAACAACATATTGATAAACGAGGTGTATTAAGAGTAAAGAACTTTCCACATAATATGAAGCTTTATTAGAGTTAATTCTTTTGAGAATGGTACGTACTTGCATGGTAATGACTTTCTCCCCAAATATGAACCTGCACATTTTACCACATTTTACGTATTAGGTAATGTAGACGTGATAATTTCACATTGCAACATAGAAACGGTTCCCAAAAATGATCTCTGAACCTGATTACTCACATTGGCCTCCCTAGTTAACAATTACCTAACTGTCAATTCAACCCTTCCAGTTGCAATGTGGAAGTAGGATTTAGGGGCATTTGGGGGAGGGCCAAGGAATATCAGAAATAAATACAGGGAATGCAGCTCTAAATGAGGTACAACTCAGAAGCTGGGCTACAATCAGTGTTTAAGTGCTATAGTTTCCAAAATGAAGTTCATACTGTTACTTTGTCTTTGTGTTAGTGGAACTCTGGCTCAAGCGAATGAAGATTATGATGATTATGACGCTGTAAGTTCACCTCTTTACATTTAATAAATAAGTCAGTAGAATAAGTAAATGTCTGTAGATTTCTATTCTGTAGATGTCCATTCTAACCAAATAATGTTTCTTTATTACAGGATGGAAAAACCCCACCAGTAAGTCCATTTATTTTGGCATTTTTAAACTGGATAAATGTAATAGTAGTGAACTACTTGAAAATTGATCACACTCTTCAAATTTTCTATTTCTTTAAAGAAATACTTTCAAACCATTTTATTTTACTTGTCTTGTAGCACATGGCTGATTACCATGTATTTAATTTACATTCTTATATATTTAATTAAAGACCAAAAATCTCAGAGGTCAGTGGCTGTGTGTTGATATTCAAGTTAAAAGAGTTTCTTCTTTAACAGTACAGTAAAACCTGTCTAAGTCAAAGGGGTTCAGCCTGTTCTCTATGGACTGAGTATGCAGGTTTTCATTCCAGTCAAGCTGGAGCTCACCCTTCCACTAGATCATTTAGTTGGTCTCAGTCTTTAATAACCAATCATAAGGGCAACTTTGTTGGAACGTGAACATCCAGCCACACCAGCTCCTTGGAGATCTGATTGGACACTTGTCTATAATTCTTATATTACTAATGCTGCAAATTGATATTAGGTTGACCTACACTGATATATTTTTTTAAAGCAAAACAAAATGTTAAAAACGTTCTTCTATGCCATCATACTAAAGAAATATTTTGGCATTTTGTTTTACAATTTCACACAGGAAGTTTGTTTTTGTATTCTTTTTTTTTGCACTGTTTGTATTTTGCACATACATTTCATTTGATTCCATACTTAAGGTAAAATATGCCTCTGTCCCCCAGGACAGTACAATTTATTATTTTATTTATTTATTTATTTATTTTATTTTGTACATTGATATACTATTTTTGGAAATTTACATATATAGGGTACAAATATATAGTTTAGACCTAGAACACATGTGATATTAATTAACTCATCTTTATGTGTTTCTTAGCCAAAAGAAGCCATAGATCCTCGAGGTCATCGCCCTGTCAGCAGAGGTCGCGAGGTCTACACCCCTGTTGTTGCTCCACCACCAATTAGTGGTCGTGGCCGTTATGGAGCCCGACCAACTACTCCACCGACAGGAATACCTCAGCAGGAGAAGGAAGAGTTGCAAGAGAGTGGTGGATGCACCCATGCTTCTGAGACAATGGTGAAAAATTAGCATGTCTCTCAAAATGATTATGTGATTGCATAGGATGTATGCAGTTAAATTCATTACCAGACAATGTTTTCCAAAACTGCAATATAGACAGTCAGATTGGAATTAAACTGTGTAAATGAAGATCTACAGAGGTCTTTGGTTACCACATCCCATTTTACACCTTTTTCTTTGTCCATAGGGTGTGCTGTGTCCCACAGGCTGTGAACTGAAAATAGCTTTGCAAAAGCAGGAGCGCAATGTTAAGCCAACTGTAGCCCAGCTGAAGAAAGAAGTCGACAGCCTATCCCAAACCTCCAACTCTGTCTACAGATATGTAGTAGATATGACTGCTGAGGTCACAGAGAGACAGAAAATCAGTGATGGTAAGAGTCATTATTAGACATTAGGGGAGTCTCATTAAAGTTTTATTATAAAATAGATGCAGAACTGAAACAAATATAAACATGAATATATCTGTATTCCTTCAGGAAATAGCCAAATGGTTAGCCAGTACACCGATGACCTAGAGGTTCAGCATGCATATGTAAAAGAGGCTGTGGACGTCACCTTTCCTCAGAACATTAAAATCCTTCAGGGTGTCCTAGATAAGATTCGGGAAAAGATCCAGCGTATTGAGAGGGCAATCATCAGCCAGAGAGACAAATGTGCAGAACCATGCAAAGTCTCCTGCCCCATTCCTGTGGTTTCTGGGAAAGACTGTGAGGATGTCTTCCGGAAAGGAGGAGAAACATCTGAAATGTACATGGTGCGGCCAGAGCTCTTACAAGTACCTTACAAGGTCTACTGTGACCAGTCATCCCAAAATGGAGGTATATGTTGGGTATTCTTATCTTTTAAATCCATTCAGCAATGTTTTAGGAAATTAAAATGGTTCTTCTATTCTTCAAAAGAACTCTTTTAGGTTGTGTGATTAGCTTGGGTACATTTGCATAACTCTTTATTAATTAATTAATTTATTTATTTATGTATTTATAAATAGGCTGGCTGCTAATCCAGAACCGTTTGGATGGTAGCGTGGACTTTGGCAGACGTTGGGATGACTACAAGAGAGGTTTCGGGAATGTTGCCTTTGATGTTGGGAAAGGTTACTGCGAAACTCCTGGTAAGACATTTGTCAAAGTTGGTGGAATGAACAGGGACATGACTATTCAGAAGTGAGGCTGATTTTCCTGAAAGCATTTTAGCACAAAGAGTATTGTTTAATAGTTAAGTGAGCATCGCACTGAACATTCTCTCTACCAGTTAAGATGATCTTGAACAATGAGGTGAACTGGTTCAGGTTTTCTGCAATTTTCTATACTCACCTCCCCTAAATTTCATAGTATTTGCTGTACTAAACATTGTATTTTTTTTTTTTCATTTAGGTGAGTACTGGCTGGGTAATGACCGTATCAGTCAGCTGACCAAGATGGGCCCAACTGAAGTCCTGATCGAAATGCAAGACTGGACAGGTGCAAAGGTGTATGCACAGTACCAGCAGTTCACCGTACAAGGGGAGCCTTCAAACTACATTCTGGCAATAGACAAGTACTCAGGCACAGCTGGAAACACATTCATGGAAGGAGCAAAGGAGCTATTTGGTGAAAACCGTACCATGACCATCCACAATGGCATGATGTTTAGCACCTATGACAGAGACAATGACAGATGGTGAGCCTGACTCTTTCACATCGAAACCATTAACATGATAAATATGTTTACAGCATTTTAAGCCCTTTTGCAGCCACATCTTAAATCTTATGACTCAAAAACAAATTAAGCATTTATGTATTGGTTTCTATTAGGATTGTGTTTAAGTCAATGACTTAACACTGTTCTTTTCTAAACTCATGGTAATTGACAGAATGCTACAGACTGATCAGACTGAGATTAAGTTGAAAGGTGGTCATTGATGTGGACAGATTCTTTGCTTCTATGTCATTTGCAAGCAGTTTGAAATGACAAACACTGATACATCTGTTTCTACATATGTAGGGTACCTGGGGATCCTTCAAAACAGTGCTCAAAAGAAGATGGTGGTGGATGGTGGTACAACTCATGTCACTCTGCCAATCCTAATGGCCGATACTACTGGGGTGGTGCCTACACAAAATACATGGCCAAACACGGTACAGATGATGGTGTTGTTTGGATGAACTGGAAGGGCTCGTGGTACTCACTTAAAGCAATCAGCATGAAGATCAGACCATACTTTGCTGAGAGCTAAACATTGGTGTTAAACAGTAACTAAAATGAGAATCCATGTATATCCTTAAGTTTATTTTTTCACATACAGCAAAAAACATTTTGGAAAATAAATCAGAAGATAGCAAGTAATAATACAAAGAAGATTAGAAAACTAGGAAAAGAAATCACATTTTAAAAAGCAAACAACTTTGTCTGGATCTTCATACAAATAAGAGAATCTGCTTGTGTGTACTTTTATGTATCTTGTATTGTGTGTGAAAATGGAACTATTTATGATATTAACATACTGTATGAAACTTGAAGGATAAATGTGGTCCTTGGATTTCTCATTAAAGTTACCCTACAGTGATCTCTTTATTTCTTGTTTTTATTTGTTGTAATATGTGAACAAACTGACAAGCTATCAAGACTGTTAGTGTCTTTTAGAAAATGTGATGAACAGGTCCAGATTGAACATCCTCTATGCCAGAGAGGTCGATGTCATAAGTGAAGCTGTGTGGAGGTTATTAGATCTTGGAATAAAACAAAGATTATGTCCAAATAATAGTCAAGTGTTTCAGTTCCAACATCTTTAGATGTTTAGGTAAAGGGACACAAGCATATGTAATAATTTCCAGAGATTCATGTTAAAAACCCCTTTGACTTTCTAGAGAATATGTAAACAACATTTTTAACTTTTGAAACCCAAAAACTATAAAGGTAAGAGATAGGACCAAATGTGTAATACAGGATAAGTAACATCATTTCTGACATCATTTTAAATTGCTGTTTTGCTTGAGGCTGGCTGTCGGGTCCGGACAGAGGGGAGCAAGACGCAGATATAAATACAGCACTTTAATGGGACAAATGTTAGCGTGTCAAACAGAGTCAAACAGTCCAGGTCAATAACAGACAGGCAAGTACGCTGGTACACTGAATACAGGACGAGACGAAAGGCAGGATCATATAACAGAAATGGCTCAAACATGTGAGAGTCAAATGATCAGTCAGGTGACAGACTGAAGGATTGTGGAAATAGGAGTCTGCAGAGAATGAGGCGTGCATGACATTGGGGCAATATGCCCTTTGTCTTTCACTGATGAACAGAGCCACACTAAATCTATAAGTCAAACAAAATAGTCCAATAAATGTGTGAATATTATCTTAACTAGAAAAGAGAGGGTTCAGTGCATTTGGTTTAATTTACATAATATGGTATCAGCAGGGACAAGGAGCCTGTCTTAAAAACAGGCCTATAGCCAGCATTGTAATGTTACTGTATCAAAGGGCCATAGCTGGTGTGCTAATGCCATGGTTGACAATATTACAAAATATTCCCCTTTCCCAAATGTAGTGTATCAGTCATGTTAGGTTTCTGAAGTTTGGTTCCCAGGTTTTTTTCTGATTGTCTTTGCCTGGGCAGCTAAGCTGCAGTAGTCAGAACAGAATCATAGGGTGGTTTTTGGCTTAATGGACTTACGACCCTCTCATTTGCTTATGACCTTCTGTCAGTTTTCACTGAAGGCTTTTTATTTTTAGCTATTTAATTAAATAATTTTGCTGGGTACATGAAAGTAATGTGCCTTTTCAAACTCATTTAAAGAGCACCAGTGGATAAGTTCTATCATGTTATACCCTTTTTTACACAATTGTGGTGTAATGGCAATAACATATGCCCTGGCAATAATGTCATTCTGCCCAAGAAAAATTTATATATTAGACTTTTAATTAGATTAGTAGCCAACTCATATAACCTGTGCTCATTTAAAAAGGGTTTGACAGACAGCACTTAGATGATTGACCAACACAAAGTACAATGGAAAATTCTAAGAAGCTCAACCACCATTTCCCCCAAATTAAAACGTATATGCAGCAAACATACATTATGAGTGTGGTACACTCATTCTTCTCCAGTGTTTTGTTTTATCCCATCTAATTTTTAAATTAAATGAGTACTGTCAGATTAACAGATTAACAGATTACTAGGGGTGTGGAGGTAAATGCAGGGGTTGATGATTTAATATCAAACATGAACCAAATACACTGACTGATACAGGATACTAGACTGATGGAAACTAAAACATGACTAACAATACAGTACAACAGGATAACAGAGACTAACAAAGTATAACAGAATAACAGTATAACAGTGGATTGACAAAGACAGGATGAGACGAGACTTAAATACTTAATGACATAGAAAAGACCTGGTACAACCTAACAATTGGGCAGGTAAACAGATTAGACACAGGTGGTAATGAGTGGAATGAAGGAGGAGACAAGGACTAAACAAGCACAAACCACTAAGTAGCGCTGACAGGGGAGACTGGACTGACAAGTGACAGACATTACAAGTACAAACGAGGTGTGTTCAAAAAGTATCCAACCATATTATTTTGTGCATAAACAAATGAAGTACAAGTATTTTTTTTTGATCACTCACACACAAACACACACACACACACACACACACACACACACACACACACACACACACACACACACACACACACACACACAACCATGAAGGTATTATTTACTGACACCTCAAGAAATATGATGATCCATCATTAAATCCTATAATGATGATAAGCTTTGTAAAACAGAAGTTTAACAAATGTCCTGGTCACCTTATGTTTAATATTGCAAACAGTATAAGATAAACATGCTGAAGACAAACAAGACATTTTCACAATGTACAACATGAATGATAATTTTTACTGTTTTTGGCTTAATAAGTTGGAATAGACAGTGTATCAGTAGTATCACATTTATGGTATCAGAAACTTGTTGATTATTTCAGATATTACATTTAAACCCTTCCAGAGGTCTTTGACATCCACAAAAAACTTTGAAAACCAAAATATTTATTCTGATGCCAATAAATATTGTCAAATTGCCAATTTCAGTTGCTTTAAGTCCTATAAATTATAAAAGTAGATAGTTTCATGATTCATTTTAGTTCTCCATCAGAACTCCAGATATCTTCTAGGAGCTCATCCAAAACCACCTGGTTCTGCTCAATGTCCTCAAACTTTGTCAGGAGCCTGGAGCGTACCACGGGTATTTTCCTATATGAGAGAGAGACTGAGGGTCGAGAAAGAGGTTCCAGTTTGATTTTTTTGTCCATAGTAAATGCCTTTTGGTTTATAGAGGTCAAGTCAAATCTGGTCATGTTATCCTCCATGATTTTGAAACCTTGGTGATCAATGGTTTGATCAAAGGTCTGTTTACATGATCCTTTGCATGCCCGGAGTTTGATGTCAATGTCCACCTAAATCCCAAAATCCAACATACAAACATGTCAAATCAAACTGAAAGTTAAATTTTAACTTTAGGTGAACAGAGAAGACCCAGACATAGAGAAGCTGTCTAAGGAGTTTAATTGTTTTGTATAATTGTTTTGTACAATTTTCCCCAAATACTACATATATGTTTAGCTATGTATCATTCTTCTGTTTACTTCAACAGATAATGCTGCCATATCATGCCAGAAACCACATCACATGAGCATGTCTATTACTATTAAGATTTTGTAACAGTTCAGCATGGTTTTAGGCAATAGTGTGGTTATTTAGGAAACAGCACAATTCTAACCACTGGCCAAAAGATTCCATTACTTTTTACTTGTAGCTTTAGTGTAAAACTATAAAAATAGACACTGAACATGTCTTCGCTGTGTGATGACTAAAAGAGAGATAAAATTAGGGGGAAAATGAATAATTGATTATTTTTGCTTTAATAGGATTCATTGGACATTTTGAATACGTTCTTACCTCCATTCGAAACATTTCAGTAATCTGATCCAATATCTGACTGTGGTATCGCTGTAGTTCACTGGAGAGCTCTGAGGACTTTTTCCATAACAGGGTCAGATTCCTATGAAGTCTCTGAGCCCCCTCAGCATATCTGAGTTCTTCCACTGCACACAGAATTAGCTTTGATTTCAAATAACTGAGACAATAGCAATAAAATGTAATGAAAACCTCTGATGTCTTAATAAAGCAACTGTACGTTACATGAATGTCATATTAATAACTGCAGAAAGTAATATGAAAATCTGTACAGACTGTATGTTTTGATGACAATCTTCCTTTGTGCTTCATAGACCTGTGCACTTCTAAGCATTGTAGATGAAGCTGCACTCTTGTACTGTTGAATGTCTTCACAGATTTTATGGAGGCGTTCATGAACATCATCCTCCACTTTATTAAGTAGACCTTGTACTCGACAGCCTGATGGACACTTACTCTCCTGCAGACAAAGTATATGGAATAGTTTTAGATGCCAGAGAATTTCAGTAAGCGCCAATCAGACCACACACACGAACAGATTTATAAAGTACATGTTCACTGCTCTTTGTAACATGCTTGCTTAATGATGATTAGAGTTAGACCAGTTTCAGTTTGAAACATGTTTGGTTTCACACTTTAGTATTGACATTTGTTCACACACTCACTCATGCTGCTGCTCTGTCAGAACTTAAAATCAGAAACTCATAAAGTGCAAATTGACATGTTGATTTCATATTTTTTTCTCCACATGATCTACCAGTCAACTTTCTGAGTGTTTTTATTTTATATATATATATATATATATATATATATATATATATATATATATATATATATATATATATATGGGTTTTTTTACATATTGCAAATATGACCATGTGTATTAGAAAGGTACTATATAAATTATTATTATTATTATTATTATTATTATTATTATTATTATTATTATTATTATTATTATTATTATTACCACTGAGTTTTAAGAATCTGGCCCATAGCATTTTACAATACACATTGTATACAACAATATTTTTGTCTCTTTTTATTAAACATAATGCACATTGATGTATGGTGTTTTGGTGTGATTTTAGGACAACCAGCATGACCTAATATATTTATTGGTTTATTCCAACAAGCTTCAATTATCATAACACTTGCAATATTGAATATTGAATCAATGTTACAACTGACAAATTTGTCAGTTCATTTTAAGACTTTGTACATGTTTATGTAGGTTTATGTCATTATATATCAGTCATGAAAGGCCCTAGGAATGCTGCTCTTCAGTTTTGTGTTACCATTTATTCTTTTATACATATTAGTGCTTTTTCTGAAACAGGATCTGGATCTGAATTTGTTGTATGCTAATGTTAATGATGCCTTGTACACCTCACCATCTCATGTAATTGATAACAATAACAATAATTCCTTATAAATATAATCAACTAGTTAAATTAATATGAACAAAAGGTCAGTTGATTTTAGATTAGCACTCCGAGACATTAAACATGCACCTTGGTCTTTTTGAAACAGTACTGTTTAAACTCACCTCCTCCTCATCAGTACACATAGGGTATTTGCTTGCTGGACATTTTTCAAATCTTCCTTGGTGACCAAAAATACTGGGTCGTTTTTGGGAATTAATCGATCGCTTAGAATCACACACTGAAACAAAAAAACACAACATTTTATACTGAGCAACATTTAAACACCACTATCAACTGTTAGTTAAGCATTATTATATGAGTTGAGTATACATTTTAAATAATGTTTTTAATTATTTGTTAATTAATCTTTCTGTGCAAAGAGTTTTATATCCTTGGATAAATCTAACATATTTAACATAAATATTTAGTATAATAGTGAGAAAGTGTTTTAAAGTGTTTGAACAATTACTAAAATGTATGCTTTGATCTCAAGTGTACGGTTAGGTTTAAGATAAAGAAACAAAATATGATGAAGGATTTGTGTTTGAGTTGGTGAAAAAGATCTGGTTGGAGATGATGGTGTTCGATGTACACATATTTAGGTTTTTCAAACATTTTTCAAATGTTCAGTAATGCTACACCATGAAACCATAGTTTATATGAAGGAACAATGACATATGAGAATGTCTAGGTGGAGATGTCTACAAATAAAGCACTGAGGCAGAGTCAAGTGAACACATTTTTATTGAAAACATGAGGCTATTTGGTTGTGTGACATTTTACACTGTGTAAATAATTATGACTGAAGGTGAAAAAAATCCCAAGTCCATGACAACAAGTGCATTTACCTGTTTTCTGTCCTTTTTTGTTCAGATTTCAGCTTCGGCTTTTATTTCTTTGGGAGTTCAGAGCGGTCTAACCTTCATTCTAACCACTTTAAGTGAATAATCATCTGGTTTAAAAGGCAGCCACACAACGCCATTCTCTATCTCATAGGGAACATTAGTACCAGGGTCATACTGTCCTCCTTTATAGTATATCCCATTAAGGTTAGCCGACTGGCAATTATTGTACCACCAGCCACCTCCATACATATCTGCACAGTTCTCCTCCCACTTATCATTGTCCCTGTCAAAGGTACTAAATTTCATACCAGCATGTGAGAGGAAGGAACCCATATTAGCGTGTCCCTGCACAAGTGCATCCCCTGCATCTCCTGTGTATGATGATACACTTAGTTGGAAACCCTCTGCTTCTGGACCCACTTTGACATTGTATTCAGCATAAACTTCCTTCCCTTGCCAGTCCTGGAGCTCTACTCTCAGTAGACTTTCTGTCTGAGTAAGGAGATGTAGGACATAGTTTCCAATCCAAATCTCACCCTTCCCTTGCTTGTCTACCTTGCCAAAGCCAACCCTGTACTCATCCCATGTACGATTGAAGTTAACTGACCCATCTTCCCTCTGCTGGACCAGAGCCCAGCCCCCCAGACCAGTGGTCTGGTCACAATAAACCTCCACTACCTCCTCCGACCCAACTGGCTTTATTTTGAACAGGCCGCTCTGACCACCCGTGGCATGGTTCTGCAGGATATCAACGCAATCTGAAAGAAGATTACACACCTGCAGATTAGAGCAATGCAAAGCTTTCTTATATTGCCTCTTTATTGATTCCTTCATTAACAGCTTATGACTGTGCCAAATGTTTAGAAAAATGTTCAGCAGGTTTAGGACAGAATATATGCAAAGAAACACTGCAAACATGTAGGATTTGTAACAGAAACCTATTTTTACTTAGTTTTACTGTTATAAAAACTTCATTTATTTTAGAAATGGTTCACTTGTATGAATTCTGGTAGAGGTAAAAGAGAGTCACTCAAGTGTACCTCCGCCAACAAAACCATCTTTCCGCTCGTCACGGGACTTCAGACTGCGTGCATGAATGTCAGGAAGATCATCTTCCACATCACCATGCAAGAACGCTCCGAGATCATCCCCAAAGGGCGAGGAAGTGGACAGGACGGTCTTAGTGTTTGAGACAAAACCCTTGCTTCCACTAGTGATAATGGTTTTGGAGGAAGAGGAGGAAGAGGAGAATGATGAGGATGAGGACTTACGGTCCTGGCCCCCAGTGCCCAGATTCTTAAAGAAGTCTCCACCAAACTCTCCCAGATCTGCATCACCACGACTAAATGTGGTGATGGACTTTGAATCTCCACCACTCACTTTCACAGTGAAGCTATCACCGGTCAAGTCTTTGCCCTCCTTGGCTGAGGCCAGAATATCTCTGTCGGAAATGCCTAGTGTCTGAAGGGTGTCGCACCCGGGCCCTCCACTGCTCACTGTTTCATACTTCTCCTGAAGACCATCTTTGGTATGGGTCACAACTTTGCGCACCGTCTTGGTGCAGCTGACACGTGAAGTTGAGGGTGCAGCTGGGCCCGTACCTGTAGAGACTTTGCTGACGGTGGCAGCTGACTCTGCAGTGGAACCCTCAGCCTCCAAGGAGAGCTGAATCTGTCCTACATCAGTGAACAAGGGCTTCTTTTGTTCAGCACGCTCTGATCCAGTCATTCCAGACTTGTAAATGGAGGGCACGACAACATCTTTCATTGGCCTGCTCTTCATGACCCTCAGGGAACTGACAGTTTCCACGCTTTGAACACGCATGGTTTCCAGGCGATCCAACTGTTTGTCTAATGCCACATAGCTCTCCTTGTCCACAGAGAACTCAGTATAGCTTGCACATGATCCCTTGCAGCTGCGCAGCTTGATGTCAATATCAACCTGTGTAATGAATGAAGCATGAAGTGAACATTTTTGGGTATTAAAAAGGGAACTATGAACTTTATAGAAAAAATGTACCAGGAAATACATTTCAGTGAGGTGCTTGTCCTGATTCTCTACTGACTGTACTGTAGAAAAAACCTGCACTTTTCTCACCTCAAGGCGCTGCATGGTGATGACCTGGTTTTTCACCTGAGATTTCAAAGCTTCCAGCACCCTGAGCTGACGGTCAATTTTAATCTTCATCTCCACAATCCTCTGCCTCAGCTGATCAGCCAAGTCAGCATACCTGTTGTCATTACCTTAAAAGGAACAACACAAGCATGTATTTGGTTGGCCATACACATACATTTGTACAGATTTTTAACAGCGTCCTTCTAAAAATGTACTCTAAATTATTTAAATATAATTGTAAAATATGATAAGCATCTTAAACAAAGTCAAAGGAATGAAAGAAACTTAAACATTCATTTTAAAAAATCACATAACCAAGTAATATACCTGAACTGGAGACAAGTCGCTCTCTTAGGTAGTTGAAGGTGTCTTTGGATACTTGGTCAGCAGATCGGTGCATCTTTTTCCCATCATCCAGTAGCTTGCGGATCTTTTGAATCTTACTGAGAAGCTCATGGTCAGTTGTGTCAAGGAGGCCTTGAATTCGGCAACCAGATGGACATTTTCTACCCTGGATGAGCATGGAGCAGAACATGACTCATGATGTTTTTTGATATTATTATTTTTTTATCAATAACATGTATTGCATTTCAAAGCAGTTGAAAAACTTTTAGTTTTCAGGTCAGAAAAGAAGCTAGGATGATTTATTGCTGTTATATGTAAATGCAATAAGGTTGATGGTGTCATTACCCAGTCATCATCAGTGCAGATGGGCCATTCTTTTTCTGTGGCACATTTGTCAGCCTTGTAACCATGCTCTATGGGACGGGCACCTCTGGGGCCCAGGCCTGGTTGTTCTTCATCCTGCGACTAAAAGAGAAAAAGGATCACTCAGGAAAATGTATAAAAATAGTGACTTCAATGAATAATGACAGCGGTTACCTCTTAATTGTGGCTACTTAAGTCATATCATAGATCTTAGAGTTATAAATTGCTCTGTAAAATACATAGTCTTCAACAAATACATAGTCTTCTCTTACCAAGGCAGTAGAAAGAACGACACACAGGTAGAGAAGCGAGTGCTGGAGCTTCATCTTTCTTTTTCTTTCTGTGGACTTGAAGACTGAATCTCCCCAAACACAACAGTTCGCATATGAATCCTTCTGATTGATCAATATTCTGAGTCATTATTGGTCAATCACAGTCACCTATGTTCACATCTGGTGAATGATTAACTAGCATGAATGACATTTGTTGGTATTACAAAAGTGGGGGTTGTGTTGGCTTGAAGGTCCAGGAACATAGTAGTTACTAGCCTTTACCGGAAAGTGTGAGTCAGATTGTTATCTTCTGCTAGTTCATCACAGAATAAGCAGTTAATTACACAACTAATAGTCATGCATTGCGAGAAGCAATGCTAGTTATTATGTACATAAATAAGAGAAGCTGTCTGTTTTTTAAGGGGATCAGGAATTTACCTGGTGTGATAATAGAAAAACAAATAATTTTCCTGCTTAAATTCAATAACATTCAATTACTATCTATTTTGTTTATTAGTACCTATGTAGGGAATGTTATACCTTTAAATGGGGGTCCTAAGTTGTTGTTTTTGTAATATATTTTAAAAGATGTTTTAATTTTACCTTGGAAAAAAACTGACATGAAAAGAGCTATTTCTTTTCTATTATTTGTTGTTGGCATCTAATTATTATCATTATTATTCTATATATATATATAAAGAGTATATATATATATATATATATATATATATATATATATATATATATATATATATATATATATATATGTGTGTGTGTGTGTGTGATACCAAACAGTCTACAAGAAGATGCCATTCCCTTAATCTTTAGAACCGTAGACAAATTTGTGTGGAATGATTTTGTAGTTTGTTGTACTTTTATTCACCAGGAAATTAGATCAAAAATTTCTAGGAGACAGTCACACATGCAAGATGTTGTTAGTTTCATTTGTCTTCATTTGAGATGTAAAAATTAATGAGAAACATTTGATCAAATCCTGCATTAGTTATCTGAAAGGCAATCATTTTTAAGGTTATCTGTAATGATTATAGCATTTGCTACTCAAAAGAACTTTATGAATGTACAACATGTTACTTAGAAATGTACAGCTAGCAACCAACCATGTGTTACTTAAGCATAGCCTATGTTTTTCTTTTATTTGCTAATGTTTGGGCACTTCTGGTCAAAATGGCAAGCATTGTATGAAAGATGGCCCAATTTGCAGGTTTAGAGTTAAAAAAACACTGCAACAAATAACAAAATAAAAATGCCTCAAAACAAAGTTTGCTACTGCTTATGTGATATCAGGGGTCCCCATCCATTAATTGCAATTCTGTGCCTGGTCAACTGAGCAAGCCAGAGAACGAGAGGGGCAAGGAAAAAAAAATTGTGGAAAAGTGCTTTTATATAATGCAATTTGGCAATATTATGTAAGTAAAAGAATCCAGTTTTTACTATACATTGCTTATGGTATCAAAATGGAAATGATCGAAGCTTTTATGGTATAACTGGGTATAATTGAAAACAATCTGATTATTAGCAATACTGGATTCATTGAGCCCTGTATTAAAACCTCTGTTTAAGCAGAATTTAGTAAGATAAATTTTTATTTTGTCCAAACTTTAGTTCCTTTAAGTCTGTAAAGCTGTGTGTCATCGGCATAGCAATGAAAGTCAATGCCATACTTTTGGATAACTTTACAGCAGTAGCAAGCAAAGAAAGAAGAGTAATGGACCCAGAACAGAGCCTCCTGTGAATCAACATATTTCACTACAGTGATGAGAGTGTGTAATATTAACATTTGCATTGGAGGTGGTCAGTCAGATACATTTAACTTGTTAAGGGCTGGTCCTTTAATTTATACATGCTTATCTAAATATCACAAGACAGATAATCAATATGCAGCACTAAGATCCAACAGCACTAGAATAACATTGCAATTTCTATCAAGAGAGAGAAGCAAGTCGTTTGTGACTTTTAATAACTCGCAATAAAGACCAAAGGTAAATCCTGAAGGAGCCGCTGAGTTCCCAAACAGGGACAGGAGTATCTGTCCATGTGACCACAAAGAGACATACACTCCATAGAGCTGGGCTTCATGGAAGAGTGACAGACAAAAGCCTTTTCTTTTCAGATAGCCCAGGATAGACAATAACTGGTCATGATTGTGTTAATGCATTAGATGCATTTATTTTCTCAGGTGTGACCTGTTATCTTGAGTAGATCATTGGGTGAGTTCACAGAGAGAGAGAATAAAGAGGAGTTATGTGGTTGATATATTCAGACCTAATGTATGCTGAAAAGGCTATTATAACACAAGAGAGTGCCAGCCTCACTCAATGATTTCAGGAGTAAAGCAGATTGGATTGGAGGAGGGAGAGAGATACTTGAGGAGAGAGATAGATGAGTCTGGATTGTTCTCCAGAATAAGTATGAAACTGTAATTCAGGGTAGAATACAGTGACTATACCCTAGGATGGGTAGATGATAAGGCCATGAAGGCTTTCGACCCATAGGGGAAACTGGATTATACTTTTTTCCTATTTTATTAAAAAATGTTTTCAACGTTGAATTTCAGTCTCCGTTGTGCTTTTTTGAAAAAACTTCTCCAGCTGACAACACCACTCACATGGGAAGTGATGACGGAAGAGATTTGGATAAATAGACTTGGTTCGCCAGTATTTTATAGATCCTGAGAGCTGGCAATATTGCCCTCTGTATTCTGCAACTTCCTGGATGGTACCGCAGGCACTTTGGTTTGTCTTATTTCAAGATCAAGATTGTGCCAAAAGCACATTCTAAAAACAAATTGGTATTTAAGTATATGATACTAAATAACAATCACTGAAGGCAACATCAAACTATGAATGAATACATGTGATTTATGTGTTACAAAAAAAGTGAAAATAACTGAAAGCATATTTATATTCTAAATTTAAAAAAGCCAATTGTTTTAATGTGTGTGAAGCGGTACACTCTGCATTCTCTCAATAGACAATTCTGGAACTCTTCAAGACTGTTGAAAACCATTTCAGGCAACTACCTCTGAAGTTAATTGGAGAGAATTCCAAGGTGCAAAGCAGTAATTAGAATATAGCCATAAATATTCTTTCAAGAGTATTTATATAAATATTTATACTGAGTCCTGTTAGTCCCCAATCTGACATTTGTTTTCAACAGCATCTAAGCATGAGGAATCTGTAATCACACCACTAGCTAAGGATATTTTAAGTGAATAGCAGCACTCTTGTGTTGCTCGGGATATGGCCCCTGCTGTAACAATTCAAATGAATGCCACACTACCTTTTTAATAGTAAACTGTCCATCACGCACGGGTGACCTTCTGAACTTCAGCTCATGCACACTGCCAGATAAGCTGAAGCACATCTCAGGAACAGAACCTTTCCATCACCAACAGCCTGTAAATTTATGGAATGCCACCCTTTTCATTATAGTAGTCTCATGGGTGTGCTATTATGGGAATGTGACTACCATCTAATGCTTTCCTACATGTTATGCGAGCTCCCCATCTGTTGTCAAAAATGTTTGCCATCTTTACCAACTTCCTAACGCCTGTGGTCTTGATGTGTTTAGGAAGGAGTACTTTTATAACAGCACTGCAGAAATCCTGTATAGAATGTCAAACATTCACAATACTGAGGCCAAAAATGTGACTTTGGCTGATAATTACTGTTGTTGACCAGAATCTAGACACTCAATGCACATACTCACAGGTATGCATACACAGCAGGTTTTTCCTCGCAAAATAGGGCCAAATATGACAACAGATATAGTTAATACAGTTGCAGGACACCCAACAGATGCCATGAAGTACCACAGTGAAGGCAGCAACAACAGCTTCTCCACCATAGCTACGTCAGGATGTGTCCATAAAGTATCCCTCTGTCTTCTCAGTGTTTATCAATGCTTATAAAATGTCAAACATAAATTACATTTCCACTGTCTGACTTGCAATAATGCACTAATGAGCTGCAAAGCTCTTACCAAAGCTCATTAACATCCACAAACTAACATTTTACATACCTTCCATCTTGCATGGTGGTCACTTTCCCTGAAAACAAGGTCTTTATAATGGTGGTCTAGAAGCACATTAAGATGACTGTGTGTCAGAGAGATGTCAGTATGAAAATTGCTATCTGTCATGCCACTTTTTGGTCACTTTATGACATGCTGTCAATTTATAGAGCTTCATGCTGACTCATGTGAAAGGATGTGGTCCTGCCTACATTGTGCAGTTCTGAAAGTGGTCATTGATTTGATAGGTGCCCTGTTCTGAGGCCTGTCTATCCCCGACAGATTTTCTTCTGTCAGTGTGGTAAGTATGTTTTTCTTGACTTTGGATATAAAGGACCAGCATAGTGTTGAGTTTGAGGAGCTTGGGTATTCCTCACCCCCAGCAGTAGTGTTCCAGCTGAGGTACTATGTTTTAACTTTAAGTTAAGTGACAGCTTGTTTTGCTCGTTTCACATTTAATTTCTCTTCCCACAGTGATGTAGACAGTATGTTAAGCCTAAGTATATTCACACACATTACAGTATTGAAACTGTCTAAAACATGCCAGGTCAGAGGTTCTAACCTTTTCACTGTACACTCCCTTTAGGCTCCAGTAAATTTCATGACCCCTACCCCCGGGAAAAACGGTATCAATAACTCGTAAAATATTCCAAGTACTTTTCATCATATTTTCACTTTCTTTGTTTTTTATTGTTCTGATGTTCCCCAGCAGGGTCGGGCAAACTTCTTACACCCAAAGAGCCGCTGACCCGGTTTCATGAAAATAAATACACCGGTTTCATAAATTATTATTGACATCTAAAATGAAGATAACACTGTATATAGCTGCTTTTTATCTTTACACTTGCAAACAACTATAGTGTGTTTAAGGGGGACTTCTGTGCTCCTGAACCTCTGTGCAGAGCGTCTGCAGATCGGGGTATGAAGCCTTCACCTCTTTGCACTGTAAGCTGTCTCTGTGTCTGTGAGCACAGTGTTTATTTTTAAAGTATAGTTCATGGTGGAGAAACAGCTGCTCAAGTATATATACTGGGTATGTGGATCTGAAGATTGACAGGACTTGAAATGCACATTTTGCCATGTTTATAGGTGTCGGGATGAGACATTCCACGCTTCAAACACAAGTTTGTCCGAAGGTCTTTGGCTTATCACCCATTTTTGATTCTGAACAAGAGGACCTTCTGATCAGCAACATCTCCCAACATCCTCTGTCAAGCGCTTGACTGACACATGCCTTCGCCAGTTATGTCAGTCAGATCCAGATCCAGCCCGCTTCAGATCCGGATCCAGATTCAGGTCAGGTTGATTTACAGCTGCCGGTTTCACATGGAACCGGCTTAGGACGCTGATTTTAAGCGACGGAGTACGCATAATTTTAGATCACACATCTTCCACTTAGAATGAAACTCCATTAAAGAATTAACGCCACAAAATACATTTCCCAATTACAGGAATCCGATTCGCTGCTTACAGGGCTCTTTCGCGATTTTCAGTGGAAGTAACTACTGCCAAATCATCTTTTACAAGGAGAGACTGGAAGCATCGTGGCATCTGATCCATCGCAGCTCTCTCTGTCTTCTCTTCTCTCTAAACCCTCCTATCCCCTGCTCCAACCACCCTCACCCCAGAAGATTTTGTCACCTTCTTTGAAGAAAAGGTTGATAAGATCTGCCAATCCTTCCCACCCTCCCTTCCACCAACTTCTACCTCCCACCAGGCACCCTTCTCCCTCCTCCCGCATTCCTTTCCTCTTTCTCCTCCACTTTCCACAGCTGACATCCTCATCTTCACATCCAACAATCCAACCACCTGTCCCTTGACCCTATCCCTTCCTCTCTCTATTCCAGACTATTGCCCTGACCTCCTTCCTTTCATTGTACTTTTATCATAAACAGCCTTTCATCTGGTCATGTTCCATCTACTTTCAAAACTGCCAGAGTGCATCCCAATTTTGAAAGCCAACTTCTGATGGTTCAAACATTAGCAATTATAGACCAATATCACTGCTCTCTCTTCAAAACTCGAACGACCTGGTCTACAATCAGCTATCTCTCTTTCTCAATCAAACACCTACAGGATCCAAAACCAATCTGGCTTCAAACCGGGCAATACCACCTAACAGGAGAGGCTGCTCTCATTGCGGTGTCACTGAGAAACTCCATGCTGCCAGATCAGCCAAACTATCATCTGTTGTAATTTCCTCGACTCCTCTGCAGCTCTTGGATACAGCAGATCACAAGATCCTCCTGTCAATCCTCGGTAGCCTTGGAATCACTGGTTCTGCATTACAATGGTTTGCATCATACCTGGAAGAGCGTTCCTATCAGGTCACATGGCAGGGAGCCACATCAGCCCATTACACAGACTCATCTGACCGTGTTCAAGCGGTCGTCCTGGTCTCTCTTTCTACACTCACTTCTCTTGGTAAAGTAATATCTTCTCATGGTTTTACTTACCATTGCTATGCTGAATACACTCAACTCATCCTCTTTCCCACCTTCCGACACCCAGGTCTCATCCCGGATCTCAGCTTGCCTCTCTGATGTCTCATTATGGATGGCAGCCCATCACCTCAAACTCAACCCCAGCAAGACCGTAACTGCTATTCATTCCTGGTAGCACTGGTCTCGCCCTGACTCAGCCATTTCTGAGAACTCACTGGTCACTCCATCTGCTGAAGCACGCAGTCTTGGTGTAGTAGGATGACCAGTTATCAGCTCAGCTCATGCTGCAAATCTGACTCCGTCCTGCAGATTTCTCCTTACAACATTAGGAATTGACCTTTCTGTCTAGAGAGCTACTCAGGTGCTTGTTCCTGGGCCCTGTCATTTCAAGACTAGACTACTGCAACCTCCCTACGGTCTGGCCTTCCTATGTGACCATCAGACCATTGCAACTTATCGAGAATGCAGCAATGTGGCTTCAATGTTCCTAAATTCAGTCATGTAACCTCTGCTGGGCGCTCCTTCATTGGCTCTCAGCTGCCCGTGATCAGATTCAAAACCTTGATGCTGGACCTACAAAGCCAAACATGGACTAGCCCTCCATTGCATGATGGCAATGAACAAAACTCGAGTTGCACCAGAAGAAAGCCCTTCGAGCTTCAAGTACAGCCTGCTTGACCCACTATCCTCAGGATGCAAGGTAAACATGCATCCAGACTCTTTTCTGTTCTGGCACCAAATGGTGGAACGAACTTCCTCGGGGGAGTCCGGTCATTTGTGTCCTCAATGTCTTCAAACGCAGACTGAAGACTCATCTGTTTCAGGAGTACTTAACTCCATAAAGACTTGTTTCAACACGGTTTAAATGTGTGGGAATTCTAGATTCCAGCCTTATCTACTAGCTAAGGATGTTCTGAGTAAACAGCAAAGCACTTTTGTAAGTCGCTCTGGATAAGGGCGTCTGCTAAATGCCACAAATGTAAATGTAATGTAACTTAAATACTTATAATGTATTTTCCTGAGCCACGTGGAGCCGCGGTATGAGGACCCCTGGATCTAGAGCCGCTTATGCAGATGCACAACTCCTGAATCAAGATTCAGATCAAGAGTCGAGCAGAACGGCGAAAGTGAGTCAGTTTGATTCAGTGAAAAAAAAACGCTCTAAAAATGCTCTATTTTAAGAAACAGTGGGTTTGCAAGCCATGTCCTTCATGGAGACACTCCATCAAGACTGAGAATGATACAGAAATCTGATCCAGCCATTTAGCTGACAAATGTCTTTATTATGTCACATCTATACCCCCAGGTGAAGAACCCTGCGCTAGGTTACAGGAAGGTACCATTTAAAATATTTTGGGAACAGATTAGTCTGGTTAAGTAGGTTGGGTCTTTATTTTTACTTTGGCTCCATCTAAGGTTCCCTGCCTTGTACCAAGCCAGTCTCAACTCTTGTTTACACTTCTTTCATTGTGGCATAAGTTTCCCATCTTTTCTGCCTGCTCATCTAAGCTTAGTTTACATTAATGTAAACTATAAAACTTTACAATCACTTAGTAATCTTGTTGGTATTGTTTTTACCTGTGATGATCCTAGGCTCAAAATAAAGAGCTGAGCTTGACTATAGCTATTTGTGTGGCTTTATTTTCCTTCTCCACATGTTTGTTGGTTACTTCCCCTACACCCTTAGCTCCAACTAAAAGGGGGAATAAACCAAGAACCAAGAAAGGCACTGGCCTAAAATGGAAACATTTTCTTCAGTCAAGCAAGATTTACATTTCCATAGACTGTGATGCTGCTGTCCTAGAAAGAAGCACCAAAAGCTCCAAAATAAACACCAAAGTTTGCAGATGACCACATTGATAAAGTTTTCTGGAGAAAAGCTTGGACTCAGATTAGTCAAAGATTGAGTTGCAAACTCAACTGTTAAGCATAATGGAGATTTATAAATTTTAGTGTTTGCTGTAAGAATTAGCTCTGTGTGGATTTCTAGAAACTCTTTAATTTGTTAACCTATTTTAATTTCCAGGAAAACAAACAAAAACAACAACAAAAATTCAAAGAAATCACTGCCGAAAGTATTGACAGTATTGATCATGACCTTTCCATCTATAATGATGGCAAACATATGCTGCTTATATTTCTTTGTGTTTCATTCATAAAACAATGTTGGGGCTTGGGGTTATACACATGATATAGTAGTGTATTTAACACTGCATAAACGGTAGTGAATTTGGAAAACTTGGACTGTGACATTCAAGTGAACCTGATGTGAACCACTTTATAAAGGGAGAGACTATAAAGGGAGCATTCTGCTGTTGCTAGCTTGTGTCACCTGCTGTTAGAAAGGTGCACTGCTGGCAAACCATGCTGAACCTGAAATTGTAACCTGTAAATTGTAAAAGTCAATTTCACTGGCCAGTTCCTTCCCCAAATGCAATGCAATGTGATGGGATTTTATATACTTTTATTCAACAATTTAAAACATAATTAATATTTATAGGAATAGGAAATAGCTGATTAATAATTTAGTTTATATATTCAACATGTTCACCTTATAGAACCACATAGTTTCTCTGAAAGGAAGATTTCACTGAAATAGGAAATTTGTTATTAATTAAATTAATGTATCATACTAAGCTCTCAGTCCAGTTCCTGAAGGCCTTCAGGAGTTTTTCAATAAAAGCATTTCCATTAATTCTTTTTTATGTGTCCATTTAGATGTCATGATTCCAAATAAAAATTGAAATACATATATTACTACTGTATGTAGGTAACGTCTACCTGCTTGGTACAATGTTAGCCTGAACTTTGATCAGAAGGTGTTGGCTTTAGGGCAGTAAATGTTAGGAGTGGATTCCTGTAAGTTATTATGTTTCATGGTATGTGTAATTTATCATTGGAACTCAGAAAAGCTCAGGGTAAGACTTATTTTACTTACTCATTATTTATATTGTTAGGTTGCTAAAACAAGAATATTTCAGTCTTATATTTCAAAATGTGTTTATCACTATTAACCAAGTGCTTCAAAGAAACCAGTTCTTCTGAATTCTATCATGAGGATTTGCAGATGAAATAAGACCTCCTATGCCATAATTTGGAGAACTGAGTAATTGTTGAATTGTTGATTGTTTGGAAGTTTATATGTAAAGATAATAAGACCGGAATAGTGCTGTTCTTAGTGAACTATAGAATACAATGTACACTATGGAACTGATTTTTGATTGTATAATGCTCTAAAATATTTTACTTTTATAGTTACAAATATATAACTTCATAGTCTGCAATTAGAGAGACTAATCTTCCTTATTTCATTTACAGTCAACAGCCAGGTATATTCATTTTGAAAAAGAAACACACACACACACACACACACACACATAAAATGAGAGAACAAAAACATATATCAACATATATAACATAACAACATATTACACCTAAGTTCTGCTACCATGTTATTATAATATCAAATGTTTTACTATTTAATATGTCCAACTATGACTTCATTACAAATTCAATAATGTTTTGAGACATTTTCCTTTTTGTTTTCCAAATACATTTTCATTGAGTTCATGAGTCTAAAATTCACAATCCAAGTTATTCCAAATCAGGTCTGGCATAGTTCTGACTCATTAAATCAGTTTAATGTTTCACTCTAAATTAGATCTCATAGACTCATGGATTATTGTTAACAGGTCAGCTGCTTAGTTTGTACAATGAAACACAATAAGGATCAATAAACTGAGAGGAGAAAGTCTGAAATACTTAAGCAACTGCCTCAAGTTTGACCTTGCTAGCAACATACTAGTAATATAATTTAGTTAGTTAATTGTTTTGTTTGATTTTTTTTTTCATTTTTAGTCATTACGTGAATATATAAACTATTTATTTATTTATTTATTTATTTATTTATTTATTTATTTATTTATTTATTTGAGGATTCAATTCTGTCCCTGTAACCTCTGGTCTGTGACTTCTGACAGAATACAACTAGTTGCACCTAGAAGGAATCAACTGACTGCAATGCATGCATGAGAGACCCAGTGTCTCAATGTAGTCTTGGTGCATGGCATTTATATTTATATTTGCGCATTTAGTAGATGGCGCAGGCACTCATGCCTGCACGTGGTCAGTGCCACCTGCTATCACACGGCAAATGCCTCAGAAAGCCTGTTGTCATGTTGTGGGGTATAAATGCTAGATCATTGTCTGATGCCTGGATCACATATGGTCATCTATACAGACTGTGTCTTGTCTTGAATCCACAGATACTATGCTGCGCCAGTTGAATCACCTGAACTCACCTGAACTATCCCCTAATTGAAAATGTATGGTATGCTATTAGATGTGCTATTGACATTCCACCATAACACAAAAATCTGCAGTATTCCAGCTGTATGGTCTGGATTATAGCAGAACACCATTAGGAACCTCTAAATCTCCATTCTGAGATGCCACCATTTTGCAATAACAGCATACTGAGAGACACTACTATGTCAATAAATATTACCCATGTCAGTCAAATATTTTGATCATTTATTGTTCCTGGTAAAGGTAACTCATTATGACAGCATGGCAATCCAATACGCTCTTCTTCTGTGTGTGAAATATTTGTGATTTATTATTTTTCATGACAAATATATGTTACAAAAATACTGTGCAATATCAATCTATCAATCAATCAACATTTATTTGTATAGTGATCTTCAGAACTGAAGCTGTCACAGAGCAGCTTCACAGAAGTTACATAAAATAGAAAGGTTTTCAAATATTGCGATCAAAGGATAAGTAGACAGATCCCCAGTGAGCAAGCCAGAGGACAACAGTGGTAAGAAAGGAAGAAACCTTGGGAGGAACCGGGCTCATAAGGAGGACCCATCATCCTCTGGTCAAATTACTTATACACAAGTAGGGGACACTGGACCCCTACATCTCTGTTTTAATACTTGGGTATACTGAAGTAATGTTAGTTTGCTGGTGGACATAATAGTAACAGTAGATTTCAACACAGCAGATGGTGTGGGTGAGCAGCTAGTCCATGCAGGGTGGGAAACTAGTCCATGTCCAGTAGACAGAAGGTGGAAAGCCAATGTAAAGATGTACCAGGGGAGCTTGGGGTCCTTTTCAGATGGGGCAGAGGAGCTTGTGGTTAGGACCTTATCATTCAGTCAGTGGGTCATCATTAATTTGGAAAAAAGGTACAGAGATGAATTAGTTGATGTGTTAAAAAAAGAGGAACAGAGAATGTAAATATTACCAGAGTGTGGCGCAGGACTCGCAGATCTGACTATAACAAAGGAATTCAAGGAGAGAAACTGGTAAATTAACATAATGGGAGAACTTGAAACATTGGTGTTTAACTGCTCCACCATTACAACCTGAGGATGGCGAAGGAGCCAGACAGTTAAAAATCAATATCCTAGTTTACTATCCTACATCCATGTAGGATGTACATACCTTCACATCCATGAACCCCTGGATCTGCAGCCTGTAACTAATCTATTACATTAATGACCAAATGCTACACTGAACTGAAAGTAAGTATTCAGCCAGATTTGTCCCTAAAATTATCTCATGTTATTCCAGAACTGGGGGCTGTGACAGTGTAAAGGTTCTTTCCCCTGCTGAAGCTGAAGGTTTCTCTCAGCAGATGAAAATCTGTTTGTCCATTTAATTTGTGGTTACTGTGGCACCAGTTGTTCCTCAGTGGGGCCATCCAACCAATGATTGGTAGACTTGTAGGTGTATTTACAAGAAATGAAATAAATGTGTCAGATAAGTCATGTGTTGGGTATTGTTTAGTAACAATGGAAAGTCATCCATTGAGTGTTTTATATTTTGTTAATGCCATATTTTTTCTTTATCACAGATGAGCAAGCAGAATACACTGGAAAATAACAGGAATATCACTGGAGAGTTCTCAGAAAGGATGAAGCAGAATGACCCAGCCGATGAACTGGGAACCAAATACAGAGAAGGTAATGCTGCCTTGCACATAATCCCTGTTTTCACTGTTAACACCCATGGATAGCCACTTGTAAAAGTTACAAGTACTAAATATGAATAATCTAAATCTATCAATAAATATAAAGGTGTGTTGTAGTCTGAATTTACTGAACAAATACCTTTTAAGGTCAACAAAATTAGAGACTACTGGTCCACAATAATATATTTTGGTTAAAAACAGTTCAGCGACTAAGTCATTAAAATAGATTCACTTTAATTCAGTGCCTTTCTGACTAAGTGTGTGTGTGTGTGTGTGTGTGTGTGTGTGTGTGTGTGTGTGTGTGTGTGTGTGTGTGTGTGTGTGTGTACCAACACTAGAATCTAGTCTGATCAGATGATTTTTACAGTTCATCCAAGATGTAGGGCAACTAATCCAGGGAATGGTGGGAAACTAGTCCAGGTCCAATCATTTAAAATGGGCTGTTTTACAGTTTAGTTTTCCCATACTGTATGAACTGAATTTTGAATGTTTAAATTAATCAAATGTTTTCATTACAAAACAAAAATTAAATTTCATATGAAAGGAACCTTAATGACAGGTCTAATGTCTATGCTGCTGGTCTAAATTTATGCGTCTGGTTCTTTTTGTCTAATGAACTACAGAACAAACTGGTTCAGTACAGACCACCACAGTTCAGGTGGAGAACTGTCAATGCACCTTCATACACACAGTGAGCTGTTTCATGGACCAGTTACGTCAACTTTGTTAATTAACTCCAAGCATGAAGGTAAGTGAGCCAGTCTGATGATGAATAACATGATTTCTAAATTAATTGTAAGAATATGTCAATTATATGTATCTCGCCAGCAGGTTGGACTGTTGAATTGTCCTTTATTTATGATCAAAATAAGAATGATTTAAACATTGTTATCACAAGGAACACACAGCAGGAGTAATTAACAATAAAGTGGGAACCAAACATGGATACGGTTCAGAGGTGGAAAAGTCACAGAACAAGAAAGGAAATCCTGTGCTGGGCTAAGCTAAAGAATACTGTCTGCAAATGGGACAATAATGGACACAATGATGTACAGGATGCAAAATACCTTTATGCAAAAAGGCAAGACATGTAGATAGAAAAAACAGGAAGAGAAGCATGAAGGCAGGCAGAATAAGCTAAGGGCTAGCAAAGATGGCATAGAAACAAGTTTGATCATTCGCTGACAACAGCTTTATAACATCAAAACAAAAACATACATATAAAACTTATAAACAAATATATGTTTAATACATATAAAACATATAAAAGCAATAATGCATTAAGAAATCATGAAATGAAACAAATATATTTCTCCATACATCTCTCACTGAGCCCAGATCGTGAAAGGCATTGAAAAGCAAATGTTTCTTTGAGCAAACTGTATCAGTCCCTTCTGTGGATTAAATGGATTTGATGGAAAATCATAAAAAAAAGGAATCTACTGACTGCAATCCACATATAGTTACTGGCGTCGTAATAGACTGTCATGGATTCAAATGGCAGTGTCATTTTCAGTGACGAAGTTTCACTTTTTATCTTAGATAATGCATGCTCCTGTAGATCAATAGTTTATTGTCGCCACCTATGTAGAAGGCCTGGTATCATGGTGTTGGGTGCAATATAGTACAGATCACCTAAAATTATTAGAGACATTGCTCAAATTTTGGGATTCCCAAATCAACTGTGCAAAATATCATTAAGAAGAAAGAATATATTAGTGAGCTCAGAATTGCCAGGAAGACCTGCTTGCTACTGGGGAGAACAGTCTTCACTATGGCAGCAGGCTAGAGACCTCACCTCAAAGATGATATTCACTGTGATAAAATCTGTTTACAGTTAGATCACTGATAATACAAGATCTCTGTATTTCTTCCTATATATTTTACTGTTGTTTCTTTTCCAATTTACTTCCTCAGCAGATCTATAGAGTGCAGCTTCCCACTGCAACTCAGACTGAGACCCCGCTAATGCTGTCCCTGCTGGTAAACTCAACATTTCATGTGTCATTTTTAATAGTGAATTGGCAGATATCCACTCCACCTTCTAGAATGGTTGGAAATATGTGCTAGTACTGTTTCTGTTAATTATGTAAGCATAATGATAAATTGTTGATAAATGCATGAAAAAAAATAAAAATAAAATATATATATATATATATATATATATATATATATATATATATATATTATATATATATATATATATATATATATACAAATATTATATACTATTATATGTAAAAATAAATAAAGAAAGAAACAGTTGCACACAAGAAAGCAATGCAACCAATGCAATGGTGTCATGCAATACTGACATGGAGTTATTCAGTGGGTCAACTTCAGTGATTTGTTCCACTTTTTATTGATGGTGATGACCAACAAACTGTGTGTGGTCAACCAAAACCAACAGCAGAAGGCTTGGTTTCATGGTGTGGGGTACAAGTCTGTACAATCCTAGATCATCTTTGGTCTTCATTTCATGCACTTTAAGAAACCAGTATTGCATTAAAGAGGTCTTGCAACCAGTGGCCCTACCTTTTTCTAAATGCACACTCCAATGCACTGTTCTAACAGGACAAGGCTTGACCGCATACTGTTGCCATCTGAAGAGTTCACCTTAAAGGCACAGATGCTGATATGGCCAGTTGCATTGCCACACCTATCACTGTTGAACATGTGTGGGATGCTATTGGACACACAATCAACACTCCACCCCTACTGCAAAATCTGCAGGAACTGGGTGAGAATATTTAAGCTGCAGGACACCATTAGCAACCTTTACAATTCCATGCCAAGACATCTGGCATAATGTGTTATACCCGACACCTTACTGAGAGACACTATTTCTGTATGTGTAGCTCAATAAATATTGCCCATATCAGTCTAAATTTGTAATTATTGTCCCTCGTATACTTTATCTTCCTTCCCAATAGCATTACACCTTGTGTAAGTGTAAATGTATGACACTACTGTAAACTAAATACACAGATTTGGAATAGACTGAGTAAAGTACAAAATTCACTAAATATTTATCTTTAAACATTCTTATATATAAATTAACTTGCATCATTTTGAATGGTGGACTTTGTCTAGTTTTTGCACTTTTGCACAGGTGTTTGAAATGTAGACTTGGCTTCTTGTCTTTCTTAGGTACACTATTTTAATACTGATTAGAGCCTTCCTTTGGTCTCAAAACAGCATCAATGCTGCATAGCACAGATTCTGTGCAGATTCATGTTGGAAACATTCCTTTGAGATTCTGCTCCAAGTTGACACGATTGCAGTTGAAAGATTTTTCAGTTTTACTTTCATACTTTCAATCTCAAATATTCCAAAGGTGTTCTGTTGAATTGAAATCTGTTGTAAGTGATTAAAGTTGTCAGCCAATGAAAAAATTAGTAATTATATATTCTATGATCTTTCATCATATGCACTACAATACCACTTGTGTCTTTTATGACAGAAGATCACAAGTACCGTGCCCACTTGATGTCCATACTGAAACAGACATATGAACGGATACTCATTGGGAATTCACAGACAGGCCACACAAAGTTCTTGGAGGATATCTACACTGATCTGATTGTAGTGGAGAATGTGAGTGGAGGAGTTATATATGAACATG
Organism: Acestrorhynchus altus; assembly: GCA_034509495.1. Lineage (NCBI taxonomy): Eukaryota > Metazoa > Chordata > Actinopteri > Characiformes > Acestrorhynchidae > Acestrorhynchus > Acestrorhynchus altus. The sequence continues at coordinate 34,459,483 of CM067502.1, forward strand.
AAGTGATGCAAATTGAACTGTCTCCTTTAAAACCAGTGGGTGAGGATATTTTCATCAAATGCAGTGATATTTTCAAAATCCAGTTTGGTACAGACAGACGAAACAGGAAAGTGTTGACAATGGGAATTGCGGGAGTGGGCAAAACTGTATCAGTCAACAAATTCATACTCGATTGGGCAAAGGGAGAGGAGAACCAAGGAATACAGTTCATTTTTCCTCTTTCCTTCCGTGAACTGAATCTGAAGAAAGAAAAGAAGATCAGTTTAATTGAACTGTTGAATCACTCTTTCTTTTATTCTAAGCCTCATTTGAAATCTCTTCCAGAGGATGATGGAAAAGTTTTGTTTGTTTTTGATGGACTGGATGAGTGCCGCTTTCCTCTTAGCTTTGAAGATGGAAAAGAAGTAAAAAATGTCAATGAGAAGACCTCAGTGGGCTCACTGATCACAAGTCTTTTCAACAGAAATCTGCTTCCCTTTGCTCTAATCTGGGTAACTTCCCGGCCAGCCGCAGCCCATCTGATTCCCCGAGATCACATTGATCTTGTGACAGAAGTACAAGGATTTAATGATGAACAAAAAATGGAATACTTCCACAAATTCTCTGAAAATGAGGACTTGGCAGTCAACATTATTTCACACATAAAGAAATTGAGGAGCCTCTACATAATGTGCCAAATTCCAGTGTTCTGCTGGATCTCTGCCACTGTGCTTCAGCCACTGCTGGTTCGAGATGGCAAAAAGGACATCCCCTCAACTCTGACAGCAATGTACATAAGTTTCCTCCTACAGCAGAAAAATGTAATGAAAAAAAAATACAGTGAGATGTCCATCGCCACTGTTGACATGGAAAACATCATTCTCAAACTTTGTAAACTGGCCTTTCGTAATCTCGAGAGTGGTTCTCCTAATTTCTATAAGGATGACCTGAGTAAATGTGGCATTGATGTCAGTGATGGCACTGTGTTCTCAGGAGTGTGTACACAGATTTTCAGCCAGCAGGAGGGCATTTCTGAGAAGAATATTTTTAGCTTTGTTCACCTGAGTGTTCAGGAAAGCCTTGCAGCTTTATATGTGCATCACTCTCACTGCAACCAAAAGAGGAATGTTTTCAAACCAAAGACGCTGTGTTCTCAGCGTAAATGGATGAAAAAGAGCTTACAAGATCTCCATAAGTATGCAGTAGACAGAGCTTTGCAGAGTGAAAATGGACACCTGGACCTTTTCTTACGTTTTCTTCTGGGCCTCTCCCTGGAGGACAACCAGCATGTTCTAAATGAACTTCTGCCAAGCCTGAACATCAATACAGAGAGTATTAAAGGCACCATTGACTACATTAAGAAGAAAATGAATGATCAAATGTCACCAAATAGAAACATGAATCTTCTCCACTGCCTGAGCGAGCTGAAGGAAGATTCCCTGACAACTGAAATTCAGAAATACCTGAACTCAGGAGATCTCTCAACACAGAGACTCTCATCTACACAATGGTCAGCACTGGTGTTTGTGCTGCTCATGTCAGAGGAGACTCAAGAGAAGTTTGAGCTGAAGAAATACAGACCATCAGATGAAGGACTGAGAAGACTATTGCCTGTGGTGAAAAACACAAAAAGAGCTCTGTGAGTACTGTTTTCAGAAATATTTTTAAACGTTTGAAAATGATGTGCTTTTAACAAATGATGTAACAAAGCAGCTTTACAGAAGTCAACAATAAGACGCTCAATAACACAAGCTAAGGAAAGAAACCTTGAGAGGAACCAGGCTCCCAGAGGGGACCCATACTCCTCTGGTCAAACTATTCATATATAGTTGATAAGGGGACACTGAACCACCACATGTCTGCTGTAATGCTCAGGTGTACTGAAGTAATGATTGTTTGATGATCGAACCATGATTATAAGATTTTTGTAACAGATGCAAGTAGAGTACAGTCTTTAAGCAGAGTAGTGACAATGACTATGGCACAAAAAGTGGTGTTAAAAAGTAGCTGAACATTGAGAAGAGAAACAGGCCTGAATCCCCTCTTTCTTCCCATTTAAAATCCTATAAATACCATCTCATATTAAAGTTTAATGTCTAAACCAGCCATTAGGGGTTTACTTTGTGCACTTTGTGAAAGGAGGAAGGCTGGTTAGAAGGATGGTTGGTGTAACAGTAGAGGAGGCAGGGGATAGGGCAAGATGGAGGCAAAAGATTTGCTGTGGCAACCCCTAAAGGGAGCAGCCAAAAGAAGAAGAAGATTCAAGTTTAATGTCTACATTGTTAGTCCTATTTGGCACCATATTAGAACGTATCTCATGAGTGTACCATAATGCTCCAAATTATGCTCCACAATTTTCATTTTTTCATCAAATCTATCACATGTGATTTAAGCACACATTCCACACATACTTTAAATTAAGGGTATTTACATACATACATTCCACTATGTTGTAATTCCAACATTTATTTACACAGTTTTAAATATAGTGGGGGTCAGGACATGGACATGACTACCATAGATACTGGTGTACTGATCTTCACTGATGATGTAACACAATGAATTCTAAGGTGTATAGGAATATCTCCCTCCAAACATCTTGGGCCATGTTCAATAGAGCAAGATAATAATCCCAAACATACTGCTAAGGCAACACAGGTATAGTTCAAAGTACAAAAAATATTTCACCTGAAATAAATTCAGTTGAGAATGCATTCAATATGCTGAATAGGAAACAGAAGGGGACAATTCCCAGAAACAAGTAAGAGATATTTTTGTACATGCATAAGAGGCTTATGAACATTGTAACCAATTGTATGTAAATGCCCTTAAAGAAATTCTGGCAGGTATACATTTGTAACGTCTGATTGGTTTGATTTTGAAGCACTATTGTGAGGGTTTGATTTGAAAGGAGGTCAATCTGAGTGACTCCATGACAGTCTGACATGACACTGTTGCAGTGTTTTGTGACATTGACATGCCATTAAGGGCATAACAGTCTGCAAGCAGGGAGTCCTACATTGGGAAGCTATCCTAGTGATGCTGACACTAATAAGATGACTCATAGAGGCCATCATTGCTTGCTGAATGTCTGCAAAAAGTGTGTTGGGTCACACTGAAATGCATGCCTCCTTCTATCCACTGCCTGCAACAGCATGCAATAGTAATATCAAAAATCTTATTCACAACTGTTGGATATTTGTCTCCAATAACAAAACAAAACAATTAATTTTGAGATTTTTCTGCAACATCATCTTAGGGAGAGATGAGACAAAGAACATTTTTATTAAAATGATGAGCTGGGATGGCCTGCCTTGCATCTGCATGATTTCAAGTAGACTCCAGACATGACCCAGACCATGGAGAAAGTAATTGCTAATGATCCAAAGCATACTACCTCATCTGTCAAACACAGTGAAAGACTTGACACAATTTGTAAATTTGCCCATGAATGTAAAATACACATTTATTTCGTTTATTCACATTGGAACAACCAGACTGAGCAGCAGAAATGAACTGGATGAAATTATTGCCACACTCAACTTAATATTTAGTAGCACACACCTTGGAAAGAATTTACTTTGGAATAACTCCTCTCCTCTGATAGTGATGCAGCTTAGTGACACTATATACACCCTACACTATGCTCCAAAATACAGTATATTGGTAGTCTCCAGATTTCATACCATGGACATAGTTAAGGTATCCAATGCCAAAAGCAACAAACAACCCCAAAACATCTTTGAACATCCATCATGTTTGACCGTAGGGACTGTATACTTTCTTTGAATAATTTATAAAAAAAAAATTATAAACAGTAAAACAATTCACTTTGCAGAAAAGCTCAATGGTCTCATCTGTCCAAAGGATGTTCTGCCAGATAGATTGTTGCTTCCTCAGGTGTGTTTTTGTAAACACCAGTCAACTTTATCAATTTAAACTGAATTAAAATGAATATGTGCTTTCTATATTGCCAGCCCCTTTTACTTCCAGCAAACACAAATTTATGAAGAATCATTGGGATTTTTTCAATTTGTGAAAAAAAAATCAATTATTTTTTTTCCCGCAAACAAAAGAACACTTAAGCAATTGTAACCACAAACATATTCTGGAGAAGTGCAGGAGTGCCAGTACCTTTGGCCATTATTGTAGTTTAGGTAGTTTCTCCTCTTATCTTTTTTATTTGAAAGGGACTGTACAAGTATGGATAAAAAGTATGAATAATAAAACAATGTTTGTTTTTTTATTATTATTATTAAGGTTGGAGTCCTGTAACCTAAGTAAAGACAGCTGTGAATCTCTGGCATCAGTCTTCAGTTCAGATTTACCACTGCAAGAGCTAGATCTCAGTGATAATGACCTGCAGGATACAGGAGTGGAGCTGCTCTCTGCCGGACTGAAAAGCTCATACTGCAAGCTGGAGATACTCAGGTCAGTATTTAACTACATATGTCTGAGAGATTTTATACAGAATTATAACTTATTTAGTTGTAACTTATTTTCATTGTATGAGGACTATTATCTCACAATAATGGTACTCTAAATGCAAGTCAATATGCCTCAGCTGTCTAAACTTACCCTGTCATGGGGAGATCAACAGTGAATCCTGTCCATGCCATTACAATCTTGTACCATGAAACTATAAACACCCTCCCGCTCCTACATCACTCAAAGCCAGCCAGTATGGGCTGTTGTTAGCTGATGTAACAGAACTGGCAGTTAGCAGCCTCTAAATGTTTAGCTGTTAAATGACATTAGTGGCAATCAGTGGGAATCCTAGCAACTGAGTGTGTTTTGAGAAATCATTGGTTGGGAAATTTAACAGCCAATTTTAGAATGGGAAGATTTTATGAGTGAAATAACATGTAATCAAGTAACTGTGATTGTATTTGCAAGTGACACAAGAAGCACAAAAATATATTATTCAGTTTGATATGAAAAATCTAAAAGGTCTTTAATCTTGCCAAGGCCTCCTAATTACCAACTAGCATTTATGATTGACTATAACTGGTAATTTTTCTCTGCCCACATGGAAAGGGTTTGTTTTGCATTTATTGGATTAAACACCTGAGCTTTTTGTGTTGCTCTGTATAACAATGAGTAGTATTTTTTTTTTTTCAATTCCACTTTCAATCTCTTTTTCTTCTTTCTCACTGCAGATTATCTGGTTGTCTAATCACAGAAAAAGGCTGTTCTTCTTTGGCTTCAGCTCTAACATTAAACCCTTCATTCTTGAAAGAACTGGATCTGAACTACAACCACCCAGGAGAGTCAGGAGAGAAATTACTCTCTGCTAGACTGGATGATCCAAACTGCACACTGGAGACACTCAAGTATGTACAAATGTACAATTGTGTTGGTGTGTATTGGACATATTTAATCTCCAGTATGTGTATCTGAACACAATTATCTTCCTTTTTCTGACAATGCACAGCATATTGATCATAGTTTATATTGACAAAGTCTATCCTTTGGAATTACCCTGATTGCAGCATTAATTACAAACAAAAATGCTCTAATCTAAGTAACAATTAGTTATAAGTTTTATGATCTCTAGTTCAGGCTATCTATCTTCCAAAGATGTTTCAAAGAGATGAGAATAGAAGTGTTTCACAGTTTCATGGGTGCTTTGCCTGTTAAATAAATGAAGATGTTGTCACTGATAATTCTATTCTTCTCATGGTTAGAAACATAACTAGATGCAAACATTTTTCAGAAGACCTCAGAAGACATTGTATAGAGATGTATAAAGCTGGAAATGCTACAAAAGACAAAAGACATGTTTGAAATAGAACTACAGGACAGAATTACCTACCTATGCAAATCATACTTGCAGCAACAGGAACAATTTAGTGAAGGTGATTTTACAAAATAGACATCTAAAGGACTAAATAGTTTGTCTTAGTTGTGACGAGCAGAACAGATTTTTTAGCAATCAATGCAGAAACCCAGGTAATTCTACTTACATTGGTGCTCAAGTTTGTGAACCCTATTTCTGCATACATTTTATCTATTTCAATCATTTTCATCAATTTTTCACATGAAAGGAGATAAGGATAAGCAAAGCAAACTGTAAATATATTACACTTGCTTATTTATTCATTTATTGGGGAAAATTATCCAATATTACATAACTTAGAGTGGCAAAAGTGTGTGAGCCTTGGCTTTCAGTATCTGAGGTGAAACCAGATGCAGCAAAACAAACCATGATACTGCCACCACAGTGTTTCAAATGTGGTACAATTTATTTTAGTTCTCATTTAAACAAAAAGCATCTATTTGGGTCTCATGCATCCAAAAAACTTTGTCCGAGTAGCCTTCCCACTTGTCCATGTGATGGTTAGCAAATTGGCATGTTCTTTTTGGAGAGCAGTGATTCCTCCTTGCAATCCTGCCATGCACACCATTGTTCAGTGTTCTTCTGCTGGTGCATTAACATTAGCCAATATGAAAAACACCTTTAGTTGCTTAGAAGTTACCTTGGGTTCTTTGTGTGAAAATATGATAAAGGTTTCAAGCACCACTGTACTATTTCTTGCAACAGTAATAGTAATGGTACATTATACTTTCATCAGGGCTGCTGTTTTTTCAGACTGGGAATTATGTACATGATAAAGAATACAGACACAGCCTAACCTACTCCCAAACCAGACTCATTTCATTTGGAAATAGAGTCCTAGAGGCCCAATTGAAACTGCAGTCTGCAGGCTGAAATCTGAACTAAGAGTTGAGAAGCACAGAATGCAAAATGTCTAAAGCTGACTGTAAAGTTTCTACAGTCTATGATGAATTAGAGACTCATGTCATCTGCTGGTGTTGGTACACTGTGTTTGATCAAGTCCAAAGTCAACACAGATGTCTACCAGAAGAGAAATTAATAGTTCTATCTGTTGACAACCTTACGGACATGCCAATGTCCTTGTCCAGCATGCTGACCATTATACTACTGTTCTTGACTGACCCCCATAGAGAATCTATGGGATATTGCCAAGAGGTGAATGAGAAACACCCATCACAATAATACAAATAAGTTGTCAATGCTTCAATGATATCTCAGCAATGCCACATACTGATAGCCTCCATGCCACACTACACTGATGCAGTAATTAGTTTTACTACAATACTTTTTAGTTTGAAAGATTTTGATTTCATCTAATCCCAAAAGATTATAATATTGTGGGTTTTATGTACAGAATTAAATAAATTTTTTGAATGTACAACTTTGTGTGTGTTCTCATAGAATGGAATATGGAGGGAAGACCAGAATCAAACCAGGAATAAAGAAATGTAAGTTTACACCCAAACACAACTGCATTGTATTGTTTTCTCCTCTAATATCTCTTCTTCTGTTTAGATGCCTGTGAGCTCACACTGGACCCAAATACAGCAAACACACATCTGTTTCTCTGTGGACGAAATCGGAAGGTGGTGTGTGTGAATGAGCAGCAGTCGTATCCTGATCATCCAGACAGATTTGATCAGTGGGAGCAGGTGATGAGTAGAGAGAGTTTGAGTGGACGCTGTTATTGGGAGGCTGAGTGGAGCGGGAAAGCAGCTGATGTAGCTGTGACTTATAAATCCATCCGTAGGAAAGGAAAGCATTACAACTGTACCTTTGGTTGGAATGCAAAGTCCTGGAATTTGTTCTGCTCTGATAACAGTTACTATGTCCGGCACAATGATAAAAGAACTGATCTCCCTCCTCCTCCATCCAGCTGTAGGACAGTAGGAGTGTATGTAGACTTTCTTGCAGGCATATTATCCTTCTACAGTGTCTCCTCTGACACACACACACTGACCCATTTGCACACATTCAACACCACATTCACTGAACCTCTCTATGCAGGATTAGGGGTTTGGGATACTGACTCTTCTGTATATATGTATGAGATAAAATAGTTCCTAGTGTGTGTGGTTTGAGCTTGTTGATTTCTCTACACATGAACAGTGAAACATGATGTACTGGATCATTACTTCATGCTTTTTTTCTTTTTGCACCCCTCAAAAACCTATAGACAAAGGAAAAACATTGCTTTGTCTTATTCTGTGCAATGTTTAGGTGGTGTTTAAAAGTGCTGTGTGTTTAATCCTGGCTGTATTTTACTCTGAATTTCTTCATTTGATGTACATCGAATTTTTTACATGTGATAAAGTATTGCTAATAATCAAATGTGAAGTTCAATTTTTACAATGACCTTTGTACAATCAGTACTAGAACCCTGTCGTAGAGCATAGAAGCTGTAGTTTGAGCTGTAAACTGTAAACTAAATTCACATTTTTTGACATATCTTTCATTTTAATTTAGCTGGTTTTACATTGCAACATGCAATATAAATTAGGTCTGGGCAATATCTAAAAATAATGTATTTTATTATTAAATATGAGGGATTACTGATATTGCATGTACATACAGTGTCAGGTATGGGTACCCCTGGTAAAATGTCAGTTACTGTGAATAGCATTACATTAGTAACATTAAATAACATTTAAAGCAAGATTAGTTTACTTTTGTTTTGCACAATTTTAGAATGAACAGGAAAGGAACAACATGTAAATGTTCAGGCCAAGAAATTGGGCTCTCATACCATAGCTTAGCTATGACTTGTTCACAGTTATCGTTAGGAAAGGCAAGATCGTGCAAATTTCATAGCTTTATAAATACTCTAACCTGGATAATCCAGGAGGGCCAATGTCACAGGTAATACATTGCCATGGACGAAGAAGGTTCCAAAATCAACACCTTCAAGCTCAACTAAAGTTTTATGGTCAGGTGAGAAAAAGCCTGAGTTGTTTGGCCAGAGGTATGTTTGAAGGCATTAGAACCCAAGACCTCTGTACTCCCTGATAGCATGATGTTTTACCAAATAGTAAGTGTTCTGTATATTTTTGGACCCTGTATGCACATTATAATTTTGTTAATTCTGAAATCAATTTGTGTAGATAAAATGAAAATCTGTGCACCAAATTCTTGTATTTCTTTACATTTATGATGTAAGCTGTACACTCACTATTGCAGAAAAAGAAGTTTAAAGAAATCATTAAAAGCTCAATATTGCCATAAGACTAATGTCCAAGATTTGTAAATATATGAAATACTCTACATGACTGACTATTGATGTTTATCAATAAAAAATAATATTTTGCATCATTATTTTTCTATCCTACTCTTTTCAAATGAGGGATCACCAACCCTCACCAAACCTAATCCACCCCACCTGATCCAACTAATTACTGCCTTCAGAAGCATTTGTCTGAACAGGGTAGGTTAGAGTTTAGCTGGAGCCTATTTTTTTCCAGTAACTTTCAACCCTCAAATGTTTACTTTTAGATTCTAAAGGCATCAAATGTGGTTTTGTAGCTGTAGTCTTATTTGTTTTGACTTGAACTGATTAAATGCTCCCCTTGAATGTTCCTGATCAATATTAATATTATGTGCTTTGTGGTAAGTAAGAGGGCTTAAAAACACGTTTGATATTAAAAGGGTCAGTATTAACCAGTAATCATTATGATTTTTTTCTGCTTAAACCAAAGTATCTTGTTGAAAGCACACAAAAACAATCAATTATTTTTTATATAAAAAGTAAAATAAAACAAAGGATTTTTTTCATTAAATTCTTGTATTGCTAAGGCAATGTTATTTTTATTAAAAACAACAATAACAATATGCAAGTGCATAAAAAATGACAAAGCAGAAATAGTTGTATTAAATATATATACACATTTTATGAACTTAGTCTCCTTCATACAACAATAATAATCATCATTATCATCATAACAATGACAGTATAACCAACCTTTTCAAACCTTACAGGAGATACCATTTAGTCATCTTTCTGCATAGACAGGTATCCATAAAACTGTACCTTTTGTGTACAATGCAGGTTAGGTGTTAAATTAACAGTCAACACTAAGATAGAATGTCAAACAAAGTGGTCAGCCCACAAATTCATATCCATCTGCTAATTATTAGCAAATTGGCCAACTAGGTAGTTATTAACTTGTGTTTGGGTGACTGTAGCTAATGTATCAGCTTGCAAATTATCAAGAGAATTTTAAAATGACCCCACTCATTGAGATTTTCTACAGCAGAGACATAAATCATTAAATTACACTAATTACACCAACAACACTAGATCTGGCAATGATGTCACAATGATTTGATAAAAATACATGAATAAATTGATTGCATTCACATTTAAATTATGCCACACATTTACATTCAATCAGAATAAATAGGATTACCATATGCAGCATAAGCCTCACCATAATATGCAATTGTTAAATTTAACTTACAATGAACTTTTAAAAATTCTTGTTCATTTTGTGCAAACCACATACTTAAAGCAGTATTTAAAGCAAGAAATGGCATTTCTTGTTCCTGGGCTCCCCCTAGAGTCTGGAAGTGAAATTTGCACTTTCAGACATCACACTTTTTGCATGCATATTACAAGTTGAAAGATACAGAAGCAGAATGTGAAAGTGAATGAAGCACGAAGACTAATGCAGTAGAGTAATATTACAGGGTCTTGCATGAATATGGGTTATGCAGTGTTAAGTTATTTGTCATGAGATTTATCCTGCCCTCTTTATCAGTGTTACATACTGCAGTTTCTGGTGTGCTGAGCCCTGAGTAGCAAAACTAGCAGTGAATTACTGTTGGATACTCAACAAGATTTTCAGAAGTTGCTATTTTAAGATACAAATGTTACACAATGCTGCTTTAAAGACACTAAAATTCATTAATTTAGTCAGCATATTTTCTGCTTGAAAGACAACTGTATTTTTTTTTTTCAGTGTAACTCAAACAACTACACATTATTGAATGTAGTTACTTGATTGTTTTCAAAATGTCTTATGAATTCTACTGATGGACTGGAGATGAATGTCTTCTGTGAATAGCTGGACTCTGGGTTTAGCACAAGAATATTTCCTTTCATGCACATGCTTCGTATTAGTAAATAAGTTGCCATTTAAACACAAGTTCGTTTTTAAATCTTTTACTTGTGGGGTGGTCTTGTGTTTACTGCTTATTTCCCTCACTGCGAGTGCACTTGTGTATCTTCAAAGTATGTGAATGCCTGAAGCTCTTCCCACAATCAGAGCAGTGATATGGCTTTTGTCCTGTATGGATATGCTGGTGTTGCTGGAGAGTGCTCTGTCTGGTAAAACCCTTACCACACTCTGAGCAGTAGTATGGTTTCACTCCCATGTGAATGAGCTGGTGCTGAAGGAGATAAGTCTGTTGACTAAAACTTTTCCCACAGTCTGAGCAGTGATACGGCTTCTCTCCTGTGTGAATGAGCTGGTGTAGCTGGAGATTACTCTGTCGATTAAAACTCTTCCCACACTCTAAGCAGCAAAATGGCTTCTCTCCTGTGTGAATAAGCTGGTGTTTTTTAAGAACGCCTCCATCTCTAAAACTCTTTCCACATTCTGAGCACTGATACGGTTTTTCTCCTGTGTGAATGCGCTGGTGTAGTTGCAGTGTACTCTGTTGATTAAATCGTTTCCCACAGTCTGAGCAGTGATACGGCTTCTCTCCTGTGTGAATGAGCTGGTGTTGTTGAAGATTACTCTGTCGATGAAAACTCTTACCACAGTCTGAGCAAAGATATGGCTTCTCTCCCGTGTGACTGTGCTGGTGTTGCTGGAGATGACTTTGTCTGGTAAAACCCTTCCCACAGTCTGAGCAGTGATACGGCTTCTCACCTGTGTGACTGAGCTGGTGTTGTTGGAGGTGACTTTGTCTAGTAAAACTCTTCCCACATTCTAAGCACTGATACGGCTTCTCTCCTGTGTGAGTGCGCTGATGTAGTCGCAGAGTACTCTGTCGGGTAAAACTCTTTCCACACTCTAAACAGTGAAAAGGTTTCTCTCCTGTGTGAATAAGCTGGTGTTGTTGGAGAGTACTATGTTGTTTAAAACTCTTGCCACACTCAGAGCAATGGTGAGGTTTCTCCATAACTGAACTGTTCTGCAGTTGTCTGCAAGATGTAATAGAGGACATCTGCTGAGTACTGGGGCTTCTAATGATCAATATGTTCCAAACATCTTTCAGCAGGTTAATTATCCATTTGTGGAATGGAGAGATGTGGCAAACTGAACATTAGAAATGGGAGAAGACTTGCAATAGCACACCATTCATTTCTGGAACAGAAAAAGAAAACCGTCAATGTCATATCATTGCAAGGAAGCAAACGTTTCATTATCTTCAGGACAGTTAAAATTAAAAGTGCAAAGTATACAGTTAATTTCTATGAAATCCTTTAAGGCCTCCAAAAGATTATCCAAGATTTGTTTCTTACCATCACAAATTAATACTTTTCTTTAAAAGAGTTATGCCTTTATCTTCGTTATAGGCCTGTTGTGATAATTTATCAAGTTATTGTACAATAAATGGGCATAACCTTCATCATTGTAAACACTGTCAACAATTGTGCTTAAATGCATGCATCTGAGTCACGCTCTGCTATTCTCTAACCTACTCTGTCTCAGACAAGCTTCAATCTATGAGTAGTCAGCAACATCTATTGTGAAGAAAGTATGTGCAGTGCTTGTAAAGACCAGTCAATCAATAACAGTCCCTCCAGACACACACATAGCAGTAGTGTGCAGTTCAGCACCTAAGTGAACTGTGGGTAAACTCCCAAAAATTTGACTACTTTTGAGTACAAGTTTACTGTTGTTGTAATGTGTGACATTAAATCATTCGAATGGTTAAATGAATGGAAACAAGCCTTTAGAAACAGACAATACACTAAGTCTAAAAAATTTATTTTCATTACACAAAGTAACAATTCAAGCCTTTTTTTTGCTTTACTGTTGTAAAGTATGGCTTATTGCTCATGAAAACCGCAATCTCAAAATATTAGAACATATCAATTAAAAAGTTAATACATTATCACAGCATGAACTTTAAAACTTTAAATCAAGTTTGAAATACAGTAGCAATCAAAGGTTGACACACCTACACTCTTCAACCTTTAAAAATGTGTCTCTCCAGTTCTGTATAAACCAAATGTATAACCATATTGTAATTAAGAATACATGACCAACAGGCAAGAAATTCTCTACTGGATTTTGTCTAGTTGTAGTTAAAAAGAAAGTTTTTTGGTTCATATTTCTTTTAAGATATATATATATATATAGTACATTATAATGTGGTTTCCAAGCCTTGAGCCCTGTATGCAGTCCCACTTCAGTTGGGATCCTCAGTGAAGAGCTCCCAGATGTGGTAGAAAACCCTCCCTGGACAGTAGAGACACAAAGCCCAACAAATCAGGTGTCCCAATACTTTTGAGCATATAGTAAATATTGTTATTAGCTGACCCTCAAGATTTTCAGGTCAACGTATAAAAGTGTGTCCAAACTTTTGACTGGCTCTGCTCATCACTTTAAATGAAAGTGAGAGAGGAGGTAAATGAGGATCTCCTGAGGTGCACTGATGTCTGTCAGTGATGAGACTGGTGTAGATGTAAGTGTAGGTGTAGTTTAAAGGGTCTGAGACACACAGCTCTGTCTCTCTGGACTCTGAGGGGTTAAATTTGTGATCTAAAGTAAACACTGCTAACACCTCCTCCCACTTCAGCCGTGTGCAAACAGACGTTGAGCTGTAAGGTGTGCTATGTGGAGTCTGACATTATCAACCATCTCCAGAATAAAGAGCGAACTGTCAGAAACGGAGTTGACTTCACTCAGTCCAGTCTGGATCAAACCGCTTCTGTTCAGGCCCACACAGCTTCAACTCCTCCCAGCCTGCTTTTCAGAAGAGAGGCGTTTTCCAGCTGTTTATCTCAGAATAAATCAGGTGAAACTGAGAGGAATCTCCCTACCGTCAGCACTTCAGCTCCTTCTTCAGGATCGACAACGGTTACAGAGCCACTTTCACCGCTTTAGCGCCCCCTCTGAGCCGGAGGACCGAGTACGACTTAAGCAAGCAAGGCCTCACTGTGTACATGATACAGGTCCCAGAGTAACCAGTGACATTAATCACTGACATTAAACTATAAACAACCCCTGACACATCAGTGCATCGCCTATTACACATTATAGGTGAACTGGTGGCCCTTAGTGTGTGTGCGTGCGCCCTACGATGGATTAGTGCCCTGTCTAGGGTTGTTTCCCGCCCTTGCGCTCAGAGTTGCCGGCTGGGCACCGGCTCACCCATGACCCTATTCAGTGAATGAATGAATATATATATATTATACATGAAAATTTGACTTTTTCATGATATTGTAATGGTACATCAGTCAGGTACACTCTGTCCAACAGATAAGAAACAGCCTATAGGATGAGGGTGTTTGCAGAATATATATGAACAGAAATACAGAAGTTATCAAACTTAAATAAGGCTATTTTAAGAAGGGCCAATATAATAAGTCCTAAACTAATCAATGCACTCATCTTCCACTTTAGTTTCATCAAGCCAAAGATACAGATCACTACTGTGTCAGAAAGTCTGCTTTGAAAATACTTCATCATTTAATCATTATTTAATAAGCTACACCAGTGAAAACATTTGAATGCTATTATTGTAATGAACTTGAGTCACGAACTGTGCAATGAGAACAAAAATGATTGTGGTATTATTATTAGGAATATTTAGAAGAGAATGATAAATGTATTTTACCAACATTTTAGAAATTACATTATTGTTATCCAACCCTGACTTTAATTCATTGCTGCAATGTATTTGAACACATGCAGTTCTTCTCACAGCAGTAATAAGGCTGTTCTCCAGTGTGAATAAGTTTTCAGATTACTCAGCTCCCACACTCTAAGCATCTTGTTTTGATGAATAAAACTCTTCCCACATTTTAATAATTGATATGGTTTCTCTCTTGTATGAATGTGCTCATGTGGTTGGAAAGTACTCTGTTGAGTAAAACTCTTTCCACAGTCTGAGCAGTAGTGAGTTTGAGCCTTGCCTGTATTTTTCTGTAACTGTTTTTGTGTTATCTATTTGCTGATTACAAGAAACCCTTTTGGTTATCATGTCCTTTGGTTCATTCAACAATTTAACATTCGTCTTGTTAATTTCATATTTATGAAGGTCAATTTGAGCTGTATAGGACAGTGGAAACTAAGAATCTGACAAGACATCCTGGTCATTTCTGGGAAAAGAAAAATAATAGACAATGTAAAATGCAACGAAAGCTTGTCATGTAATTGCTAAAATCTCTTCTTCTTCTTCTTTCAGCTGGTCCATTTAGGGGTCGCTATAGCGGATCATGTGCCATCTTGCCCTATCCCCTGATTCCTTTACTGTTACAGCTAATTGCTATACACTGAACAATTCAAATTTCATTATTTTAGATCAATTACAAATAAGGCAAAATATAATAATTCATTAATTATAAGGGGGCAGTGTCAATGTTATGGCCTCTTTGTTTTTTGGCTCTGTGTTAGATTTGCTCACTTGTTCATTTCTTAACTGTTTACCCTTTTATGTTTCACTTATGTTTCTTAAAATCTGTATGCATTTGATACTATAGCACAAGTTTATTTCCCTCTCTCCAGGTCAGCAACGATCATTTGCAACAACTAATTTAACTAAAGGTTTCTGCTGAGAGTGCATAAATGTTCAACCAGATATATATATATTACATATATGTAATTTTGACCCTGAATAAAGCAAAAATAACATTAAACCACATAACATTCACTAAGACAAAAGCTTGGGCCCTGTATAAACTGGAAAAGTTGTGTTATGCACAACGTTAAGCAGAATTAGAAGAGAGACATACTCTCTCTGATGGACTTGAATGTATACAAGTCCATTTATGAAACAACTGCAGGTATATGGCTGTGGGATGTCCTGGTCTACTGAACTGCTGAGTCTGCAGGATATCCAATGCAGTGACCCTTCTGCCGGTGCCTAGCCGCTCTAATCCAGCACTGTTGTATGGCTGCATTGGTCAATGCTGCAGAACATTGTCTGCAATTGTCTGTGGTATCAGCTAATCTGACATTTATGATGGGAATATTAAGATGACTACCTCCTGAAATGTTAAACAACAGGGGCATGAATTATTAAAAAATATTAATTCCACCTACCACTCAAGACCTGGCAATGAGGTCCCCATGATCTGATGTAAATACACAAGAAACAAATGTATATTATAATATACATTTTTATTCAATAAAATAGCATAATGAATATAAACATCACCATGAAATTCAACTGTTGATGGAACAAGAATGAATATTTACATTTTTATTTCATTTTCATTTTTAAATGTTCCTTGGGTCTACATGGATTTCATAAACAGAAATATCATTTAATATGTTTTCATGATTTCAAAGGTCACACACTACTGTACTGTTTAATAATAAACAACCATTTGTTGATTGAAGAGTTTCTTCATTGCATTCACAATATCTATACACAAGACTGGAGCAGAATGTGCTACTTTGGGAAATTAGGTGGGGAGATTTCCTTCATGTATGGAATACAGGCTGGACTAACGATTTATCCAAAGTCCTTACAGGCTAGTCTGTTCATTCAGTTCATTCTGTTATGTTACTGGGCAGTTATTTCCAGTAACACAAAACTAGGCTTCAATCAACATGAGAAGAGACTGAAACACTCAAAACATAGTATTGTTTCAGAAATGTATAAATTGCTGATACAATCTGACAAAAAACAGTCTGCTCAATAATGAGAAAGCATGATTTTTTTGTCTTGCTGAATTGTGCTTCAGCCACTCTCCACATTGATTTTTTTTGCACTTTCCAGACAGACACCATGTTAAGCATTATAACTGTCATTCATATTTCAAAAGTCTACTTATTTATATCATCTGAGGTTTAGCACAAGATATTACATGTCATTTCATGCACATACTTAAGCAATAGCATATTTGAGGTTACACAGCCAGTCAAATTGCGTTGAACTCCCTAATTTTAGTCCAATGGCAGTTTTGCATACAAGAGGTTATGTGAACCACCTATCAAACAAGTTACTGACTCTTAAATGAGTCTTTCAAAGCTGCTGTGGATTTTGCTACAAACCATCTGTACATAGCTAACCAATGACTTGTTCTCTAAAAATGCCCTTTGTTTAACAATATACACTTATAATTCTTAATTTTACTTCTCAAGTCCTGCCAGTTTACAAAAACGTTGTGGGTGTTCTGAAAAGTTTAACTGGTAGTGCGTCACTGGTGCTGTTATGGTGTGTTATAGACTGTTATTTCCACTAATACTCTTAGTGCACTTGTGTAACTTCAATGTATGTGAATGTCTAAAACTTTTCCCACAGTCTGAGCAGTAATACGGTTTCTCTCCTGTGTGAATGCGCTGGTGTTGATAAAGATTACTCTGGTGAGTAAAAGTCTTTCCACAATCTGTGCAGTTATCTGGCTTCTCTCCGGTGTGAGTGCGCTGGTGCTGATGGAGATTACTCTGTTGAGTAAAGCTCTTCCCACAGTCTGAGCAGTGATACGGCTTCTCTCCTGTGTGAATGAGCTTGTGGTTTTTGAGACCACCTCGACCTCTAAACCTCTTCCCACACTCTAAGCACTGATACGGCTTTTCTCCTGTATGAATACGCTGATGTTGTTGAAGAGTACTCTGTTGAGTAAAACTTTTCCCACACTCTGTACACTGATAAGGCTTCTCTCCTGTGTGGATAAGTTTGTGTTTTTTGAGACCACCTCCCCCTCTAAAACTCTTTCCACACTCTGAGCACTGATACGGCTTCTCTCCTGTATGTATACGCCGGTGTAGATGGAAATTACTCTGTTGATTAAAAGTCTTTCCACAGTCTGTGCACTGATATGGCTTCTCTCCTGTGTGAGTGCGCTGGTGTGTTTTGAGATGAATCTGTTTAGTAAAACCCTTCCCACACTCTAAGCACCGATATGGCTTCTCTCCTGTGTGAATGCGCTGATGCTGTTGAAGAGTACTCTGTTGAGTAAAACCCTTCCCACACTCTGAGCAGTAGTATGGTTTCACTCCCATGTGAATAAGTTGGTGCTGAAGGAGATTACCTTGTGAATTAAAACTTTTTCCACAGTCTGAGCAGTGATGAGGCTTCTCTCCTGTGTGAATGCGTTGGTGTAGTTGGAGAGTAGTGCGTTGATTAAACCGCTTTCCACAGTCTATACAGTGATATGGTTTCTCTCCTGTGTGAACACGCTGGTGTTTTTTGAGAACACTTCCATCTCTAAAACTCTTCCCACAGTCTGAGCAGTGAAAAGGCTTCTCTCCTGTGTGAATGAGCTGGTGTTGTTGGAGAGTAATCTGTTGAGTAAAACGTTTTCCACATTCTGAGCAAGGATATGGCTTCTCTCCGGTGTGAATTCGCTGGTGTATTCTGAGAACACTTCCAAACCTAAAACTCTTTCCACACTCTGGGCAGTGATGCGGCTTCTCACCTGTGTGAATTCGCTGGTGTTGTTGGAGAGTAATCTGTTGAGTAAAACTCTTTCCACACTCTGAGCACTGATATGGCTTCTCTCCTGTGTGAATGCGCTCATGTGTTTTGAGAGTACTCTGTTGAGTAAAACACTTCCCACACTCTGAGCAGCAGTGAGTTTTCTTTGTGCCTGTATTTTTCTGTTTTTGTCTGCTAGATGTAGCAGGTGCTATTTGCAGAGTACCGGATATTTTTCTGGTTGCCATGTTCTTAATCTCTTTCAGCAACTGATCATTCGTCTTGAGGAATGTAACTTAATTGTGTTTGTTCATGGAGGGTAATTTGAGATGTGTACGAGTTAACAATAGAAATGGGAGAAGACCTTCAGGATATCATCTTTTCTAGGAGAGAAAAAGAAAATCCACATTCAATGTCAAAAGCACTTCAAAAACAGATCTAATCATTGCTTTCCATTAAAGCTCTAAATACTTCCAAAAGTTTCCAAGATAAAATTTGTATTTTCACAAATGAAAGTCATTTACCTCAACAAATATTGTACAAACTTTCCAAGACTTGGATTGGTTTTTATTTTAAGATGACTGCTATACAACCTGCAACTATTATGACCTCTCATCATCATTCTGCATACCCATTTACAGAGAAATGCATCCAGTTCAACTGGAAGGAACTTTATCATGAAACATGAACAATGAAAAGGTTCAGTGATATCAGAACATGTTAATTATTAAGTAACTGAATAAAAACTGCTTACAGTGTAAGACTTTATAAGACAACTTTTACATGAACTTAACCAAAACAAACCTAAAACATATACAATAAGTTCCTTATTACAAATATACAGTAAGTTGCTTTATTGAAGTCTACAAATCCAAATTTTCAAAGATGGACTTTCCAGAAATTTAAGTTTCATTCTTTCTTGGCCTAAACATTTTTTGTAACTAACTTGTCTAGACATGTCAACTGTAATAAAGGGACAACACCTCTAAAGCTATGCAGCTACAAGTTTCAGTTTCTCAATTTGTTCACACAGTAGTTAATGATTCTTAAAATGAATGTAATATCATAACTGCCCTGTTTTAATCCTGATACATGGTATCTACACTATGTCTACATAATATCAAATGTGTTTCATCAAATAATAGTATAGTCTCTATTGGTGATTATTTTTTTTTGCTTCCTGTTTATGTCCATGTAGACCCCAATAATCTTTACTTACACTCCTTTGGTGAAGTGACACAAAAATATTTTAATGTACATTTAATGTGGTTTCTTTCTGACTTTGCCAAAGTGCAAACATAAGAGCCCATGGAAACATTCATGTCACAGACTTGTCCTTCAATTAAGTGACATATAGCTACTTAACATCCTGGTGTCACAGGACAGTGTGTGAAAGTGTGAACATGTGACCTCATTTGCTGGCATGTTTGGTGAGTGCTTGAAGCAAAAACAGCTCATTTTAAAATAATTTATGTTTCTATTTTTAACCAATTTTCTACCACAAATTTAGGCAAGCCAAACCCACTACCCTATTATAGTACTCCACCATCACATATGATGCTCCCAACACTAGGGGGGAGGAGACAAGCACATGCTTCCTCTGATACATGTGATGTCAGCCTACTGCCTCTTTTCAAACTGCTGCCTATTTGCATCTTCGCTGGACAGCCAATGCGCTCTGAGGAAAGTGGAGGGTCCTCAGCTCTGATGCAATGGCTGACAGATGCCTGTGCTGACCAGCATGAGTACATGATGTGGGGACAGAGCACGTTCCCTCTTGACTATGGCTGCCCAAGGCAAGCAATACGAACCAGGATTCAAACCTCGGATCATAGTGGTAGCGCTTTAGACTGCAGAAAGCCATATTTTTTATTTCTAAAGATTTGTTTGAAACCATTTAACAATTCAAACATCAGTACTATCACTATGAACCGAGGATTGCAAGTTTGAATCCCAGGTTATGCTGTTTGCCATCAGCAGCTGGAGTCCATATTGGAGTTGTCTGTATCAGAGCTGAGGACTGGTGTGATCCTCTGAATGTGTAGGCTGCCCAACAATGATGTACTGGCATGTGCTGTTCTTCACCCTCCTAATAAAGTTACAATAATACATCATATATAACATTTAACTTGTTCTGGCACAATTTCAAGAACTAAACAATGAAATATAAGCCATGAAAGTGATTTGTTACATGTATTACATGATTTCAACCTTAAAACATTTACAGAAAAGTGTGACCTTTTTACCACCGTGAGAAAAACACTAATGAGGTCTGGCTGGTTGGGTGTTTCAGGTCCAGTCAGTGAAAACCCACCCAGGATTTGTTCCGTTCCGTTCTGTCGGGTCTGTTCAGACATAAACACACAGCCGCCCGACAGTCGGAACAAAATCCTGGGCGGGTTTTCACTGACTGGACCTGAAACACCCAACCAGTCACACCAGTCTGGACGAAGCTGCCTGTGTTTGACTTACAGAACTTAAACAGGCCGACTTTCACAAAAGGCACATCTGTCCAGCTGCTGACCAAACTAAAAACCAATCAGGAAGAGCAGAGGAGCTCCCTACCACCAGCACCAGCTGCTCTTTCTTTCCTTCTTCTTCAGGGTGAACGTACAGTGACAAACACATTTAAGGCGCATTACCACCCCCTACTGGGCGGGAGTGGGGAGTGGGAGGCAAAACCCCTCCTGAAGTGGCAGTTTGCTATATCAGAGCTGTAGTGTAGTGATGTCCCTGCTCTATCAGAGCTGCACAGTGTAATGATGTCCCTGCTCTATCAGAGCTGCACAGTGTAATGATGTCCCTGCTCTATCAGAGCTGCACAGTGTAGTGTGAATTCCCTGCATTAACCCAAGGGGTGTAACCACGCATTTTAAATGTGAACAATGTGATAGTTGCTGACTAATTTTAATTTCTGCCCCTATAACTTGGTGTACCACAAGGCTGTGTACTGAGCCCACTGCTGTACTCTCTGTTCATGCATGACTGTGTGTCTGTTTATGGTTCTAACACCATAGTCAAGTTCGCAGATGACACCACGGTGATAGGCCTGATCAGAGACGATGACGAGATGGCCTACAGGGATAAGGTACAGCATCTGTCACTATGGTGCCAAGACAACCTGGAGCTCCCTGAAGGAACCCTCCCAAGGGATCAATAAAGTTCTATTCTATTCTATTCTATTCTATTCTACAAGCAAAAACAAGGAGATCATCATGGACTTCAGGAGGTCTAGAAGCCTGCACTCTCCTATCTGCATCATCGGAGCTGCAGTAGAGCAGGTGTCCAGCTTCAAGTTCCTCGGCATCCACATCTCCAGTGATCTCACCTGGTCTCTGAACTCCTCCGTCCTGGTCAGAAAGGCGCAGCAGCGCCTTTACTTCCTTCGGAGCCTGAAGAAGGTTCACCTGTCTCCCAGAATCCTGGTGAACTTCTACCACTGCACTTGAGTTGAGAGCATACTCACCAACTGCATCTCAGTATGGTACGGCAACTGCTGCGCTGCTGACCGGAAAGCACTCCAGCGAGTAGTGAAGACGCCCCAACGCATCAAGGCACCCAGCTACCCACCATCCAGGACATTTATCACAAACGCAGCCTGGGCAGGGCGAGGAACATCATCAAGGATGTTTCTCATCCAAACCACATACTTTTCACCCTATTCCCATCTGGCAGGCGTTACAGGAGCCTCCGTTCCCGCACCAGCAGGCTCAGGAAAAGTTTTTTTCCTGAAGCTGTGACCATGGTGAACGCCGCACGGACACTTTCATTCATTGCACTATCACTTCAACACCCGCGAACTCTGCACACACACCTTAACATTGCACTGCCTTTTCTGCATCTTTGCACCCTCACCCACTATCGCTGCACTTTATTCATATTCACCAACATAATACTGTATGCTCATTTCTATACAGTACTGTTTGGTATTCATTTTATAATTCTGTAATAATGTATGCTCATTTCTATTCAGTACTGCTGGTATTTGTTTTCAGCTGTATTGCTGCTACCACTACATGCATACTACATTCTGCACATCTGTTCGGTACATTTATATATGCCATACTTATGTGTATATATATATATATATATATATATATTTATATCCATGCACTTTATGTAAATAACACTGCATATTGCACTTCTGGTTAGATGCTAACTGCATTTCATTGGCTCTGTACTGGCACTTGACAATGACAATACAGTTGAATCTAATCTAATCTAATCTAATAAAGAGAATGAGGTCAGACTTAAATAATATTGATAAAGTACAAATTTGTCATAAAACTAATCTTAAACACTAATCTTAATAATCCTACTACTCTTACTAATCTTAACCTCCTTTTATTATAATTTGTTGGAGCATAATTCTTAGAATAAAATCCCAAATCCCAAATAATGCTAAATAAATAGGTCTTCAAAAGTCTTGAAATGAAATAAAATGCTTGCATAAGAACATTTGGTTTTTACATTTTACTGTATAAAATTTGTGTACTGAAAAGTAAAACAAAACCAAAGTACCAGCTGGATTGTGCAAAACCAAGTTATTAAAAATTAAAATTTTTACAATATATATTTACAATAAAAATGTTGTTCACTGTTTCTTAATTTTATATATTTTCCATTAATTTTACAAATCTGGAATTTCCCTTGTTTTAATTGGTCAGGGTTGCCAGGTCTAAATAATAAAACATACCGTTACTGTTACTAATACTGTTTTTAAAATAATTTGTTAATATGACTTAGGTCATTTATTTATGCAGTTTTAAGAAGAATTTGCCAGTCCAGGTAGATATTTTCTAATTTTTATATATATACATCCACCCTGGGTTCCACAGACATGGGTACTGAGTATTGTATTTTGGTGTTTTGATTTTTTGTTGAAAATAGTATTTCTCTTTGGTATGTACTAATAAAATGGACTGTGAAACATACACTAAATCTCATCTTACTTTATTTCCAAAACTTAAATGTAAGTGATTTTTATTTGACTAGTACTTAAAATATATTACACATACAATCTACATATTACACCTAGAGTTCACATACAATCTACATACTACACATACAGTCCCCATACTACACATACAGTCTACATCAGGGCTGGGCAATGAATTTCTAAAGGGGGCCACATGAAAAATGTTGGAAGGCCAACAAGGTTCAAGGATAACTTGAACTTAATTCTGCTCGACATTAATTTTCTCAGATTGTAAAAAGTACTAAATTACATATTTTGATAACCTGCTACTGTTAATAAGAAGTTTTTGAATATTCTGTAAATATTTGTCAATTTATGAATTTTGGTGTAGGTCACAGAAGAAAACCATCCTGTAAGAATAAACATTTTTAAAGATTCTTTAAGAATAAACAATCATTACATCACTGTTTCATATATTTTAACTTGTTAATCTCCACCAATACTAAAAAGGTGTTTTGCAGCATGTTAAAGATAAGCAACTGATCAACTTCATACACAAAGCCATAAGTGCTTTTGTTGTTTTCAGTTCAGTTGACTTCAGAAAAGTCCAGTCTGTCTTGGACTTGAACAAGTGCACTGAAACCTGTCTGAATGTCTGAGGTGGATATGGGAATGACAGCTGAGAGGTGATCATCAGTGACAGAGGATCTGTATCTGGATTTCTCATAGCATGCAGACATTTGTCAGGTACATCACAGGTCTCAACCAGATCCAGGGAGAAGCAGTCAAATTTAAGCGCTCTGTTCTTCAGCTGAAGCTCCAGAATAAATTTGAAATTTATTTTATTTAATAAAATATTTGTATTTATTTAAGGTCCTGGTGTTTGGTCACGCAGTGAACGGATATGCATGACCATACGTAAATAGCACGTTGTGGTTTATCAAAATAAAAGCAACACAGTTGTTTTGCATGCACAGTGTAAATACTGGTTGATTTGTGTTTATGACTGGCATACTGTGTAGTATGTGGACTGTGTGTGAAGAATGTAGACCAGACCGGGGCATTTTACGGCACATATGGCCCTTTGGGCCGTAAAATGCCCAGGTCTGGTCTACATAATACTACATTCCACATACTACATTTACATTTATTCCATTTAGCAGATGCCCTTATTCAGAGTGACTTACAAAAGTTCACTAAAGTTCACTTTGCTGTTCACTAAGAAATCCTTAGTAGACAAGGCTAGAATCCAGAGATTCCTCTTGCTTAGATGATGTAGAAAACCATTGTCAGATTGGGGACTAACAAGATTCCGAAAAAATCTTTACAGAGTTAAATACTATTGAAATCAGGCTGTTTTTGACATCGAGTGACTGTTTGGATCCCCACGCAAAGTTCATTCCACCATTTTGGTGCCAGAACAGAAAAGAGTCTGGATGCTTGTTTCCTTACAATTTGAAAGATGGTGGGTCAAGACAGGTTCATTGCCATCATATATGGAGGTGGTGGTCCATTTTTGGCTTTGTAGGCCAGCATCAAGGTTTTGAATCTTATGTGGGCAGCTACAGGAAGCCAATGGTGGGAGCACAGCAGAGAATTTACATGACTGAATTTGGGAACATTGAAGACAAGCCGTGCCACTGCATTCTGGATGAGTTGCAATGGTCTGATGGTACACATAGGAGCCAGCTAGGCCACCTAGAAGGGAGTTGTAGTAGTCTAGTCTTAAAATGACAGGAGACTGAACAAGCACCCCATTGGCCTCTCTAGACAGAAAATGTTGTAAAGGAGAAACCTGCATGACCAATTCAGGTTTGCAACATGAGCTGAGAACGATAACTGGTCATCCACATCCACACCACGGCTCTGTGCTTCAGCAGATGGAGAGATTAGTGACCAGTAGTTCAGTTGGCATTGAGTTTGAAATGATGAGCTGCCATCCATGATGAGACATCAGAGAGGCAAGCTGAGATGCGAGATGAGACCTGGGTGTTGGAAGGAGGGAAAGAGAAGATGAGTTTAGCATAGCAGTGGTAAGAAACCCATGGGAAGTTATTACTTTACCAAGAGAAGTAGTGTAGAGAGAAAAGAAGAGGACCAAGGAAAGAACCTTGTGGAACACCAGTGAAGAGTCTGCATGGAGCAGATGCCATGTTACCTGGTAAGAACGCTCTTCCAGGTATGATGGATGCAATGCAAAACCAGTGATTCCAAGGCTACAGAGGACTGACAGGAGTATCAAATTACCACAGATGAGAGTTTGGCTGATCTTGCAGCATGGAGTTTTTCAGTGACAGCAATAAGAGCAGTCTCTGTTGACACACACTCAGTCAACATACTACACACACAGTCCACAAACTACACACTCAGTCCACATGCTACACACTCAGTCCACATGCGGTCCACATGCTACACACTCAGTCCACATGCTACACACTCAGTCCACATGCGGTCCACATACTACACACACAGTCCACATACTACACACACAGCCCACATACTACACACACAGCCCACATACTACACACACAGTCCACATACTACACACACAGTCCACATACTACACACACAGTCCACATACTACACATTCAGTCCACATACTACACACACAGTCCACATACTACACTCAGTCCACATACAGTCCACATACTACACACTCAGTCCACATACTACACACTCAGTCCACATACTACACACACAGTCCACATACTACACTCAGTCCACATACTACACACAGTCCACATACAGTCCACATACTACACACTCAGTCCACATACTACACACTCGGTCCACATACAGTCCACATGCTACACATTCAGTCCACATACTGCACACACAGTCCACACACTCAGTCCACACACAATCCACATACTACACACACAGTCCACATACTACACACACAGTCCACATACTTCACACACAGAGTCCACATACTATACATAGTCCACATACTATACATAGTCCACATACTACACACACAGTCCAGCTTTCAGGACCAACAAAGCTCATTCTGGCTATTTCAGCTTCCCTTTCAACAGCAGAGTTTAAAAACTTTACCTGCACTGGACACTGTTTATAACTATGGTTAACAGTCCTTTACCACAGTCTGAGCTCTAGAGCTGAACTTCATCAGTTCATTCTACACACACAGTCACTACATCAGTTTAACTCTCTCAGTCCATCAGTTTAAACCACGCCCACTGTCGGTGCATTTTACTGACAGGTGAAAGAGCCAATCAGCTCGTACAAACTACAGAACCCCTTCTAACAGAAAGGAGTGAATTAGGGTGTGTGAACTAGTGTACGTCTCAAATGAACTGGTCAGATCTTCCACTTAAATTCTGTTTATTTTTTTTATGACCAGAAAATTCAACCAGGCTTCATTTATTTTTAATATATGTTTAGTATCAAGTTTGAGTCACACTTAAGTTGCACACAGATAGACTTACTGAAATACTTACTGATTGCTCACACTAGTACATGGTGGGGGTGTTTGCATTTATTGAGACTGCTTTACTGAGTGCAGCATTTATACAACTTCCTTATCGATCCTCTGGGGCTGTGTTTGGTATGCTCAAGCTTTAGGTTTACTGTTACCTCTCTGACCCAGGTTTAATGAGCTGGTGGTGCAGGCCTGTTTACTAAGCAATTCTGATTCTGAAACAGAGTAGATTCAGCTGAAGAGAAAATAATAATAGATTTAGCCAAAATGAACATTGAATATTAGGGTTACTTAAACATTAAAATTAAACTTTCCTAAGATGTTAAACCATTCAGAATATTCAGTGGAATCCAGCAGATTTCTTCTTGATGGAATTAAAACCTATGCTGATTTAGTCATGGGCCACTTTTAATTTTTATTGTGAATGGAAAATGAAAATAATTCTGTGAGTAGCCTGAAATACGTATTTGATGAATCTATATTCTACTTAACCAACCCCCTTGAAGACAACTATAAAACACTTCATAGTTAAACACAACTGAATAAGTCCAATAAAACATTTATTTCTGAGATTATTAACTCAAAGGTGATTATAGGATTTGCTATTGTGTTAAACATATTAAGGAAAAATGTTTCCGAATTCAGGTCCCATTAAGCCACTTCGTACCACTAGAGGGCAATATTGATCACATGATTAGGTCTGGCACTAAGACAAATCTGAAAGTAACTTTAGATTTGGCTCAATAGAGGAGAGAATCATGCAGATGTGCAATCTGGACTTCATACAGTAAACTCATTAACTATTCAGGTGCTGAGTACACTTCACAACACTTTGTACCAAACTCCACTCATCTTAGATAGTGACTCTCATGGTCCAGCAACTTTCAATTTATGGAAGGCCTGTGTCTTGGTGGTTCTTGGATTGTTCCTGATAATCCAAACTAATTACCTGTGTAATTTGGGTCTTTTAGAAATCGCTCCAGAAGAAATTTATAATCAGTGATTCTTAGATGTCAGGAGTCCTGATTCTAACACTTGATCAGTTGTTAGAAGACTGATTCCACATAATTAATCAGATATATTCAGGTGCTCCCCGGCTTGTTTGATGTGAAAAAGATTGATTTCTTCTTATCTGTTTTTAGTATTGACAAGTCTGTCTTATAATGGTCACAGCTCAGTTTCAGAAGTTTGTAACTACTGTAGATGTACTTTTAGTATTGAATTGACACAACAGCTACATGATGTTCCTCAGTAAATACTTGGCATGATATTCTTGGAAGAACCAGGCAACTAAGAGCTTTCTGCTTACTGATTATCTAATGCTGTCTGAGGTTTATAAATCAACTTTCGTTGATTATTAGGTGTTAGGTGTCTAGTGTCTAGCATGGAATAGAGCTTACTTCAAGCAAATCACATTAAGGATTGCCCTGGACAACACAATTTGTAGTTACTGTTGTAAGCTGTAGAGACTGAGAATGAAAGAAACTCATCACACCAAGGGCGTAAAGGAGGTGATGCGCCCCCATCAATATCCATCGATTACTGAATTGTCCCCACCAATAATGGTTCCCACCACCCTCTGTTAAAGGCCACTTCTGCTGTCTGCTGCAAGCCTGTTAGTACTAGAGTCATGTCAAACATTATCCTGTTTGTCTGAAAGGGTGAATTACAGATGCAGAGCTCAGTTTTTCAACAGTTTTGTAGCATTAAAATAATTTTAAGTTGTAGACAGAGTATGATGCTTGCGCTACCTTTTAACAATAATCTTCAATTTATGAGAAAATGGAAACCCAGTCATGTTGCTGACAACATGGGTCAGAACAAGGGGAAAAACATTACTCAATATTAGTGAAATGCAGGACAGGGAAACTCTTTAGCAACATGCCATGTTAAGATTAGCTCAAGCTGAATGGTGTCTGAAATGCCTTTGGGGTTTTGTTTGCTTTGTTAGTAGAACTATAATGACAGACCTTAGTCTGTTATCTGTTATCTGCGTACTTTCACCCTGTTCTTCAATGGTCAGGACCCCACAGGGCCACCACAGAGCATGTACAATGTGGGTGGTGGGTCATTCTCAGTATTGCAGTGACACTGACATGGTAGTGGTGTGTTATAGTGTTTTGCACTGGTACTGGATTAGCACCGCAGTGCTGCTGAAGTGTTTACACACTATGTCCATTGACTATTAGACACACCTTGTAGATGTAAAATCAGAAAGAGAAGTGCTCTGCTACAAATTATTTACATATTCTGAAGCATGTGCTTGTTATTCAGCTTGTAGTTAATGGTAGGTACATTATTTCCTACACTGTAATACGGACACTGCGGAAAAAATGTTTCAGTGACTTTATTGTAAATATGTAGAATCATTTTGAAATGTGACAGATGTCTGTTCTCTTCTGTAGATCAATAAACTGACAGTGAGGGGAGGGGAATATTATGAATCCATCCAAAAAGCCCATTTGGAAACGGCAGACAGAATCAACACTGTGGATAAGATGGTAGAGAGATATAAAATCAGTGGATAAAAAATCAGCTGTAAACATCACACAGGTCATCTTGAAAAAGACAAACTATCTGAGAAACTCAAAAATGGTAATGGTTACACTCATATCTCAACCTCATTTATATTTTGCTTCAGATCTCGTCCTCAGAATGAAAGTCAAAAAGCACTATACATATTTTTGTAACATTTACTGCACATTTGATGTATGTTTGCTATTCTTTCATTAAAGTCTCATTTGAATTATGAAGCTATGCTCATGTGGAAAGTTTCATTTGTCATATTTAAAAACAGACACAATCATGTTTAAACAATTGTTTTGGTCCAGTCAGAACCTAGAATATTTTAAAGAATTCCTTTAAAAATCCTTGACATTTCAAATAAATGTCAAAATACTTTTTGATCTATTGAGTATTTTGCGCAGAAGTGGAAAATTAAATATGGAAAACAGCCAATAACTCTTTAGGACCCTTCTTTTCATGAGTTCAGTGATGAGGTGGATTATTTTATGTACATTCTTCACAGCCATTGCTCAGCAGTGCAGAAGTATTTAGCCTGGCATAATCTATGACAATGAACTCAAGCAAACAAACAAACACACACACACACACACACACACACACACACACACACACACACACACACACACACACACACACACACACTAGTGATGACCAGTGGTTGGGAGCTCAGGGAACAAATGGGGTGCCTTCTGTCATTATTTCAACAATGGTTCATTGGTGTTCTCTAACAGAAATTGAGTCAGAGATTGTTTTCAGCTATTATAGTAAGACTTTACTTTCAATGTTTACGATCATTATTATCTACTCACGCACATCTCTCTGCCATTATTATGCAGACATGTGGACCAAACCAAAACTGAAAAATGCATCTGTCTTTATTCTTAACATAATTGTAATTTACTGCCTTCTCCTTCACTTCACTGTTCTACAGAGGGACTATAGAGAGCATCTTGAGCACCTGCATTACCGTCTGGTTTAGGAACTGCACCATCACGGATCGCAAGACCCTATAGCGGATAGTGAGGACAGCCGAAAAGATCTTTTGAGAGTCCCTCTCCCCTCCATCAGCGACACCTACACCTCTCGCTGCATCCGCAAAGCCACCAGCATTGTGGAAGACTCAACCCACCCCTCACACAGTCTCTTCACTCTGATTAGGTCTGGCAGAAGATACCAGAGCATCTGAGCCTCTACTACCAGACTCGGCAACAGCTTTGTCCACCAAAGTCAGACTCCTCAACAAGCAGTTCAACAAGCAGTTCCCACCCGGCTGCCAATGTGGACCACAGAGGAGATGTGTCTTCTATGGATTGGTTCTCATGGCATACTGGTGTCCCCATCAACATAAATGGTGGCTTTGATGTGGGCCATAATCAGTCTTTCAAAGCATTTTGTGACTGTCTGGGTGAGGGCCACTGGCCGGTAATTGTTCAGAGTGGACATAGAACCTGTTGAGACCATCAGGCAGCAAGGGGTCATTAGGGCATTGTGCGTGTCTGGTGTTATAATCTGTGATGCACTTAATGCCCTTCCACATCCTCTGTGGTTCCTGGGATGAGAGATGTCCCTGGATCTTCTGTACATATGTGACTTTGGCCCTCTTATTACCTTCAGTCAGCTCTCTTCTAGCCCTCTGTCAATCACCAGACCTAAAGGCAGCATCCCTGGCTTCCAATATAATGGACATCTGCATTCAGCCAGGGTTTCTGGTTTGGGTCACACATCACAGTCCTGGTAGTGGTGACATCTTCAACACACTTGCTGATGAATCCGAGGACAACAGATGTGTCATCCTCCAGAACCACCTGGCCCTCATTCACAGCAGCATCCCTGAAGACCTGCCATTCTGTGCATTCAAAGCAGTCCTGCAGAACAGAATCACAGTCGCTTGGCCACACAGTATTCTGTGTCTTCTGTGTAGGACTGGACCATCTTAGCAGGGGAGGTAGGAAGGGACCAGCATAATGTAAATGTGATCGGAGTGGCTGAGGTGGGGGTGGGTGATGGCTCAATATGCATATTGTATGTTGGTATAAACATGGTTTATAGTGTGTTATTTGCTCATGTTGGTATAGTGACATGCTAATAAAACCTCAGCAAAGTGCCTGTCAGGTTTATGTTGTTAAAATCCCCAGCCACCACACTAAAAGGCTCCAGGTGCTTGCTCTGAAGCTCCTTCAGCGCATGACAAATAAGTAGCCAGTGAATTCTAGAATTTTCCTCTAGAAGTCAGCAATTCTGAAAAAGCCTGATTTCTACCTGTTACCCACATAGGATACAAGCAAGCAAAACAGTTATTCTGACAAAAGAAATATTAAACAAAAAATATTATCAGTGTTATCATGCATTTAAATGCATCAGAACTTCAAGATGAAGTTATATAAAATATATAGATTTTACACAAACAATTACCAGAACCACTAAAAGTGAACATGCATTAGTAAATCTACAGTAAAAGTTCTGTGTACATTTACTTATATATTATATAACTTATATATTTTTAACATTAATATTACTATTTAAACAGTGTAGGCAAAGTCTGTCTTGTGTTTAAACTTTTAAAATATTTTTTGCGCTAAAAGATCTGGTTTACTCAACAGAAGCACAGAAAAGAGCACTCAGTATTCAGTGAATACAATCAACATATTGTTTGTACTACCAAACAGAATGTGAGTAAGTCCACATAATCCTATCAAGGCATTGCATTACGAAACCTCTTTACATCAATGTACAAACCAAAAATCATAAGGAGGTATAGAGAAAGAAAGTTTGGGTGAGAAAAAAGTAGGTGAGTACATACATTAATTTATAGATAGTACATACATTTAACCAAACATCACATTTCATCAACTTCTCATTCAGCTATGGTTGCTGTATAAGTTAAAATGAAAATCTACATTGTTAATGCTTATGATTTTTATTTATATGAAAATCATAAGCATCAAAGAAATTCCTCCTGTTATCTTACCAGTATGTGTAGCCATGTCACAGTATATACTTTTCAGTCACAGTCTATCCTTATCCTGAACATGCAAACACAGATGTAAACAACACAATAAAAGATTAGAATATTATACAGTGAAGTCTATAAGTATTTGAACATTGACACAATTTAAGTGTAGTTTCACAAAAATAACTGTAATGTGTAAATGGTAGCACAAATGTATTGCATTAACCATTTAGGAATTGCAGCCATTTTATCATAGTCCCATTTTACAAGCTCAAAAGTAATTGGAAAAATTACGGATAAGCAGATTCATGACCAGGTATGGCCATTTCCCTCATGCTGCTTCCCAGACTGCTTTTTTTGTGACCAAATCAGAGATAAAAGTCTTGAATAGATTCCAAGGGATAAATTTAGCTTTTCAAGGAAAATGTGAAAATGCTTTATCTGATTTATGAGGTGATAATGCAAGCATTGGAGGCTACTTACCACATGACTTTATGGCTGATTTGAGGATGAAGGATACATTTGAGTATGTGTTTGTGGTTTTGTACCACAGTGCTGACTCCTTTATTAAAGATGATGGATACATTTGAAAGATTAGCAATAAATATTTTTGTTGAGGTCATCATGTTACATTGTCAGAGAAGTTGATAAAGCATGTTGCAAAACGCCAACAATATTCTCAGTATCCAGAGTGTATAATAGTGCAGCACCTTCTCTCATAGAGAAAGTTGAATCAAAGTTGGCTTGGGTATTCACCTCACATACATTACCAGTCAAAAGTTTAAGAACACCCAACATGGGTTCTGAAACTTTTGACTGGTAGTGTACATATATTATGCAGTGGCTTGTTGTTACTCAAGAGGTCACATCACAGCACCATGACTGTCTGAAACTGATTTGTTTTACTTTTTTACAATCGACCCCAACATTATGACCACCTCCATGTTTCTACACTCACTGTTCATTTAGATCAGCTTCACTTATCACACTGAAGCACAAGTAATTATATAATTAGACTACAGTCCATTTGTTTCTCTGCATACCTTGTTATGGTGAAAGAGGGCAAGAATTTGCATTTTGCATTATTGGATCTTAGAAAGTTTTAGCTTTAAAGAGCTACACAATACTAAAAGAAGAAATTGGAGCAAGAGACAAAAGCAGGGAATTTATTGAAAACAACAAGTTAACTGAAATAGGCTGCTCATCAGCTGATCAAAAGCTTAAAACCATAGCTCAAAAAACCCCAAAAACTCAAAACAGAAATCAAAGTGTCAAAAAAAGGACTCAGTAATGGGTAGTGCCCCCATTCTCATTGATCACTCCAAACTGGCTTGATGAAAGTGTTTCCAGGAGGCTAGTGAGAATGTTGCTCCAAGTGTTAAAGATGGCTTCACAAAGGACCTCCACTGTCTGGAACTCATATCCATTTTTGTAAACTTCCCTTGCCATCCATCCACAAATGTTCTCAATTGGATTAAGATCAGGGGAACATGGGGAATAGTCCAAAAGTGTGACGTTATTCTCATGGAAGAAGTCCTTTGCCAGGCAGGCATTGTGAGCTGCAGCATTGTCCTGTTGTCATTACCACACAGACGAGGGCCCTCAGTCGTGAGGAATGCCCGCTGCAACATCTCCACTAGCAAGCTGCTGTATGACACCCTGCACAACTTGAAGCTCAATTATTCAATAGAAGGAAAGAGCCCCACAAATCATAATATCACCCCCTCCCCCATATTGCCACATAGAAAACATCTGTGATGGGATATCCTTGTCATGCCAGTAATGTTGGAAGCAATCTATACAATCTA
Source organism: Acestrorhynchus altus (assembly GCA_034509495.1). Lineage (NCBI taxonomy): Eukaryota > Metazoa > Chordata > Actinopteri > Characiformes > Acestrorhynchidae > Acestrorhynchus > Acestrorhynchus altus. The sequence goes on from CM067502.1 coordinate 34,493,485, forward strand.
GGTAAAAAAATTCTTGTCAGAGAATAAAAGTATCTTCCATCTTTCAGTGTCTTATGTTTGGCACTCTCTTGCAAAGTTCTAACGGGCAATTTTGTGGTGTTGATGGAGATTTGTAAAATGTTTTTTTTCTGAAGCCTTTCTCTCGCAGATGCCATCTGATGGTTATTGAGCTGTCAGCACCAGTAATGGCTAGTTCTGTGTCTTGACGCACAGCCAATTGGATCCTGTGGCTCAGCGCAGCTGAAAATGTTTTGGGTCTACCACTTGTCTTTTTTTTGTTCCATAACCATCAGGATATTTTAAGAAATGCAAAATGACGGTCTTACTGCATTCAAGGTCAGCAGATTGTGAGAGGCCTCCTGTACCAACAAAGCACAAATAGTCTCAAACTGGTTTCATAAACACAACAACCCAATGGATCTGAATGTAGTACAGCAGTTTTGTCATATGGTAGAAGTATGGATTCAAGGTTCAATTTGACTTTTTAATACTTGTTTATTCTATTGTACATGTACATATAGAATATATATATCCAGATTGAAAAAAAAGATTGTTTTCCCTCTCTAACAACTCAGAATCTACCTGATGTCCACTCTTAAGGAGACATACAAATTATATTTTTTCTATTTCTAATTGGGAATTCACTGAAAGGCCATTAAAAGTTTGTGGTGGATATCTACATTGATCTCATTGTTGTGCCTAATGAGAGTGGATAAGTATGAAATAATGCAAGTACAGATGTCTTCCAACAGACCTGCTGGTGGAGAAATTTCAATCAAATGCAGTGACATTTTCCAAGTCTTGTCAGGTACAGACAGACAAAACAGGAAAGTGTTCACAATGAGATTTGCGTGAAAATGTGGCTCACTGATCATAACTCTTATTAACAGATATCTGCTTCCCTTTGCTCTAATCTGGGTAAATATCTCACCAGTGGCAGCCCATCTGATTCCCCTAGATCACATCGATCTGGTGACAGAATTATATGGATTCAATGATGAATAAAAGTTTTGAATACTTCTACAAATTCTCTGAAAATGAAGACTTGGCAGTCAAAATTATTTCACACATAAAGAAATTGAGGAGCCTTTGCATAATGTGCCAAATCCCAGTGTTCTGCTGGATCTCTGCCACTGTGCTTTCAGCCACTGCTGATTCAAGATAAGCAACAAGGACATTCCCTCAAACATGACAGGAATATATATAAGCTTCCTCCTACAGCAATAACTGACACTGTTGAGGTTGACCTCATCATTTTGAATCTTGGTGAACTGGCCTTCAATAATCTTGAGTGGTACGTTGAACTTCTATGAGGATGAACTTCAGAAATGTGGCATTGATGTCAGCAATGGCACTGTCTTCTCAGGAGTGTGTACACAGATTTTCAGCCAGGAAGAGGAGTTTCTGAGAAAAACATTTTCAGCTTTGTTCACCTGAGTGTTCAAGAAGGCCTTTTGCAGCTTTATATATGCATCATTCTCAGTGCAACAAGAACAAGAATGTGTTTGGCCAGGAGACATTTTCAGTTAAGCTTATCTCATTTAGTTGGATGAGAAAGAACATAACAGATACGTGTGCAGTGGAAAGAGCTTTGCAGAGTGAAAATGGACACCTGTCCTTCTCAGCTTCTCCCTGAAACTGCCTGAACTCTTTCAACATAGACACTCTCATCTACACAGTGATCAGCTCTGTTGTTTTTGCTGTTAATGTCAAAAGAGACACAAGTGAATTCTGAGCTGAAGGAATACCATCAGATGAAGGACTGAAGAACCTACTGCCTATGGTGAAAAATACAAGAAGAGTTCAGTAAGTATTATTTTCATTATATTTTTTCAGACATATATTAATAAAGCTGTGTGTGAACTGTTAGCTCCATGTTTCAGAAAAATGAAATGAATGAAGGAAGGAAGGAAATGAATATTTGCAAAATAGAATCATTAAAAAAACATCTTTGAGGAAAAAAATAGGACATCCCCACATTTATTACTACCTAAAATGGTCAAATTGGAATCAGATCCAATACATGCAAATGACTGGAGACTCTCAGGTCAGCTTAATGTCAGTATATTGATGTATGAAATCATTAAAGTGATTTGCTGGTAGTATTTCTCAGTCATTAGCTGCTAGGTCAGAGCACTGTAGCAGCTTTAAAGAGATCCAGGCCTGAGCCTCAAGTAAGCAAGTCAGTGGCAACAATACCAAGTAAAAACACCCTCAAAGTAAGAACAACAACGTGTACCTGCGACTGAAATGGATCCCTGTTTACACTTTAAAGCATTAATGTATATGTCAGCATTTTTCATCTGATTGTCCAAATTGTTAAATGTAATTTGAACATGTATTTGAGGGCACTATAATCTCCCACAATTCACTGGTAATTTATCATAAACATTGTAGCTCACTACATGAGCTGAATATGGACTAGAATGTGACTGTGAGTCTTCTTACTAAGTAACATAATGGAATGAGTGGAGTAATTTGACACTCATTTGACACTCATTTGACACTAAGCCAATAATAGTTTCGAGCTACTGGATGAAGTTCAGATGTTTTCCCATGGTTTCCCATGTCAGTGCATTAATGGGAAGCTTATGATTTTAAGCAACATAGTCAAGGATTTGAGCTTTACTAACTTACCAGGGTAGACAGCATGAATATAAAACATAAAAGAGAGACAGAAAGACAAACAGAAAGGAAGGGAAACAGAAGGGTTAATTTTGTTATAGAAAATACAGGTGAATTTACATGGCAGGAGATCATAGGATGAACAGAACTGCTAGGAAGCAGAACCCAGCCATGGACAACTGTAGAGCTATGTTCTGCTGAGAATTTGAGATTTACATTTACATTTAGCAATTGCATTTAGCAGACGCCCTTATCCAGAGCGACTTACAAATGTGCTTTGCTGTTTACTTAGAACATCCTTAGCTAGTAGACAAGGCTGGAATCTAGAGATTTCACACGTTTAGACCATGTTGAAACAAAAGTCTTTATGGAGTTAAGTACTCCTGAAACAGATGAGTCTTCAGTCCGGGTTTGAAGACAGTGAGGGACTCAGCTGTTCGGACTTCCAGGGGAAGTTCGTTCCACCATTTTGGTGCCAGAACAGAAAAGAGTCTGGATGCATGTTTACCTTGTATTCTGAGGGATGGAGGGTCAAGCCGAGCTGTACTTGAAGCTTGAAGGGCTCTTGGTGCAGCTCGAGTTTTGACCATTGCCATCATGTATGGAGGGGCTGGTCCATTTTTGGCTTTGTAGGTCAGCATCGGGTTTTGAATCTGATTCGGGCAGCTACAGGGAGCCAATGAAGGGAACGCAGCAGAGGAGTTACGTACTTAGGAATGAATTTAGGAACATTGAAGATGAGCCACGCTGCTGCATTCTGGATAAGTTTCAATGGTCTGATGGTCCACATAGGAAGGCCAGCCAATAGGGATTTGCAGTAGTCTAGTCTTGAGATGACAAGAGACTGAACAAGCATCTGAGTGGCCTCTCTAGACAGAAAAGGTTGAATTCTCCTAATGTTATAAAGGAGAAATCTGCAGGACCGAGTCAGGTTTGCAACATGAGCTGAGAACGATAACTGGTCATCCACTACTACACCAAGACTGCGTGCTTCAGCAGAAGGAGTGACCAGTGAGTTCTCAAGGGAAATGGTAAGGTCAGGATGAGGACCAGTGCTACCAGGAATGAATAGCAGTTCAGTCTTGCTGGGGTTGAGTTTGAGGTCATGGGCTGCCATCCATGATGAGACATCAGAGAGGCAAGCTGAGATCCGGGATGAAACCTGGGTGTCGGAGGGTGGGAAAGAGAGGATGAGTTGAGTGTCGTCAGCATAGCAGTGGTAAGTAAAACCATGAGAAGATATTACTTTACCAAGAGAAGTAGTGTAGAGAGAAAAGAGAAGAGGACCACGGACTGACCCTTGAGGAACACCAGTGGATAGTCTGCGTGGAGCTGATGTGGCTCCCTGCCATGTGACCTGGTAAGAACGCTCTTCCAGGTATGATGTAAACCATTGTAATGCAGAACCAGTGATTCCAAGGCTACCAAGGATTGACAGGAGGATCTTGTGATCTACTGTATCAAAGGCTGCAGAGAGGTCGAGGAGAATTACAACAGATGATAGTTTGGCTGATCTAGCAGCATGGAGTTTCTCAGTGACCACAATGAGAGCAGTCTCTGTTGAGTGTGCCGGTTTGAAGCCAGATTGGTTTGGATCCTGTAGATTGTTTTGATTGAGAAAGAGAGATAGCTGATTGTAGACAGATCATTCAAGGATTTTTGAGAGGAAGGAGAGCAGTGATATTGGTCTATAATTGCTAATGTTTGAACCATCCAGAGTTGGCTTTTTCAAAATTGGGACCACTCTGGCAGCTTTGAAAGTAGATGGAACATGACCAGATGACAGCTGTTTATGATGAAGATAATGAAAAGAAGAAGGTCAGGAGCAATAGTCTGGAATAGAGAGGAAGGGATAGGGTCAAGGGGACAGGTGGTTGGATTGTTGGATGTGAGAAGATGAAGGATGTCAGCTGTGGAAAGTGGAGAGAAAGAGGAAAGAGATGCAGGAGGAGAAGGGTGTCTGGTGGGAGGAGTAGAGGTTGGTGGAAGGGAGGGTGGGAAGGATTGGCAGATCTTATTGACCTTTTCTTCAAAGAAGGTGACAAAATCTTCTGGGGTGAGGGTGGTTGGAGCAGGGGGGGGTAGGAGGGTTTAGGAGAGAAGAGAAGACAGAGAAGAGCTTACGTGGATCAGATGCCGATGCTTCCAGTCTCTCCTTGTAAAAAGATGATTTGGCAGTGGTTACTTCCATGTGATGCAGCGTTTAAGTCAGGTGATCAGACAGGCATGATTTGTAGAGAAAATTGGATTGAAGTAAAATATGTGACAGTGCTGTGCAGTTGCTGTTGATTCTGATTAGTGAAATGCATGGATGTATTTTTAGATGTGAATCCGTTTTTTTCCTGTTGTTCAGTTTTGCTGTATGTACCCTTTCTTTGCAGAATGTCTGGCTGTAATCTTGGAATAAAGACATGTGAACATCTGGAATCAGTTCTAAAACAGGAAAACCCCTCCCTGAAAAATCAGGACCTTGGTAAATATGACATGCAGGATTCTGGAGTGAATCTGCTCTTTACTGGACTACAAGTCCACTCTGCAACCTACAAATACTGAGGTTAGTGTCAATTAACATTGGAATGATAAATATTAGCTATGCTAAAATAAATGCTTTATCAATATGTAAAAAAAATCTAGTGGATTTACCTGTAAATCAGCCACATTTTTTTCAAAAGACATACCTATAACAAGTACCTCTAATAAAAATATGCATTAATATATCTCAATTCTCACAATTGGAAGAACTGGACCTGACCTACAACCAAGCAGGGGAGTCAGGAGTGAAACTGCTCTCTGTTACACTGAAGGATCCACCCTGCTCACTTAGGATACTCAGGTATAGTGTGCGTGTGCGTGTGCATGTGCGTGCGTGTGTTTATCAGAAGATCAGAAGGCTGGGTCTATCTATTCTTTTAGAAATTTATTGAAAATATGTAGCCAATGAACATCAAACATCTGATCCTGTCTTATTTTAATACAAAGTTGAGTTTATATACAGGTATATATATCAAGATATTTTGCCATTGATTTGAGTATCAGCCAATATCAATCTGGTTTGGTCTTTGTATTTATAATACAGTTCCACTGTTTAGATAAGATGTGCTGCTGATTAATACTTTTTATATAATTAGTAGCAGTTAATATAATGTGACATTCTAGACTCTGGACAGCTTTATAGTGTGTTTAATATTTTCTACTCCAGTCTGACGAACCCCAGTGCCTTTAAAACACAGTCTAATCTGTTTGTGCATGGGTGTTTTGTAGTACACACTTTGGGCTTATATCAGTTGTTGTTTGTCAACTCCTGATGTGAAGTAAATAATTTATTAAGTACTGAATGCGCTATTATTGGGTTTTCTATAGTGCATGTACATTAGATTTAGTGTTAGCTTCTTGATTTGAAACATGCAGTGCAGTAACCTGTTTCCACAGTAGTTTAGTATAGTTTCAGATATTATATTATGTTGTCATGTTCTGCTGTAAAACATCTCCAGACTAGACTGTTTTATTTACTTTCTCCTCACATCTACCATGGCTCAGAGAATGTCCATTAATGGTATCTTGAGGCTCGGTTAATGTTTAAATCCTTCTAAACCTTTTTTCAGAGCATGACCACCAATCAGTACACTCCCTCAGCACCCACATCCTGTGGCCATCTTAAATGCACAATGCAGACACGAAAGTACCATCCTCATCTAGAGATCCTGTTATTTTTAAATACTGGGGTTGTGGTATTGCCATTATACCCCCTGACCCTACATACCTTTCATGTATGTTTTCTCTTTTAATTTCTGTTGTCTTTAGATGCCTTTAAACTGACACCGGACCCCAGCTGGGCCACATATACTTCTCTATCTCTGTGATGGGACCAGAAAGGTGGAGTGTGTGGAAGAGTAACAGACATACCCTATTCATTCAGAGAGGTTTGATTCCCGGAAGCAGGTGGTGTGCAGTGACAAAATGAGTGGATACTGTTACTGGGAGGCTGAGTGGACAGTACGCTGATATAGCTTTGACATATTAAACAATCAAATGGAAAGGAGACAGTGTTGACACTGAGTTTGGATACAGTGAAAACTCCTGGAGGCAGTGAAATGTACTAATACAACATACACTGTTTACCACAATTATAAATGTGGCCTTCTCAAATGAGTTCAGCTCTAACAGAATAGGTGTGTATGTGGACTGCCCAGCCAGCATTCTGTCTTCTACAGTGTCTCCTGCGATTGCATAAACAGTAACTCACAGACATTCAACACCTCATTCACTCAACCACTCTATGCTGGGTTTGGGTTTGAGCAGTTTAATTATGTGTCCTCAATGTATCTCTGTGAAACTGATTAGCCCTGCTGTGTGTGCATAAAAAGTACAGAGAGTCTGTATTATTGTGAAAGTGTGGGTACTGTATAAAATGTTATTCACACAAGTATGGAACCAATATACTTGCCTGAAATGTCACTAGTAACACAAGTTAAACTCATTCTAATTTGTTCAAATGAAGTGCATGCTTACTACTGCTTATTTCAATACAAATGTATAATATAAATATAATTTAATTGTATTTGTTATCTTTTTTACTTTAGAAAGCAAAATGTAACAAAGTACACAAGAGTTTTCAGAGGAAATCCTTCATCTATTTCTTACAATTTTATAATATGTTCAGTGTCTGCTGAATTCAAGTATCTTCTGCCCTCTGTGTGTGTTTTTTGTGTGTGTATTTTTGTTATTTCCTGTCCCAACCGGTAGGTATAGAATCATGCACAGTTCAGTGCATGCATACTAATGACTTCACCTATCAGAGGGTGCTGGGAGGATGAAAGCTAGCAGGTACTGTCTCTGAGTCATATGAAGCCATCCAACCTGTATCTAATGCAACACATTTGGAGGAAGGTGCTTTTAGCTAATAGATGCATGGGATAATAGATGGGTCATCCTACTCACCCAGAGTTCAAGTTGAGTTGCACTCTATGGGACTTCCAAATCTTAGATGGCGACACCACTGTGGAGCCCCATGGTGGAATATTTTGTAGTGGTTTAGAGGGCTGAATATGCATTTCTCCTTTAGATTGACATGCCATATTCTACAAAGAATCAATGAAAGCTCAATAAAGAACCGAAGAAACATACAATTATGTTTGTTTAGTAAACTAATGTATTACTATTTGCTTTTTGTATAGACTTATATGTTATATCACTGGTAGGCATTGCTGGTAGATCAAGAATGTCATTTATTCATTTGGAACAAAACACTCAAGTATAAGATCGAGTCTATGTACTGCATATTTGCAGACAAAGCATGAAGAGCAGCTCTTTCCTGTAGCAGATTTGTAGGTGCTACATTTTGGAGGGCTTTTGTGTAATACCCACAAACCTAAGTGTATTTTATTGAGATTATATGTGCTAGACTAACACAAAGTAGCAAGTAATTGTTTTTTCTTTCTTTTTTTTTAAACAAATTAAAATCTAGAAATTGTGGTGTGCATTACATAGTTAGCCCCTAGAGTCAATATTTTGTAGGACCACCTTTCTCAGGTGCTTTCGCAGCTGCAAGTCTATTCGGGTATGTATTTACCAGCTTTTGACATTTAGAGGCTAAAATGTTTGCCAATTCTTCTTTGCAAAATAGCTCAAGATCAGTCAGATTGGTTGGAAAGTATCTGTGAACAGCAGTTGTCAAGTCTTGCCATCAAGTTTTAATTCTAAATGGGATTTAGGTCTGGAATTTGACTGGTCCATTCCAACACATGAATATGCCTTGATCTAAACCATTCCATTGTAGCTCTGGCTTCAAAAAAGTCTTATGCAGTGTCAAACAGGTTTTTCCTCCAGGACTGCCTTATATTTAGCTCCTCCATTTTCCCATCATCTCCGACCAGCTTTCCTGTGCCTGCTGAAGAAAGCATGCCCAAAGCATGATGCGGTCACCACCATGTTTCATGGAATGGATGGTGTGTTCAGTGTGATGTGCATTAGTTTTCTGACACTTACAAAGTTCAGCTTTGGTCTCATCTGACCAGACACCTTCTTCCACATGCAAACAGTGCAAACAGGACTTCTTATTGTGGTTTTCTTCTTGCCACTCTTCCATAAAGGCCAGATTTGTTGAGTACTCAACTAATAGTCCTGTGGACAGATTCTCCCACCTCCCACGTCTTGGTAGGTTTGCAGTTCTCAAATACTCCTTCCCTTTTCAGATTATGAATTGAACAGTGCTCTGTGAGATGTTCATAGCTTATTTTTTTATAACCTAGCCCTGCTTTACACTTTACACTCCACATCTTTATCTCTGACATGTCTGGTGTGTTACTTTCTGATGTTTGCTGTCTGATTCTGTTTGATCAGTCATTTCTCAAGCAAACTTTTAATGCCTTCACAGAACAGCTCTAGTTATACAGATAATAAATTACACACACGGGGATTCTGTTTATTAATTAGATGACTTCAAAAGGCAATTGCTCACACTGGATGTTTTTTAAGAATATCAGAGTACAGGGGGCTAAATACACATGCCTGCCACACTTCTCATTTTTATTTGTAAAACATTTCTTTTCATTTCACAAATACAAGCAACACTTGGTCAATTACATAAAATCCAAATAAAATGGTTTGAGGATGTGAAATGAAAAAACGTTATGGGGTTCAAGGGGTATGAATACTTTTTCAAGGCATTGTATTAACAAATGTACATGATACACCCACACTATATTGATAACATAAATCCTGTTTCTGATGGCAAATTAATTGCATATTCACATGCATATAACTGCACTCAAACTAGACTTCACAGAGCATAATATATATTACCACTTATAACAGGCATGCGCCTATAAGTAAATATATAGTAAATAAAAATATAAAATATAGTACATATAATAATTTAAGCAAGACTTCATGATTTCATAATGTCAGCTTTCATAAATCTTAGTGAAATCTTATGATTACAACACTTAATGCTTTAAAATGACATAAGGATTCAACTTGGAGAAGTCGATCTTTGGGTCTGTAGACTGAACATATAGAACAAATCAAACCATTCTGAATTCCTTATCTGTTGTTATCTTCTTGTTGCATTCTCCTGCTCTGTGGGTATCAATTAAATGTGTTCATTCAATAAATGCATTAATTGTTTAAGAATTTTATTCTGAGTATTAATAAAGCTTTGGAAGTATTAATAAAGCTCCGCACAACTTGGCAAATTAGAAATTAATGTCTTTGAGGAAACTTTGAGGAAATGTATCTGAGTATATTGCTCATATGAGTCTAATTTTTCAAATCAGTTATTGCTCCTGGTAACCTGTATCTTCCATGCCAGTAGAATTGCATTTCCACACTATTTCTTTGATGTGTATTTTGAGTGTATTTTAATATTTTAATACTTTCCAGTCTTAATTCTACTATGTTGTTGGAATGTTGTAAGATTTATTTTGCTGTGTGTGAGAATCACATTGTTATATTGCTACTGCTGCGTAAAGTCATCCGAAAGCATAACACTGACATTCACTGCTATGCTGATGACACCCAACTCTATATATCAGCCAAACCTAATGAGGATCATTGCCTCAGTAGGATAACAAACTCATTTTCTGGATGACACAAAATTTCCTTTTACTTAACTCCAAACCCATTACCCCTATTAATCTAGATGGTTGTTCAATTATGCCAAGCTCAACCGTAAGAAACCTTGGGGTTATATTTGACTCTGACCTTTCATTCGACACCCACATCAGTAATGTTGTAAAGATGGGATTCTTCCACCTATGGAATATAACAAAATTGCGTAAAAGCACTTTCACACAAACATGCTGAGATACTGGTGAATGCATTCATCACATCTAGACTAGATTATTGTAATGCCCTTCTAGCTGGTAGTTCAGGGAAATCCTTACAGAAGCTCCAATCTATACAAAACACTGCTGCGAGGGTTCTCACCAGAACTCAGAAACTTGACCACATTATTCCTGTTCTTTCATCCCTCCATTGGCTTCCCATTAAATTCTGAATTGACTGTGAAATATTGCTGCTAACATACAAGTCACTAAATGGTTTAGCCCCACATTATCTAAAAGACCTTTTAAAACCCTACAACCTGTCACATAGACTGTTCTCTTAGGACACAGGCCTAGGATTAAAAAGAACACTGTTGGAGGACAAGCCTTCTCTTATAAAGCCCCCCAGCTCTGGAATAGCCTTTCTCCTACTGTTTGGGACTCACACACTCTCTGTCTTCAAATAAAGACTGAAAACATTTCTCTTTACTCAGGCTTTTTACTAACAGCTCTATGGGGCCACTAATCATTCTTCCTTTCTCCCCCCATGTCCCGAGCTGCCCTGATGCCTGGCGGATACTGGTCCACCCCTTCCACTCGTCCACGAGAACAGCTAGATTAGACTACGCCAACCTGCATGGACTTCAATACTAACACCAGCTTGCATCCAACTTAAATTTCCTCTCCCATTATTCATTCTCACTTGTATCACAACTACTGCAAGCAAAATTATCCTTCCCCCCCCTCTATTTATGTACTTCATTTCTTTTCTACTTTTCTATGCCCATGTATTGTGTATTTGTTTATGCTCTCCTGTGTCAACCAGAGGAGGATGGGTTCCTCTCCTGAGCCTTGATTCCTCTCCAGGTTTCTTCCTCCTAGCCTGAGGAAATTTTTCCTTGCCACTGTTTGCCCACTGGCTTCTCATTTGAGGTTTGGACCCGGATTTGTGTAAAGACGCTTTGTTACAAATCCTTGTTGTAAAAAGCGCTATATAAATAAACTTTGATTGATTGATTGATTGATATTTCAGCTGAGTGTGCTTTAGTTATATGTTTAAAAGCATAATCTAAATCTCTCTTTTTTTAATTTTGAGCTAAGCTTTTTTGAAGTATATATAAGTATGTGATTTTAGTTGGAGATAATGCCCGAATAAAAACATGTAGTGTTTTATTTTAGTTAAACAGATCACATGGCAACATAAATGTGCATGGTTTCTTAATCCTGTTCCTGACCCACTGCACTGATTATAACTATTTTAACTACACTTGATTCAGTTTAGTAAGGCGTTAAAAGACAGCAGCTGAAACTGCAGTGCTGTGGGCCATCTAAAAGCAGGACAAAGAAACAGTATTGTAAAAGTACTTATTCTAAAAATACTTCTTGTACTCATTTTGAAGTAACAATAATGTTTAATAACCCATGCAGGTGCATGTTAAACCATCAAAGTAACAGGTTTCTCTTAAAGGTGCTAATTAATTAGAACTATATTTATCTTGATATGGCCGCAATGGATTTACTTTAAATAGAGAAATAATAATCCACCAAAGCAAATTGTTACACCTGATACTATTTGGGCATTTCACACCATACAAAATTGGTTCACAGCATCCTCAAAAAAATGAGGCAAACCCAGAACCTGCACTTCCCTAGCTTAGAACTCTTAACATGTAGTGTTGAGAAGTACCATTTGAGTGTTTTGTCTTTTGTTTGAAGTTTGTCTTCTGTTACAGGTAAGGATTTAACTACATTGTTGTGTAATATTTGTAGGGATGGGTTTCATTTAATTTTAGGGTTTAGGATTAGTGTGAGCTATGGATTTCAAATGAGGGTTTCTTTACAGAGACTACCAGTTGCTTTACTGTTCTGCCATTTCACAGTGCTGCAGTGTTTGGCACTTTTCACAGCTTGATTGTTATTGTAACATTTTTTTATTCTGCCCACAGGATTACACTGTGCCATTCAGTGTAACTGCCCTGCTGTGCTGGCATCCCACTGTTTTGCTGCCCTGAGGCTTTATTGGGCTTTTTTGTTTGTTTGTTCATTTTATGTTTGGCCAAATAAGTGGTCAATATTGAAACCAATCCCAATTTTAGCTTGTAGGGTTACTTTTTGTTGCTTTCCTTAATTTTTGTTGTTATTATTATTATTATCATTGTTTGTTTGTTTGTTTTGTCAGAACTGGAGCTTGTTTTGCTATGCCATTTTTTGTTTTTCTTTGTTAATTGTTTTCTTTACTGTTCTTCTGTGTGACCTCCACCTCTTTTGAGGCACCTGGGCCTGCACTTGTTTAGCATAGGCTAGACTCTAGTCTCTGGGCAGTTTTTGTGATGGAAACAAGCCAAGAAAAGCAGAGCTTTTGAAATAATGGAGTTGCAAATAGTCTTATAAAGGTTTATTTTTACCACAACCAAGTCAATTTGATATTTATACAACAAGGAACATTTTTAACCTGTTTAAAGTGCAACTTAATTGCTCCTAAGCTTACCACACAGCAAGAACTATGGTCTGGACCTTCTTAACATTCATCAGTCATCATTATTTCAGGTAGTGTTTTCTAAACAGCTTTGCAGAAATAAAAAAAAAAAGTTAACAACAGATAAACAAAGGATAAGACATAAACCCCCTAGTGAGCAAGCCAAAGGGAAAAATTCCCTCAGGTGGAGGAAGAAACCTTGGGAAGAACCAGGCTCACCCATCCTCCTCTGGTCAAACTGCTTATACATAGTTAGTTAGGGGACACTGGACCCCCACACGTCTGTTCTAATGCTTGGTATACTGAAGTAATATTTAGTTTAGTTCCTCCTCCACTATTGAGTTATAAGATTCTATCATATCATTTTCTGATCATATACTCCCAGCAGGAACTGGGAGACTAGTGAGGGTCAACAGAAAGATGACAGAAGCGATGTACAGAGACATGATATCCAATCAATCAATCAAAATTTATTTATACAACAAAGGCATTGTGACAGAGCAGCTTTACAAAAAATATGTGTCCAAGCCTCTATTGAGCAAGCCAGTGGGTGAGAGTGGCAAGGAAAAACTCCCTCAGACTAAGAGGGACAGCAGGAATAACAGTTTGTGTTGTGGCAGCTGGCTAGTGTAAACACAGCACTGAAGAGGAATCTAGGGTTGTTCTTATTTTTATTTATTAGAGACAAAATATATAATGTATAAATTTGGCTTTCACTAAAGCTTGTTTGTAGTCCACAAGATTGTTTCCATGTGAGTTGGAAAACTTCTAATTTTGTTTATCTTACAACACAACAAAGGCCCTAAGCACACAGCCAAGATAACAAAGTAGGGGCTTCAGGACAACTCTGTGAATGTCCTTGAGTGGCCCAGCCAGAGCCCTGATTCCCTGGTTATTTCTGTCTGTATTTCTTTCTTTTTCTCACAAAGTAAGCTTGGTGGGGAGTGGGTCTGGGATGACAGACTTCACTGTTGAGCCTTCTGGAGGTGTTGTGGCCTTAATTCAGTGGAACATTGATGAAGGAATGTGCCTGTTTAAAAAGCTTGCGAGGTTGTAGTTGGAGGTTAAGTAAAGTGAGGGTTAAATGTGTAACTGTGTAGCAGCATCTCATCAACCTCCTGTGTCATTTCACAGTCAGATGTTTAAGGAAGTGCTGATCTGACCATAAATGGCCACAGCAACCTTTGTCATGAAGTGAAGGATCATTTTTATCATCTTATAGAATTGGTTAACAGAATTTTTGCTGGTCAGATCATGAACGGACACAGCAACTTCAGATGACAGGAGTTCAACGATTGAGTGGGCCCTATGTATAACCCTGGTTATTTATTATTTCAATTATAAATTAACAAAACAAAACAAATTCAAACATTAAAGTGGGCTTCTGGGCTCCCATTCAATGACTATCCTTGCTTAGCTACAGATTAAGAATGAGCCTGGTTCCCATAGTGACCAGTAAAACATATTTAACCTTTTATTTTACAGTAACCACAATGCAGAAGAAGACCTTCTATACAGTTAAAGTTTATGTTAATAGTATTATTCCCGAAGGTCGTTAAAAAAGAATAACAAACGTGTGACCAAATACAGGGCACTGTAAAATGTAAATAAATTACATTGGGAGCTTGTTGGAGATTTTTTTAACTTATCTCCAGATATTTTTATTGTTGATAGTAATTGTATCTACATCTTCTACAAAACAAATAAAACCATTTTACTGACTTTACTTTTACTTCTTCAGCAGTGAACCATGACCATGGTAAAAAATGTGTAGATTTTTGTCTTACAGCCCTGCATGTTCTTCTCCACAAGCAATGGATTAAAAATAAAAACAATAACGCAAAAACAGGTATTATTATAGGTATTATTATACTGAAGCTGAGAGATAATGTAACTTTCAGGGAGGAGTCTTTAAGGCTTTGTCGACAATTCGGACTCTATAAATCTATCTGGAAGGCGGCATTTTACACCAAATCACTGAAAAACTTTATCACTTTAATAACCGCCATGGGTTCGCTTTTATACAGACAGGTAGGAACACTCGCGCTGGGACTCGATTCACACGGACTCAACTATGTGCAACACACAACACTGAACTGAGCTTGGAGAAGTGATTAAACTAACGTTCAGAAAAGCAGCTCTTGCTAATATTATAACCCGCCGTAAAATGTATGTATTAAGTCTGAGGTGTTTATTCCGCCGTGCGACGGCGGTGCCGCGGTGGACAGAGCGGACGTGTTGGAGTAAAGCAATTGTAAAGAGCAGCTGCATGAGTTCAGTGAAGGTGAGGAGTCACAGCACTGATCTGAGACCTGTCCGTATCGGCTGCGCCTCGGGCTTCTGGGGCGACACTGCAACAGCAGGTATACACGAGCGAGCAGCCTGACACTCCTCTTACCCAACTCTTTCCTGCCCTTTCTTTATTTCCTTCATTTTACTGCATTCCTCTCTTTAAACCAATCCATCCATCCATCCTGAACGACCCCCTTTATAAATGTGCCACACCACTGCCTAAATCCCTCACATCTAATATAGTCCACTAAATCTAAATAAATTATGCAAAAATACATATCTACTTGTTCCTATATGACGTCATGTATGAGCCAAAACAATATGACGTGTCTAATATTGTGATGGTCTTCTGTGTGCCACCAACGCATCTTACTGTTCAAGACCAATGAAAGCGAGGTCTCTGGTTTTCTTTCATTCCTGTAAGTTTGAAGTGTGAGCTGCTGAAGATCGGGTTTATTCTTCCAGAGTGACCCACTGACAAAAGGAAAGGGACTCTGACCAGACAACAGACAACTTCAAGGTCTAGTTTTAACACTCATGTAGATGCTTAGGTTCGTAGACGCTTTCAGCTATGGACATGGATAAGCATGGGCTGTAACAGGTTTGTGGCCATGCAGACCCAAACAGGGCGTGACACACTTTTTTGTTTGTGATTTATGCCACCGTAAATGTCGGTTTGGCACAGATAGGGTGCCCTTTATCAGTGAGCCAGTGAGCTCACCTCCCTGATGCTTTCTTGCTGTTTGTCCATGCTCAGTTCATCCTCCCCACTGCTGACTGCAAGCTCCCCACCAGCCTTGAATTTTCTGAGATGCTTCAAACCAGTTGTTTTAACTTAATGATTTATTGTTAAAATATTTTTGTAAAAATATTTTTCCAATATCTAACATGTTAAATACGAGAACAACCTGTTCAGTTACTGTCTAACCTATATGGTAAGCCTTGATATCTGCAGTTTTATTTGCAGTTTTATTTGCTTCATCTATGATTGGCCATCATTTAAATTTTGGTTCATGTGTTCTCTTTTCTAAATTGTTTCACTCTTTTGGTTCATTAATTCAAGTTGATAATGTACTTAAAAACATTTAATCTGCCAAATATTATTTATTTTACTATAATCTATATATATGTTGTGACATGTTGGATCACTGACTTCTGGTGAAATTTGGTGAAAATTCCTGTATTCTTTCTAGTATAACAATACATATCACATAAAAATATATATAACAATGTCAGTTTTTTGCTGAGGTTGAAAAAATGCAGAAATTCAACTTAAGTTAATGTGATTAATTGATGCATAATGATGAAATGAAATGCTGGTCCACTTTCATTGAGACTAGTAAAGGAAAGTGCCACCAGGTGGTGGCAAATATATTTCTGAAGGTTTCACTACAGAATTGCAACAGAATTTTGCACCTTTAACATTTTTATGTCACAGTGAAAGATGTTACATTGTTATAGTGGACTCAGTTCTTAAAAACATTTAGTGCCTCTGATGTATGTAACCATGTAACCATGTTTCCATTAATATCTTACCCATTTTTATGGATTGTCTGGATTTTCATATTATTATCTCTCTGAGTTTTCATTCTAATATTATTATCATTTATTCTTTTCCACAGTGCCCCAGCTCATACATAATGGTAAGCTGGACTTCCTTGTGTTTGATTATCTGTCAGAAATCACGATGTCCCTTCTCACAGCAGCTAAATCTAAGATGCCTGTAAGTATTTTCATTCTACATCACTTGTACATGTAAACACAGTGCATGTGAGGGTTCTCTACACTTTCCCTTGTACTGGGAAATAGTGGCCACCAATGCTTTCATGTTGACCAAAGATTCTGAATTTTTTGGAAACATTGTGGAATGGACAAAATAAACTGTAGATTAATGGTGTGCAATATGATGAAATTTAATCAAAACTGTGGTCAGTTTTGTTATTGTGATACAAAATTGGATATTGTGGATAAAAATGCTTGGGAGTGTTGTCTTGAAGCATGACACACTTATGGTTAAGCTTCAATTCATGGGCAGATACCTTGTCATTCTCCTGTAGTAAGTGCTGGTATCCAGAATTCATAGGCCCATTAAGAATAGGACAGCTGTGCTGGTCCCAAGGCAGCAAAGCAGCCCCAAACTGTAGCCACCCTTACACTTAACACAGCTGTCCACAGAACATTCTTCCAAAAGGCTTTTGGTCAATGTGGTCCTGAGCAGGCAGCAGTATTCTTTTTAAGTCTGGTGGCATCCTCATTGTTATTCTACTATGCACATCACTCTTGTTCAGCGTTTGACTAAGTGGATAGTCAACAAAGCTTTTCAATATTTGTTTGCTTGAAGGATTAGTCCACATATGAGTTACCTTTTGAAACAAAGGTTCTCAATAGATTGCCTACTTATTAGGAGTGTAAAGCATTGCCTTTATCTGTATCTATTTCTGTATTTGGAGCTTAACTGGAGGTGGGTAATGGCCTAAAGCTGAAGTCTGTTTAAAAGTATTTAACAGATACTTTCAAGTGTTATTTCCTCATTTGAGGAATGATATAAAGTGACAATATATGAATGGAGATCAAGCTTATCATCTTGTACTTGTGTTTCAAAATATCCACAAACTTTTGTGTCTCAACCACAACAACCACAACAATGGTTTTAAAAACCTAAATAATTAATATTACATTGGTTATATGGTTTCTGAAGGAAAATGTATATTCAGTTGCTGTTCAGATGACAGTTGATTCCATATCTTCCAGAACATGGGCTATGCTCCAGATTTTGTACTTGCTGCTATTTCTCCATTTATAAAGGACATCAGCCGAAAAGGTAAGACTTGGAATGTGATTGTAGGTGAACAGATATAATACAGATCTCTTTTAGGTCATACATATGAGTGGAAAATCATGTTTATTTTGAACAAATCTAAATGAAATGCTGTTAAGAAACTGAACATGGTCTAAAAACACTAGCTCCATTGAACAGATCCAGTATCCAGATCAGTTCCATTAAAACAATCTCTTCATGCTAGCCTGTACAGCAGTACAGCACATGAAAGGCAGAGGCTTACTGTGTGTTTAGTGTCTATTTCTTTCACTAGATGCATATTTACTGTAGCCCTTCTTTTTGTTGCTGTTTGCCATAACAAAGAATCTCTCTTTATTCTGTTCTCCATAAAGCTTGAATGTTGTGCTTTTTTGCCCTTTGCTGTTTATTGTGCTGCTGTAATATGTGACTTTCCCTCTGGGGTTAATAAAGTATCAATCTAAAAGGATGACTTCACAGGAGAATGCTCTTAATTTTGAATGGCAGTTAATGTAAAATCGGAGTAATTAACAGTAATAGAGCATTTGTATTGTTCTGGTCATCCAGTTTAACTTACTCAGTGTACAGAGCAGCTACTGGGTTCAAACCATGGAGAACTTATAGATATATGTTTTCATTGGATAGCATATGCAACAGCAAACTGAACATTGTATTTGATGATTTTTGTGTTTTAAAATAACTTAGGAAGAAATAGTACATATACCATGGTAAAATCTTTGATTTGATATGAACTAGTCGTTTTTATATGCGGTGATGGTGGTTAATAGTTCTAATTAGCTTTGTTCACATCTTATCCATTTAATTATGTAAAATATTTACAAACTGCTAGACATTTAAAACATTCCACTGACTTAAATTCCCATGTAAACCTTTAGACATCCCCTTTAGGCATGTTTTCCGCTTCCCATTAAATAGACATTCCACTGTAAGGCTAATGGAAGTAAACTGTCAGATTTTGCTCCAGGGCAGGGTACAGGGCAGTGAATACATGTTAACACTCTTTTGTTTCCGTAGGTATTCGTGTGGTTAGCAACGCTGGGGGGGTTAATCCTCTAGCCTGTGCCGCTGCTATACAGGAAGTGATGCGAAATGCTGGTCTCAACCTGAAAGTTGCTGTGGTAACTGGTGATGACCTAATGCCACAGGTGAGAAGAGTGTCTGATACTGTACGAATGGGAGCACAAGCATGTACACAGAGCTAAATGGTTTAATAATGTCTCAACTAATTGTTATATGACACTACTTGTCATTATTAACATTTACTAAATATTTGGGTAATAAAATATTTTGAGAAGTGGCAGCCAATTCTGCACAGCATGAATAAATTTTTATTCCATAATAAAATGGAATTTCAGCAGCAACATCTTAAAATAACTAAAACTTACTAAAAATATGTGTCTCACTTAATTCCATGCCAGAAAAAGCAGAACACTCTTTTTTCTCTCTTTAGAAAGACTCTTTGGGTATGCTGACGATGGCTGATGTAGAAGAAAAGAAACCACTTCCCAAAACCATACACAGTATGAATGCATATCTGGGGTAAGAGGAAAGTGCCGAGGTAAATGTGATTGATCATGACCTGTACATTTAGTTGATAGTATTTTACATTGGGGTTGAACAAATTGTTGTTTACTTTCACAAAAAATCAGAACTCTCACAAATTGTCCGTTTAATATAAACCAAGAATGTAGTTTTACTGTAGATTATTTATGAACATTTAAACATACATTTTTTTATGTGTATGCCCTCCTCCATCCCCCAAAACCCATGCTGCACTCAGGCTTTTAGTAGCAACTGTGGAATGCCCTTCCCCCACAATTGGACAGCATTCTTTTAAGTCCACATTCAAAGCTGTTCTTTAAAGCAAGGCTTCCTTGAACCCCTCCCTCTCTGTGCTCCAGATTTTCTCTCTCTCACTTTTTCTCTCTGTTTCCCCTTCTCTTACTTTTGATTCAGAGGTGTTGTTGGTGTGTTTTTGAAGCTGTCACATGAAGATATTTATGGTGGTTTTCTTTTGCTGCTTTTTGTTCTTTAATCATTATTATCTACACCAGTGTAGGCTCGAGAACATCCATCAATCAAGTGTGTATTGAAATTAATAAATATCACACAGAAATGTTTGTTAGAAATGTTAATAAATATTTATGTACAGTATTCACTTTTGCTGAGATGAAAGAAATATAGGACACCCCTTGGAAATGTTTTTTTTATCTAAACATATTTAAACAGATTGAGGTAGCATAACTACATAAACAAATAAAAAGGAAGCAGTGTCTTTTAAAATGAATTTTGGGCCCAAATTATTCAACCTCGTTTTCATTTGTTCAAAGCACATTGGTCTCCCTTTAGTAATCAAGTGCAAACCAGACTAAATATTTAAGAATTTAAATAAGACAGACTCCTCCAAATTCATCTCTAACAGTGTTCATCAGATTCTAATTTGAGATATTTTAAGTTGCAAAATGTAGTGATGTACATTTTTTTTTCTTACAAGAAAATCGGGCTTCTATTACCCGTATTAGACAAATAGTTTTTGGTAAAATAAAGGACATTGCAGCTTTATTTGTTTGGTTATATTACCTGTATCTCTCCACATTGTTAAAATTATGATCACGTTTCCTTATATTTAAATATACTTAAAAGTATTTTTCACATGCCTATATTGTTTATTATATCATGTTCCTGTCCATGTAGATTTCTCCTGTGTCCTGATTTGCTGACTGACCAAGCCATAGACTAAGATACTGTTTCTTCAAAATGTGATTTATTTCACTGCAATTAACTGAAGCCAAATCAAATTAAATGTCACATCTTACAAGTGAATATTTCTCAAAATATCAGACAACAGCCTCCAACCTTGATGCTGTGTGACCTTTCAAAAGTAAGTGATCTTTCTGCTCTCTGCTTCCTGCAGTGCTTTGCCAATAAAGCGGTGCTTGGACCTTGGGGCTGATATTGTGGTGACAGGACGCTGTGTTGACAGTGCAGTGGTGCTTGGACCATTGATGCATTCAGTATGGTTTGTCATTAAAATTGTTGTACAAGATCGTAATTTTACACACCATAAAGTAAATGTGTGTTCATACACTGTGTATTAAATTATTAAAAAAACTCTCCTCACTGTACAAAAATTGACATGCCTCGTTTATTTACACTACAAGCCAAACAGTTTTAGAACACATTCAATTTTTTTCAGTAGTCCACTGGCAGTGTTGAATGGCCCAGGCAAGCCTGCATTTCTTACTTTCCATTTTAGCAATGGCTTTCTTACTGATCCACCTGTCAAATGTGTAGTGACAAATGAAGAGTTATAAAGCCTTCCTTTGATAAATATATTTTTCTTGACATTTAACTCAGTATGCTTTTATAAAAGAGTTTGCAGATTTCCAGTCTGACATTTGTTTTCCACAGCATCTATACTTTGGATCTATCTCTGGATTCTAGTTGCTTCTAACTAGCTAAGGATATCTAAGTGAACAGCAAAGTGCTTTAAGTCACTCTGGATTAGGGTGTCTGCCAAATGCTGCAAATGTAAACTTAAATGCACAATTTACCAAATTTAATATACTTTTATTGCTATAGACCAGCAATGACCCCTTCCCTAAACGGGTCCTTTTTCTTTATTTTCCAAAAAAAAAAAAAAAAAAAATACATTGGCACTTTACTCCTTATGTTTTTACCATTTTATGTCACTGGACTTTGTACCATTACAAGTTATGAACTGGACTTAAAATGCTTAAACTGGAAAAATTGGGGGTATTCTAAAATGTTTGGCTGATAGTTTTCAAGAACACTTTTTCCAAGTGTGGGCTTATTTGACTTTAAATTTGGTGTTTTAACAGTTTGGATGGAGACAGAGTGATTATGACCTCCTGGCTGCTGGAAGGTACTTGTAATGCATGTTTGTTATGTGACACATGTGAAATAATATAGCAAAGCAAAGGAATAATAAAGTTAACAATTTTCTCCAAGTAATGTACCCTGTGCACCTAAGGAAAGTCAATTAGGTGTGAAGCAGGGAAAACTGTAAAATGTATAGGACAGTATTTTTTTTTTACCAGGAATGAGCACCAATATTCTAGACAGTAGCTGTTGTTTTTCATCTTATATAATCTCTCTTTTTCCAGTCTTTCACTTTCAAGTGGAAGCCAGGCATTTTGACTGGCCTTGGAACCATAATAACTTGCCTAATACACTTTTTTATATATATGCATCTTTTAGAATAAGTCTTCCTGGTATATATTAAGATTTAATGAACATTTCTGTTTATTTATCTGTATGTCTGCTAAACAAATTATTAATAAATAACCCTTTTCTATTTTTTAGTCTTGCAGGTCACCTGATAGAATGTGGTGCCCAGGTCACTGGAGGGATTTTTACAGATTGGCACAAAGTTCCAGACTGGTAAGAAATTAACTGATGACCTCTGTCTGGTACTGCTATTTGTTTATAATTTTATAAAACATTAATTCACATTTTACATTTAAATTTTGCTTTTTTACTGTAGGGATAACATTGGTTTCCCAGTAGTTGAGTGTTCTGCAGATGGTTCGTTTACACTGTCCAAACCTCCAAAAACCGGTGGACTTGTCTCATTTGGCACAGTGGCTGAGCAATTAGTGTATGAAATTGCTGACCCACGGCGTTACCTCTTACCTGATGTCTCTTGTGACTTTTCTCAGGTCACCATCACTGAGATATCAGGTAGGTGCAGTAGCTCACTTAATACATAATTGGTGATACTTTCATGGCCTTATGGTTAAAAATCTCGAAACAAGTCAGTAATCAAGTCTCAATAAAAAAGACAGAATAAGGTAGAATAAAGATAAAAGATGTACAGTGTTTGAAAGTTGAAGTTTAGAATTTTCTATATTTCTGTAAACATTTGACATATACCTTTATCAGTCCAAATAAAGGTAAAAGGAAAACCAAATCAAGCAAATGAGACAAAAATATTACACTTGATCATTTATTTAGTGAAGAAAATAATCCAGTAATACATATATGAGTGGCAAAACTATGTGAAACGTTGCATACAGCATCTGGTGTGACCCCCACCCCCCCCTTGTGCAGCAATAACTACAGCTAATCATTTCCAGTAACTGTAGATTAGGTCTCCATTCCTCCATAAAAACAGCTTCAACTCTGTTATGTTTGTGGGTTTCCTCCAATGAACTGCTTGTTTCAGACCATCTACAGCATTTCTATTAGATTAAGGTTAGGACTTGACTTTTTGACATTTAAACATTCTTTTTCAGAACTTGTCAGATTAGTGTCGTTGTCTTGCTGCATCACCCCCATTCTCTTGAGATTCAACTCATGGACAGTTTGGATATATTCTTTTAGAATTTTCTGTATTTTTCTTTAGGTTTTGTATTAATTCATGAATGATATGCAATGTGGCTCATATGCAGCAAAACAGGCTCAAACCACAATACTGCCACCACTGTGTTTCACAGATGGGATAAGGTTTTAATGCTGGAAGACCTCTGGCTGTCCATGGGATCTTTAGCAACTGCAGATGGGCAGCAATGTACTTTTTCAAGAGCCGTGGCTTTCTCCTTGTTGATGTCTTTCTCCTGATTTGTGAACACTAAAATTAGCCAATTTGAGAAAAGCCTTTATTAGCTTAGACCTTACCTCGGGTTCCTTTGTGACTTCACTGATTACACACCTTGCTTGGTGTGATTTTTGTTGGTTGACAGAATTGTTTTTGAATTTTCTCTATTTGTACACAGTCTGTTTGACTGTGAATTGGTGGAGTCAGATCTCTTTAGAGATGTTTTTTTAACCTGTTCCAACCTGATGAGCATCAGTAACTTCTGAGCTCCTTAGAAATCTCCTTTGTTCATGCCATGATATATGTCAGATGTTAACAGGGCACCTACTCACACCTGATTGTCTCCCCTTGATTGGAAATACCTTACTCTATTTTCATCTTCAAGTTATCTGCTAATCCAAAAGGTTCACATACTTTTCCACTCACAGGTATGCAATATTGGAACATTTACCTCGATAAATAAATGAGTGTAATATTGGTTTTTCGTTTGTTTAATTTGGTTCTCTTTATCTGCTTTTAGGACTTTTGATTACATTTTAGGTCAACTTTATTGTGATGCAACTTTATGCAGAAATACAGAATAAGGCATAAGGTTTAAAAAATGTGCTTCAGCGTGCTGCCAGATAGTAGATACCAGCCTAATGTAATTTTCATATTATAAAAAGGTGTGGATGGAGGAACTGTCAGAGTGGGAGGAGCAAGAGGATCACCCCCATCAGGTGACTACAAGGTAACTTTTAAATAGACCATTGTGGATGTACTGTCATTTTACTGTATATTCTGTAATATGCCTGATTATATGCTTAGGCTGCAGTCAAGATGCAGGTAAAATGCCATCATTTCCTGTGAAAAGACAAATCTCATTATGCCACAGATAATACTCTTGTCATTTTCTGCTCTTCAATCCTCAGCTCAATCAAAAGGGGCTTGATAAATTGAACCAAATATCAGACACAGTGAATTATGTTACTACAGTTTTGTTACTTTTGTGATTAAAATACACTCTGCACTTGTACATGAAGGAATCCTTCATTTCCATTTGCAGTATGTTTTGTCTTTTTGTGTACATAGAATGTACACAGTCACATATAGTGGCACAATAGCGCTCTTGTAGAGTGGTAACCAAAATATTTCAGCCCTGTTATTCTTATTTAATGAATTTTATAGAGCATCTTTTAAGATGTCATGATTGAACCACAAAGAAAGTTTAACCTCCTCTGTAAAACTAAATTCAAGGTATCAGTGACTCTCACAGTTCCTGACTGGGGATTCACTAGTTGTTTCTCAATGAAAGCTGTTGCCCTGTGGACTATAATCCTCAAAACCCCAATAAACCACTTTTCATTTGAATGCTTGGTGAGTGAGTCACCAGTGGTCAGCTGTGGAACACGTCAGTAATCTTTTAAATAAAACACAGTTTAATCATGCTTTTGTTGGATTATTGGGGTTAAACCACCTAAACCATTACATGCTTCAGAATTATACCATGTCTTTATTTTCCCAAGGTCTGTGCCACATACATGGATGGCTTCAGGGCTACAGCAGTTTGTCCTGTTGGTGGTCCTAGAGCTGCGGAAAAAGCCAGAAGAACAGCAGAGAGTATTATCAAAAGGTTTTTTTGTTTTGTTTTTTTTTAAAGTTGTTTTTTTGTTATCCCTGTATACTAATGACTTTTTTTCTTAAAATTTATATATTTTCATATTTTCTTTCAGAACCAGGCGCATCTTCAGACAGTTGGGACTAGAGGATTACAGTGGCATTAACATACAGGTTCTGGGGGCTGAGGATACGTATGGACCACACGCAAGCAACAATGTAACAAAATTCAACAACAAAAATGGTCATGAAGAAAACACAATTACTAATGTTGTTGCTAACATATCAAATATATATATATATATATCTTAACTGTAATAGTTAATGATTCATGATTTCCCTAAACAGTCAGTATGATTAAGGTTTCTGTAGTAACAATTTATATTTTCAATGACTACATTTCAGTGTGGATACCATTGTAAGCAGCATACTGATACTGACACAAAAGGCATAAATTCAAATTATGATTGTTTGCAGTTTGAAAACAGTCAGTGTGTCATTATAAGCAGAGATCTGCTGTGTCTGCTGCATAGACAAATCATTTAAGAAAAATAAATACAATTTAAAACAAAGAAATATGCACTGCCTAGTCAAAACAGGTCACCTCCTATATTTAACTAAGCAAATAGGTAATTTAGTAAAATTGTAAAATTACTGCATGGGTGATTATGTTTCAGCTGGCAACAAGATATTTAACCCTAAATGTTGCTCTGATAAGTTTCTCATTTGTAAAAAACCCTGTTGAAAGACACGTCTTGGGCCTGGTTCGTGAACATAATTTTTAACTGTCCGCCATATTTCCACCAACAAAAATACATTCCAGAACATGAAAAGCTCACACAGGAATCAAAGATTAGCAAGCTTTTTAGCATGAACTGCTGTCCGTGTTTAGTTGTACATACCATTCCTATACCGTTCCTATACCATACCATTCCTATACCATACCGTTCTTATAAACCCCAACAGAACCAGTTCAAGAACCCGAGTTAACTGTGGTCCTGGAAAAGATGTTAATCTTTTGTTTCATAGGGGTCAAGTTATTGGCATGCATCAAGCAGAGGAGATAAGGTGATACTACAAAAATCTGGTTAAAAACTGTCCAACACATAAATTAAAAGTGGAAGGACAGTGGGGATACATCATCTTCGAGAAAGGAATGTGGTCAGGAAAAAATCTTGAATGATCACTTGGTAAAATCAAATCATAGAGAAACAACAATAGAACTCTTGGATCTTCCCTGATGGCATGATGACAGTGCCAGGGCTCATCGGCCTCAAATTGTGAAAGAGTGGTTCATGAGACATCATTTTCACACATGGATTGGCTCCCACAGAGTCTTTGAGATGTGCTGGAGAAGACTTGGCTCAGTGGTCCAAATCTCCCATCATCAGTACAGGATCTTAGGGAAAAATGAATGCAAATCTTGGACATTTTGTGAAACTGCAGTAGCTTATGGAAGTGATACCACAGTGAATGTGTGCCATAATTATAGCTAAAGGTGGTCCAATGAAATATTAGAGTGTGTTTTGTTGGCCAGGCATTCCGTCCATTGAGTTTTTAAGTAAATGTACATTGGTCAGCCATAACATTAACACCACTGACAGGTTAAGTGAGAAATATTCACCATATTTACACCTGGTCAGTCCATCTATTCTGAGAATCAGGATTATATCTAGAGGCCAAGGCCAAGCAGAAAAGTGTAAATACACCCTACACATTTAAACAGATAAAATTTGATGGCTCAAACCATATTGGGGTTGTCAGAGAAGCATCTGAGCCACATTATAACAGTGTAAACACATTAGTCTATCCAAGACACATTTGAAAACTGAAACTCCTCACCATGCAGTACAAAAACAGGTAAAACTGCAAGGTATCAAGGCATCAGAACAGCACAGAAAGAGGCTTAAAAGAGACAACTAGCTGCCCCTTAACGAGCGGATTTGCATTTTCTGTCTCACACAGCAATCGGATTTCAGTCAGACTAACAAGATTTGATTACCTTGTGTGGTTAAAGTTTTATCATCTAATCCAAGGTATCCAGGTATTATATCAGGCAATGTCTGAACAGTCAGTTCATTGATGTTCATTCAGACATTGATGTGTTAAAAGCAGAAAAATGGCAAGCTTACAGTTCTAAACTACTTTGGCTGGAGCCTAATTGTGATGGCTATATGGCTGCTATGCTGTGGTCAGTACCTACCAAAGTTGCTTCCAAGAAAGGACAACCAGATTTGTAAGTACTGATATCTTGGTGCAAGATACAACAGGATGCCTTCAGGGATCTGTTGGAATCCATGCCTGAATGCCATGCCATGTGGCAGCACAAGGGGGGCCTACTTAATATAAGGCAGGAGGTGTTAATGTTATGGCTGATCAGTGTATAATTTGTGCCTATAGTTTCCTTCTGGAGCTGCTGCTTTGCATGATACATTTAAACTCATTTACATTTACATTTACATGTGCGGCATTTAGCAGACGCCCTTATCCAGAGCAACTTACAAAAGTGCTTTGCTGTTTACTTAGAATATCCTTAGCTAGTAGACAAGGCTGGAATCTAGAGATTCTGCTTGCTTAGACCACGTTGAAAGTTAAATACTCCTGAAACAGACGAGTCTTAATTAAAATGTAATGAAGGAAGTGTTTTATAATATTTTGAAAAATAATTTAGAAAGAATAAATGCTGTTTCAGAAATACTCCAAACTTTACAGGCTTTTGAATCAAAGCAGAGGTTGGGTAAGGAATGCCTTTTATAAGTCTGTGAAAATGAAAACTGATGTCACTTACTGCCAGTGTTGAACCATGTGATTGACCTTAACAAATGTTATTCATAAATGTCCATTGTGAAGGGCGGTCGGGAAGCAGTGCTTTGGATGGCTGTCCATCACAAGCAGAAGAAAGCTCTTGAGTTTTTCTCAAGAGAAGTGGCTCCAGCGGGGACTGGCATGGGTATGTAACACAGTTGTACACAGACCTGTTTACAGTTGCAGAAATGTAACTAATTACACACAAACAAGCTCTTTTATTTGTTGCTTGGGTAACGAAAGGGAACTGCTTTTTTAATAACTTTGTTCCATTAATATATTAAATAATATTTTAAATAAGTATTCTGTGTTTAATTAGGTTGTCTCTTGAATAATTTTAGTTTTTTTTAAAGATCTGAAAATATTTCCTGTGACAGCTATAGAAAAAAAAAAGACACAGATGAATGTATATAAAGTGTCATAGCAGTGTAATATTGTTGTGTAACACATAATGCAGCATATTTAGAAAATATTCTTTCAATTTAAACATTTCTTAAACCCACAGCTCCTGGACTCACTGGTATTGTTGGAGGCCGACCTAGAGTGTAAGTGTTTGTGATGCACAATAATTTATTTCATTATTAAAATAGTTTTCATCAATACACTGTGTCCACACATTTGTGTCCTCCTTTCAGATCACCAGTTTTGAAGCCTTTATTCTTCTTACATCCTAAAACTGAACTCAAGGTACAAATGACAGCACGCATAATTGATTTAGAATGTGAAAGAATGCACGTTTTACTGTGCCAGCACATACTCTGCTTGATAGAATAAATGTGTTGAGTATTACTACAACTTACATGAGACATTAGTCATTCTGCAAAAGTTGGCAGCCCTGTATATGTGAAGTCTGGGTATTCTTTAATGGCAGGAGCAAGGTCACTCAACCTTCAGGGAAACTTGGGAAGCAAATGGATTGATTTAATTGGCTCAGGAAACTGAGTTGAATTCTTGTTGTATGAATTCTTAATTTTAGGTTGACCTCTATCTGAATGGAGAGTTGGTGGAGACGGTCAGAGAGACTGATTCGTCTTTCACTGACAGACAAGGCTCTTGCCACTTTCCTGAGGAAAATATTTACAAGTCCACAGGTTTGTTTACTTATCCATTTCTTTTGAGTTGTTCAAAGTTTGGAGTTAAAATTGAAAACATATGTTTATGTATTATGTGTGAATATAGTTGGATCGGTGAGGGTATATCTTTTCATTAACTATATACTTATGTACTGTATGTTATACATTATATATACAATGGGGAAAAATAAGTATTTGATACACTGCTGATTTTTTCCAACCTACAAATAATGGAGAGGTCTGTAATTTTTTAAATAATGAATTAGCATTTTATTGCATGAAATAAGTATTTGATCACCTACCAACCAGCAAGAATTCTGGCTCCCACAGACCTGTTAGTTTTTCTTTAAGACGGCCTCCTACTCTGCACTCATTACTTGTATTAACTGCACCTGTTGGAACTTGTTACCTGTATAAAAGACACCTGTCCACACTGTCAACCAGTCATACTCCAACCTCTCCACCATGGCCAAGACCAAAGAGCTGTCTAAAAAAACAAAATTGTAGACCTGCACAAGGCTGTGATGGTCTACAGAAGTGGTCCCCCCACGCGGTTGTGTGGAGTAGAACTTGAGTAATACCAGCACAAATACCGAGACAGTTTGTTCTCAGTTCATTTGGAAACACCATGATGCACCACGCCAGCTTCATCTGTGCAAAACCATTGTACTCATTTTGAAACATTGAAACAAAACACACTCTATAATGTAGATTTTTCATTGATTTTGAGGCATTGATGTTGAATAAGGGTGGAAGCAGGCAGTCTAAATAGAAGATTTAAAATAAGGCCTTCCATCACACACTATCAGGGAGTCTGACCCAAGGGATCAGCTCCATAAAGAGGGTTATATAAGAACGCCGGTCCTGTTGTTCCACTATGTTGTTCTACAGTGCTGGTGTTCCCAGGGGGCTTTGTGAGTAGACCACTGAAAAGCACAAACTCCTTTCAGTGTTCTGGCAGGATTGGCATTGGCTGCTTTATCCTTCATCCACTTTGTGGTAGAGTTTTACAAGCTGCAAGACCTTCCAAGTAATCAAGGCCATCCTTTCAATGGAGGTTAGCTTTGCAGCACGTGCAAATATAAACACACGTTCTCTAACACTCAAAAACTTATAAAAACTTTTGTCCAAGGGAAAAAACAGTGGGAAAAAAACCCACAAAATTTTGGACAATGTATTTATTTGCCCCCAGCTTTGAAAGAGGGAAAAACATGCATTCTTTTTTCTTTCATTTTTTCTCTTATATTTCTTTTTTTTAGACAGGTTGTCAGGACACCAATGAAATGCAAATATGCACTCATTCTTTCACTTCCAAGGAGCTTTGGAACTTGAAATAAATGGCATAGCATGTCATTCACTTATTATTGAAAATGTAATGTTTTTAATAAATATTTCTGTGTCTGATATAGAATCTCCTGCCTCAATAAATGTTTGTTTCTTGCACAAAGTAAATATAAATCTGAGTAACGTTTCACTGTAAAGATTTATTTAGGATTGATGGAACTATTGATAGAGTAGTGAAGTGATATTCTCAAATTTTATTACAGTGCAACTTGAAGAGACTATTAATTAACTAATAGCAATTTTGTTCATCTCTAGCATGGATAGATGTAGCAAATCATTATGAATGCTTGTTGTTGCACCAATTTTGTGTAGATTTCATAAGTTAACAAATTGTCTACATATACCATGCCTCTTTAAAGTTAATTTCTTTATAAACATTAAAGAAATAATGCACCAAATGTTGCAATACGTTTGATGCATTTTTCATCAAACTTTGTTCTATGTAGGTTTAAATATTTCACATAGTATGTTTGTTATAGAGGATTAGTAAAAATGCAGATGCTGAGTTAAATAGAAAATTGTATTGTTCAGAAAATATGTGGAACATACAGCAAGAGCAAGAGCTTTTTATTTTTAAATTGTTAAGTTATAGCCTTAGGATTTGTTCGCAAAAAAATGCTTTTTTTTTTTTTTTTAGGGAATCACCTGTAGCTCTGTGCATCAGTTACACTTCTAAACATTTTACAAAAATGTATGACGTACTTGATGGAGTCTTCTCCTCATAGTAGCATGTTATACATGTGTCATCTAAATGGGTCATTTATCGTCAAATGAAAATTGTAGCATATGCCAAATCTTACCTGTTTTCAGGTAGCCTGTCAGTAAAAATGTATGTTTAATTAATGTTAATGTTCAGCTGTAAATGTATGTTTTTTGGCTTTTTTGTTTTAAGACCTGCCTACTGGCCATCATAGTTACAGACTTGAGGACCTGGCTTATACAAGGAGTGGAGATAAAGGAGACTCTGCAAATATTGGTGAGATGCTTCTTCAGTGTGTGTTTGCTCTACTGTTGTATGTGTAAGACTGCACACTGTTACTAAAATTACTATTTAGTTGCTTAATTCAATGTAGTGAAAAATAAATACAAAAGTAGCCACCACACAATGTGGGAGACTGGAGTTTGATTCCCATTCTGGGCAACTATGCTGTGCTACACCAATAAGACTCCTAACACTCCCCTGGCCAACCTCTGTAATGTGAGTAACCTTGTAAGTCATAAGAGCATCAGCTAAATACCATAACGCAGATAAATGCCATAAGAATGATCCTATTGCATCCTGCCTGGCACTAAGCTGAGGAGCAGCAGAACTGTGTTCTCTGGAATGATGTTGAATGAGTTGTGGTGGTGATCATCTGTGACCTAAATGCTGTAAATATAAATGTAAATAATAATGGGCAGCTTTTATGTTTGATTGATTAATTACAGAGGCTGAGGTGTACTTTGGGCAAACCAAATTGTCAAGACTTTCACAAGAGACTGTAAACTCACCAAGCTTTTTATTAGTCACCTGCTCATTCATACAATAAACTAATCTGTTGTCTGCAAATACAGACCAGCTGCTTTATAATGCAGAGAAAATGTAATCTCTGTGATTTTGAGTGTGACATGATTGCTGGTGCCAGATGGGCTGATCTGACTATTTCTCAGAATTTCAGTACAACAGTCTCAAGTTTATTCAGAATGGCACTATAAAGGTATCTAATTAGCAACAGTTCTTCAGACGGAAAAAAACCTTCTTGATTGAAACAGTCTGTGGATCAAAGCCAGACTATAAGAAAGTAAAATTCACAACACATCTAACCTTGAAACAGATGGACTACAATAGAAGACGACATTGGGTTCCTACTTCTGCCAACCATTGCTTGAATGCAACAGCCATTTTAAGTATTGGTGATAAGCATGCAATTCCGTTATCATGACAACCATCTACCCATCATGGATACACACAGTAAAAGTCATCCCAAACTGGTTTGAGGAACATGACAATCAGTTCTGTCATCTGTAGTGGTCTTCCCAGTCGCCAGATCTGAATCCAGTAGTACATCTTTGAGATTTGGTGGTTTTGCAGAATGAAAGTGGTTTGAAAACATGTACAGGATATTTAGAAATGAAAAACCCCTAACATTAAAATTTGAAGTGTTGAATGCATGGTGTCACCGTATGCCAAAAGGTGACAGGTCAGTTTTTTAGTGAAGACCTCTAAGCCGTTAACCATCATTATATGACACTTTATATGACATGGCATTCTTAATAATAACAATAAAAAAATAAAACATTAGATGTTTAATGATTTGAAGTGTGAACGTATAGTATTTAAATTGCACCACCTGTTTCAGGGGTCATTGCCAGACATCCACTTTACTTCCCCTACCTGAAGAAGCTTTTGACTGCTGAAGTGGTGGAGAAATATTTCCAGCACCTGCTTAAGAAGGATAAAATAGACCAAGCCTCTGTAACACGGTAAGTTGGACATGGAAAGATGTATATTCCTGGCAATAAAATACTAGTCTCTATATTATAACATTCAAGCAATATAGTCAGTGTACACTAAGGTACTTTATTCATACAGTAATAGTAAAGGTGCAATAGAATCCTTTTATTAAATATTTTAATAAAATTTTATGTACCTTTATGTATGAATTGTGAGAATGTAATGAGTATGTGATTTTGCGAGCCTTTTGTATTCATTTTGGAGTCTTACCAGATAACGGTGCTGT
The DNA here is from genome assembly GCA_034509495.1 of Acestrorhynchus altus. Lineage (NCBI taxonomy): Eukaryota > Metazoa > Chordata > Actinopteri > Characiformes > Acestrorhynchidae > Acestrorhynchus > Acestrorhynchus altus. The sequence continues at coordinate 34,526,557 of CM067502.1, forward strand.
TCTGTTGATGTCCTCTCAATGCAGTATACAGTTAGCAGTTGTAACTGGTCGACTGTGTTAGCTATTAGCCTCTTTGCTTGCTGTTTAAGAAAATTGATTTCAAAATAATGACAAAATTATTAATAAATATGAATAAATCTTGTCCTCTCTAGAGTTGCAAAGAGTAATCAACTTAGTTTTGTCACTCTAATGGTTTTGGACTGATATGAAGCTCAGATTAAAAGTTTCAGTAAAGCTTAACCATAACAGTGGAAAATGCTGTTTAACTGCCACTGTTCCTTTTTACAGTAAGAATTCCCTCAGTCTCATCAAAGAGCTGCAATGAAAACACACTGATGGAGCAGTGAAACCTTTTTCATTTTCTTAATACCAACCATCCATCGATCCATCTTCCTCCACTTATCCGGGGCCGGGTCTTGGGGGCAGCAGTCTAAGTAGGGATGCCCAGACCTCCCTCTCCCCCGACACCTCAGCCAGCTCCCCGGGAGGGACCCCGAGGCATTCCCAGGCCAGCCGAGAGACATAGTCCTTCCAGCGTCTCCTCCCGGTGGGGCGTGCCTGGAACCTCCTCGGGGAGACATCCGGGGGGGCATCTGAAAAAGATGAGCCACCTCATCTGGTTCCTCTCGATGTAGAGGAGCAGCAGCTCTACTCCGAGCTCCTCCCGGGTGACTGCGGATCTCACCTTATCTCTAAGGGAGCCCCCGACCACCCTATAGAGGAAACTTATTTCGGCCGCTTGTATCCGCGATCTTGTACTTTCGGTCATTACCCACAGCTCATGACCATAGGTGAGGGTAGGAACTTAGATTGACCGGTAAATCGAGAGCTTCACCCTTTAGCTCAGCTCTACTGAGCTTCACTGACCACATGACTGCGGTGGCAGCACCAATCCACCTGTCAATCTCACGTTGGCATGTTGGACTCCGGCAGGGCTGCCCTTTGTCACCGGTTCTGATCTTTATGGACAGAATTTCTAGGTGCAGCCAGGGGCCAGAGGGAGTCCGGTTTGGGAACCACAGGATATCATCTCTGCTTTTTCAGATGATGTTTCCTGTTGGCTTCTTTGAGCCAGGACCTTCAGCAAGTACTGGAGCAGTTCATAGCCGAGTGTGAAGTGGCTGGGATGCGAATCAGCACCTCCAAATCTGAGGCCATGGTTCTCCAGACCGGTGGAGCTGTCCTGCCCCAAGTGGAGGAGTTTAAATATCTTGGGGTCTTGTTCACGAGTGGGGGTGAGAGGGAGTTTGAGATTGACATTTTCTTAATGTTTGAGGCTAAATTTTTTTTATTTATTTTTTTTTTATTTCATGGAATGACCTGTAGCTCTGTACCTCAGTTTCTAAAAACTTGACAAAAATGTGTGCAGTACTTAATGGAGTCCTCTTAGTAGCATGTTATACATGTGTCAGGTAAATAGGTCATTTATCATTGAACTGGCATACTTGAGTTGAAGCATATGTCAAATCTTACCTGATTTGAGGGGGTCTATTTCTTATCCTTTGTTCCTGTGTTGTTAACTTTTTTTATTCAGTAAGAACACAATCCCTGTCTCTGATTGATCTTGGCGAAGAGAAGGAGGGTTTCCACAGTAGTGCTTAGTAAAGAGCTGCTGCCTTCCGTTTTGTACAAGAAACAGTAAAAGATATTTTCTTGACAAAGAGGGTATAATAGCAAAAGCAGAGCTCTTGGGTACCACTAGTATTTCCAATTCCAGCACTTTGACAAGTGATGGAAATCATAGCGACCTGTTTCATCAAACACGTTTGTGTTGGTAAAGTCTTAATTTGTTAAAGCATGCAGAAAGTATAGAGATTTACACTTTAACTTTTGCATTACTTTGCAGTATTGTAGAAAATACTGTGATACAAAAAAAACCTGTGAGTTTAAAAGAGTGTCTGTGGCTGCATGTTTTATGGGCTAGTGAAGGTGGTGTGTCATTAAATATTTTGTATGGGTTGTCCCACACTGGGGTCTTAGACATCTGCTCACACCACAAACTTTGTGTGTGTGTGTGTGTGTGTGTGTGTGTGTGTGTGTGTGTGTGTGTGTGTGTGTGTGAGCTGAAATAGAACACTTATGTGAAAACTGATTGGTGACTACATTACTATAAAATACATTTGTCAAGTGTGTGTGTTCGCTCCTAGGTATGAGTTGCCAGGAATTTGTGGTTTGAACTTCGTGCTACACAACGCTCTTGGAGGAGGAGGGGTAGCCTCCCTAAGGAGTGACCCTCAGGTAAAACACACACAGACACAGCCATGAGTGTACAGCTTCTGATGCCTGTTAAAGCACAGTTAAACAAGAGCATGTTTATTCTCACTGTGGATTATTGCAGACACTGTAAAACAAACATTAGAACAATTTTGCATATATGTTTAAAGTAATCCTTGTATCCTTGCAATGCAGGTAATGTAGAACACAATGTAAAAGACATTATAAAACAAAACCCAATTAAAAAAAAGTTTTCTTAAAAAAGCAGAAACAATTACCTTATGTCTGGCCTTCACTTCCACTTTATTAATGACCTCAGATTTGGTTCTTCTTGAATTGATTTCCAACATGAAAATGAAAAATTACAAGTCCTCTGAATGAGTTCAACTCAAGTCATACAATGTCAGAAACAGCATAGACATGGTGGACTGTGAATTAAGATGCTAATACAATGGTGTTACTTTTGAAGCAACAATTTTTCTTTTGACTTTAGGGAAAAGCATACGGACAGATGCTGCTGGACTACAGAGTGACTGGCCTGCCTGATCTCATGTCGCTGGTAGACTGAGGAAAGATTGTGCTATGGGGAACATTAACAAACACAGACAGACACTGGGTGCAATGCATTGTCTGTCTATTTAGAGAAACTGAGTAGTAGTAGTATAAGATAATCAGCAGTTTAAACATGCCTGTATTTTATATGAATAAACGGTGCAGTTGATAGATACTGGCTTTGCCAGTGGCTGATTGTGGCTGTTAATACAGCTGTGTAATTCAAGAAACTGACTTTACCATTGATTGTCAAGAACACAATATTATACTTCATCATGCCTTAACAAGCTATGTTACTGATTGTCTACTTTTGAAGTGTTCATAATAATGTTTGTTAAAAAATAAATCCATACAAACATTTTATTAATTAAAATAAAAGAAATGTGTAAAAATAGTAAAATATTAGTCTTTATTGCTACTGCATTTCAAATGAAAATATAACTTGCTGGGGTTACATACTCGGCATTTCTAACTTCACTCACCACATAACATGTTTTTTTTTTTTGCCATATTATTATGAGCATATTTGCATAAGATTTTTAATTTCTAATTTGCCTTTAACCCCTACTTACAATGAACAGTTTAGCTTAGTGCAGTTGGGTATGAAATGAAGTAACATTAACTTCACCCAGTGTGGACAGGAGACAAGTAGAAATAGGTGGTAAAATGATGCAAAACACAATTCATTTAGTATAAATATGTTGTAAGCCAGGCAAGCTTTCCGAGCCATATATATATATATATATATATATATATATATATATATATCTGAATATAAAACAGCATCTAAGCAACATGTACAACAATTGTGATGAAAATTTAAAAGTTTAACTTTGAGACATATCTGAGACATGTCTGTCTGATAAATGACTATGGGAAAAGACTATGGGAACATTAGAAGATGGCCAAATGAATGTTCTTCTTCAATTTGTTTAACTTTGAAAAAAGTCAAACTACTTCACATCTTGATGGATTTGAAACATCTCATTACCTCTTTCTTGAGTCTGTTTGCAGACTAACTCTGACCAGGTATGTTAGACCAAGGAACTTTCCAAGACAGTGATTCGCCAAGACAAAGGCTGAAAACCTCTGCTTTGTCTCAAAAACCCAGGACAGGGTTGTGAAGGAAATGCTGTGTTTAGGACGGTTTGTTTGATTGGCTGTTTCTTATTTTCATGTATTTGAGAGGTGCTATTACCATTTTGATGATGATTGTTAACAGGCTTTTGAGAATTTGCTGAAAGAACACTAGTTGTTTTGTATCTTTGCAGACTTGTCTTGAGCTGTCCACATGCTCCAGAGGTGACGTTGGAGCCATAAACCTTTGAAGTCTGGAGCCGCTACCTACTCTTGTTACTGACGGCTCCAGGAGAGAAAGGGGTGGGGGAGTGTGTCTGTATATTGCTGTGTTCACTTAACTCAGCCTTATTATACTGGTTTCAAAGACAAATGTGAATAAATCATTTATCAACTACACACAGACAACCTCAGGATTTTGTCATTATGTGGGGAGAATACATTGTCCTCATTTCAGTGCATTAGAAACAAACACAGTACACAAACTATAGGCTACATTCAGACTTCAAAATTCACACATTTATCACAGTCAGGCTCAGCTGATCCATCTGAATGCTGGGATGCTGACAGACAAAAAGCAATGAAGACAAATATCTTGCCATTTATCACCCACCATCTTTATACAACCCTGCATGGTGCTCAACCCCAAGGGCTCAGAATAATCCCCACTAAATATTCAGCTTTTACTCCTCAATGGGAGCTCATTGTTGCCACCAAGGCAAACTGATTTCTCATTCTGTCAATCTCTCTCCCACCAGTGTAGACGCACGGGGGTGGGGGACAGTACCCATACACATGCATGCATGTGAGTCACAACTGAAGAAGATAAGATCTAAGGTTCTTCTAATTGGAGGAGATTTAAAGATTTTTACACTGTATATTTTTAAATATTTAATTTCTAAAGAAAAACTCAGTGCTATTTGATTACTACTCTGTGTGATTCAATTATAGTTAGTGGAAAATTTAAATCTAGAATTCTCACATTCCTTTGAGTTCTTCATACATGTGCTCTAGAATCCGCCTTTTCACTGGAGAGGATGGTGGATAATTAAGACCATATGGACAATTACCTCATACAATAGGAGTATGGAGAACTAGCTCAGTAAAAATACAGAGCAAATGTAAACTTGTTGGCAAAATGAAAGAACTCTTTTATTCCTTGTAGAATTGTTAGTATTCTTTGTCTGGCTATTTGTCTACAATAATATACAAGTGTTAAAGGTTAAAGCAAAGGTAAGACATGGTTGCAAGATAAAAGCAGCCCATAGGCTGTCAAAAACTGGGAAGAATGAAACAAAACACAAATCATTCATTACAATGCAATAAAAAAGTAAATTCCCTTCCATGCATTTCTGTAGACATCTTGTTTTCAACTAACATTGAACTACTAATTGCATCTGAACTTTAGGTTAAATTAAACATGTTAAATGTAACCCCTAATTGTAACTTTATTAATATCTACCCAAAACTAATCCTAAACATTACTACTCCACTACTAACTTTAATTCTATAAAATGAACTTAATCCTAAACCATAAACAACTGTTTACAAACAGTTTCTGAACAGTTTGAACATCTGTAGAATGGGGACTATTAGAATGCTGTGTACAAATAATTAACCAGGTATCCACATGGCGTTTATCTCTATTTCTGTGTTAAGCTTCTTTCAAAGCTGACTTGTTTTTAAGAGATAAGAATTTAAATCCCTGCTGAGAAAACAAACACTACAAGACCAGCATGATGCTGATTGGAGACACTATTATATGTATTGGAGACAGTTCTATACATCAAGCAGACTTGCCAGACCAAGGTACCAAGTTACAAATTACCCATCTAATTTGTGATAAACCTAATTGAACTTAAATTTAATTGATTGATTGATCTGGGGCTAAATCATGACTGCTGTTCAATGGTGGAATTTTAGTTTAGAGATAAAAGTCAACCATTCTTTGTGATTGTAAGTCAACTCTTATTTCTCATTAAGCTATTTTTCTAATGTGGACTTCTGAACTTCTGTTTTTGAGCTGAATTTTCTTAAAAGACAAAGTCTATTATGACTTTGGTTGTATGATTTGGAGACAGCATTGTAGTTAAAGCTACTATATCACACATGAAACAGACAGCCACAGTTTCTGATGTAGATTTGTTTCTGATGTTTTAAGACTGTACACTAAAACAATATGTTGCTGTTTTATAATATTGTTATTGAGGCAGATTTGTTGAAGTAGATTTATTTACTAAGCTGATCCATCTCAAACTTATGTCCTTTTTCTTTTTTCTACTGGTGGCAATATTTTAGTCTGTAATAGTATTGTATGTGAACCAGACGTACTTTGCTGAAGTAATTACCAAGGGTAAATGAATCATAAGTAATAATGGAGCTAGTACATCATAAATCAAACAGGCTTCCCTCTGCTGTTTAGCAATTACTTTTTAAACATTTCTCTTCAAACCAAAACATTTTATTAAAATTAACTGTGATTGTATCATAAAACAGCCTCCACATGACAACTATTACCTTTATGATGTCGGCAAAGTTTCCAAGTTTATATTGTCATACCCAAAACTTTTAGACTAAAACCTAACTTGGGTTTGAAGACAGTATTGCAGGTTTGAATGATTTCCACTCTGTGCTCTACTGCTTCTTGTAGTAAACATTGGGTTTGGAGGCAGTGCCATACATCATGCAGACTTTTAGTAAGAGTTAACTATTAACACATACACACTGTGTCCTATTACTATTTTAAGGTACATAAAAGCTACAGACATAAGATTTTCTTTGGAGGCAGTAGTTTTAGGCTAGCATAATGTACTCAGACTTGGGGTTTGGGTGTTTTTTTGAAGCAGGAATCTTTCCAAGCTGGATTTCAACTCAAAACTTGACCTCTGTTCGGAGGTAGCATCAAAACAAAGACATGAGTTATATCAAAACTTGGTTTGGGTGCAGTTTTGTAGTTGTGGCTTCTTGCAGGCTTCCATACCTTGCTCTACCTTTTGTAGGAGGATGTTTTCCAAACTGTTTTGTCTACAGACATAAGACTGAAAGGTGACATTAATGTGTCTGAGAAGGCTTTAAATGAAGGTGCTTTTGGTTTGGACGCATTACTGTGATTTGAAGGAAGCAGAAAAGTGCATGAGATGTTAAACTAGAAGGGTCTTGGGTTTGGAGGCAGTGCTGTAGTTGTGGGAAAACAGAAGCAGCCCTCAGCTTGCTGTTTATCAAACTTCTTCAAATCACAGCTTCCTCAGACTCTCAGGGGCTTTAAGAGACGGGCTGTAAAGTCTCCATGACTGACTTCAGGGCAGGCTTTTTTTCCCCCCCACTTTCCAGTCTTTCCAAAACTTCATTGGTCGTGTGTGTGTGTGTGTGTGTGTGTGTGTGTGTGTGTGACGTCATGCGGCGAGCAGAAGCGTAGGCTGTGTGTCGCCCCTCACGCCAAACTCGCCGACCGACCGAGCCCTCGTTCGGCACCATGCTGGACTCGCTCGCGCTGCTGCTGGAGAAAGCGCTCCTCTTCGCCCACCTGGACGTCTTCAGCCCGCTGCTCTGCGGACAGGAGAAGGACCAGAAGCTGGAGGGTGAGTGTGAGGTGGAGAGGCGCTGCGCGCAGCAGGCGAGTCTGCAGCGCGGAGACCTGCTGGAGGTGCCGCGCACCCTCTTCATCCACTTCGGCATCTATCTGGGGGACGGCAGGGTGGCCCATCTGATCCCCGACATCCTGCCGGCGCTGACGAGCGACCCGCGCCGCGTCCGGCGCCCCGTGAGCAACAAGCGGCTGCTGCTCGGAGTGCTATATAAGTGTGCCACCGTCCGCGTGGACTCCCTGGAGGACTTCGCGTACGGCTCGCCCGTGCTGCTCAACACCATGGACGGCGCGCTCCGGAGACAGCCGCTGACCAACGACGAGGTGGCGCTGAGGGCGGAGAAGCTGCTGGGCAGAGTGCCCTACAGTCTGCTGTGGAACAACTGCGAGCACTTTGTCACCTACTGCCGCTACGGCTCCGGGATCAGTCTGCAGACCGACAAGGTACGATCAGCTCTCCTGTTCAGCCACGTGGACTCCTGATCTGCTCCCTCCGATCTAACGATGCTCCTGAGCGCAGTCGGTTTACTACCAAACCCAGAGTCAGCGCAACCACTAAGCTCTAAAACACCCCTCAGGGAAATCTGTCAGTTGGCTCCGATTCACTGATCTTTATTAATCTGTCACATGAAGAATCAGAACACAGCCTGATGCCTTATTCCTTTGACTTCCAGGGACAGTTTAGTGTATCTAACTGCACGTCTTCTGTATTTTAGGATGAAATATGACATTTGTAATGGTCAAAAAGAGTTCCAGCATACCTCTATCACACTAACTTAACACTTCTCTGGAGAAGAGTTTCTGCTAAATGCCTTAATTCAGGGCTGGTTTTAGGGCTGCACAATATTTCCAAAATTTAACTTGCAATATATTTCTTAGCTTTGGTCCATGCAGTATAATCCCAAGTTCCAATATGAATAAATCCTACAGAAAAAAACCTACCAGCAGTGCCCACAATATGTCTGTAACTTAGAAACCTCTGAGTCTGAGATGCATGTGGCTTTAAGTTGGCCTTAGTAGAATTGAGTAGAAGAGAGGGAGGAAGGATTGGAAATAGTTAATCATCTCAAAAAAATAATGCAAACACAAACTTTTAAACATCTTAACAACACTATGTTGCCTTAATAAGCTGTATTGCTAAATCATCTTTCATTTCAACTGGAAATAAACTACAAATGCAAAAATATATACTTTTCCACCTTTACAGAACATGTAAAGTAAGACTGATTTGGGTTTATTTACATGTGCATTGAAGCATTATAGACTGTGCTCAGTCAGCTGTGGAGGAAGGACATGTTTTAAAATGTTTTAAAAACAGACCACTGATATGAAATCAAACCGACATTCCTTCCAGATGCATTTGAGAGTTTAATTTCTGCAAGTGACTGACTGCTTATGGTTTCAGACCATATGAAGCATGATAATCAGCACTGCAGCTGCTCTATGACATTTGGCCTGGGTTGCCAGCTCAGGAAAAACTGCACTGCAGAAGTCTTGCAGCTCATGCTATAAGCATTGATCTATAACTGCCTTTAATGTTTATATTGCGAGTTTCATTTGTAATTGCAAGTCCTGCCCTTTGTGTGAATTTAGTGAATTACCTGCTTCCAGCACACCTGATTAAACTCATTATTTTAGTAACAAACCCTTTCAGAGCTGCAGGATGTGTGTTAAAGCAGGGAAGGTTCAAAAGCATGCAGAGCAGAGGGGAAACAGTCTTCACCAACGTTTACTGTTTTAGTGTATACTTGGTTCAAACTACAGGACTGCTAAATCCCAACCGATGTTGGAAACGTGAGACCTCACACTATTGTCTGACATTAACCACCACACTTCAGATTAAACACCAGAATTACCCAGATCAACTGTCTGGACGTCAGACCTTTTCTCTAACTACATCTCACAGAAAAAAGACAAGGAGCAGAAAATAATGTGGCTAAAGCCAAACTGGATAAGAGGGTTAACTGGGTTGTGTAGGCTGGAATGTGAGTTGAGGTAAGACACTGATATATCACACATTACAACTGTGTGTATTTAAAAGCCTTTGATCTGGACAGTAAACATTTTCCCACACTAGAATAAAACACAGTGAATAAATTTCTAAAGCCAGAAAGTAATAGTTCCATTTATGATGAAGTGTTATTTCCAATGCTCTTCTAAATAGGACCCATATCCAATGGGTTTGTAGAAATCTCTGCTTTAAGGAGAGCTCTGTACTAAACCTTTACTTACAGCAAGAATTCTTGTTTGTGTTTGTTCTCCTAGTGGGTTTATGCATCACACAACAGTTATATATGTCCTGGTGTGTGTTTACTTCAGGCTCATGTTACAGTGTGTGTGTATATATATATATATATATATATATGAACCCTGTTAACGGAACAGTTCAATTCAGCTCTGCTCTCATTGGCTGACTGTCCAGGCATGTTCAGGCATGATGTCACCGCTGCATTTCACACCTGAGAATCAGTGTCACCCCCACATTATAGGATACTTAGTCAAAAATATTAAACATGCGTAATATTTCCGATTCTCGGCCCAACTGCATAGGGGGTGATCAGAGGAGTAAAGGTCAGATTATAGACTCCACACAGGATCACCTTGAAATCGGGAGACCTTTTGTGATTGTCAAAAGAGGCATAACTGCCTCAAAATCCCCCTGATGATTGCATGAAAATATATTTTTATCATTTAACATACCTCTACATCACATTTCACATTACAGTTCACTGGATATTGGTCAGGGGATGGTCACCACCGTCACTACTAAAACTACTCCCTTGTGCTAGACTATACCAGCCACCTAAGCCTGGACAAGAATTTAATAATAATATTTCAATGTAAATAATGAGTGAATAATAATTAAATGTAAACAATAATTTCATATTTTTATGTAAACCATAATTTAATGTAAAATATAATTTAATAATTAATGTAAAATATTAAACTATTAAATTATATTTTACATTAAAGTATTACTAAATTATAGTTTACATTAAGTTATTGTTTACATTAAATGTAAACTAATTTAATGATGTAAACTGTAATTTAATAATAATTGTATGTAAACAATAATTTAATAATAATAGTTTAATGTCCAGGTCTAGATGGCCAGTATAGTCTAGCAATAATGGTGTTGATGTGATGTGGAGTTAGGGAATATGGCACAAATACTGGAAGATACTTTCATGTGTTACATTCCCATTTTCATACAGCCATCAAATGTGCATAAATAACTTGAAGAACTGTGTTTCTTTTTTTGAGGATGTTGTGTTACAAGTTAAAACTAACCCAGACTTTTAACATTAAATCTAAATACTTGAAATTGAAACTATATATGGTTCCTGTTCATTTGACCACTCCTTAGTTTGAATGCCCTATTTTGTGATGTAGTTTATTGCACTGTTGATTAATAAAACCATATTTCCCCAGACCTAGTGTGATGCATGAATCCAGAGCATGCATGTTAAGTACAGTCAAGTTATTTTCCTATAAAAATCCCATTTTCCCAAGTCAGTGGAAATATATTCCTCAGGAAATCTGGGTCATTTTGCAGTGTAGGGCAGAACAACAGCGTCTTTGAGTAGAGAGGCAGGTTTAGTTCAGCACATTACTGAGGCCAAGTCTCATGGATCCAGGAAGTCAGAGCACTACAACTAACTTGGCTCCCTCATTTCCTATCAACAGTTCTGCGAGTGCCTGAAAACCATCATCCAGGATCAGAGGAGTGTGCTTGTGGCAACAGTCATTGGAGTGTGTTCCATGCTTTTCCTGGGATTATCACTGTCCACAGCACTTCCAACTCTCTTAATTATCTTCATCTTGTGGATGGCTGGATAGAGACTTTTCTTGCCATGCTTCTACCTCACCGAATTGGATCTGTGTGACATCTAGCATTTAAATGGCTTTGCATTGACCATGATGCTAACCACTTAATGTTTTATTTTTTACTCAGTCAACATTAATAAATTTTAAAGCAAGCAGTGCAAACTTTGCTCCTCCACATGACTGATGTCTTAACTAACTACTGCACTGTGTAAACAAACTGGAGTAAGAAAGACTGTCACAACTGACATTGCACTTGCAGGTTTCTTTTAATGTATATTGTGCCTGCCACACACACACACACACACACCTGTATCTGCAAAATGGCACAATTACAGGAATAAATCTTAACATTCAGTGGAATTTTTAGTAAGAAAAATTTATTCCAAGTAATTTTGGACCATTTCTGTTAGCACATTTACCACTTTTGATACTTTTTGTATCTTTTGGCACAATGAATATAACAGCTTTATATTTTTTAGAACATGAAATTAAATATATTAGTATTCGAGACAAAAGTTGTTTAGTCTTTGCATTAGTATTTTAAAAGCATCTTCATCCATTCTGCAGTCATTGCTGCATCCACCTTTGTTCTAATAAATATTACCTACCTAGAAGATAGGGACACAATACACACTATCCAAGTCCTTATAAGTAATGAATTCCTTCTTCAGGCTTTATAGAACCTTTACTAGGATTGGGTTAAGATGTAAATTGTGTAACATATTTCCCAGTCACAGAACCTATTCCTGCATTATATAATTCACTCTGGTTATGAATGACCTTTTCTTGGGGAACACAGACCAAAAATAGAATCTTATTACTGCTGTTAGAGGATTTCTTCACCTCTGCACAATAAAAGAGTGAGGCCACTTAGGTATTGAGTAACCAATTATGTATTGTTCCATTGAGCATGTGACCTGCTTAATGACGAATGCGTATGAAAATGGCAACAGCATCATAATCCCCACGCCCCTCCCCAGCCTGTCTCAAGAGGGATAAAACTGTTAAGTTCCAAGCCTTCTAGAAACCAAGACTTCCAAACTTCAAGGATGTTTCCTCTGCAATTCCTCAGTTGCTTTTTCATTGCCCTAACCACAAACAAAAATGAAGAAAAAAAGAAGCCAAACGTGGGCAAGTATGACCTCTCCTTGTTTAAAAGAGGGGACCTCCTGGAGGTACCTCGAACCCTTTTCACCCATTTTGGGATCTACCTTGGGAACAACCGTGTAGCACATCTCATTCCTGACATCTTGCCGGTTGTGTCTGCTGACAAAAGTGCCATAGCCAAAATGGTGACCAACAACCGGCTGCTTCTTGGAGTGATTTTAAAGAAGGCTAGTGTACGTGTGGACAACATAGATGACTTTGCATATGGAGCAGAGATCCTGGTTAACCACATGGATAAGGTGTGTAGTCGGCCACCGCTGGATGGTGAAGAGGTGGCCCAGAGAGCAGAAAAGTTGCTGGGCTCAGTGGACTACAGTCTGTTGTGGTACAACTGTGAACATTATGTCATGTACTGCAGATATGGCACTAGCATGAGCTTTCAAACCTACCAGGTAAGATTCCAGATTAAGCTGCAGTTTCAGTTTTGAAGTATAAACCACACTACATTACACTACTTTATCAGTGTAAGCATTTTTATAGGATGTGGATTTTAGATTTTCATCTTCGTAAGTAATTAACAGTGCATGGTGGCTTTAAAATTAATTTGATATTATGGTACTGAATAAATATTGTTCCCTATTCTTATTTCCATGCTGCAAGAAATTATCCAACTAATTGGCTAATTCAGTGCAGTGACAACTCTGAAATGTGCATGACGGGACTACTTTAGATCCAGGATTTGGAGCGTCTGTTCTAGATAAGGAATAATAGCCTTTCTTCAGAATATAAATGATGACAATACTTGCTGAATTCACAACTTAAGACAATTTTGCTTAAGGCTTTTTTCAGTTGTAAATGTGTTCAAGTGTATAATAATGATCAAATAGCATAAAAATGTAAGTTAGCTGCATTTTCCTGAAGTTGAGGTAAGGCCAGAAAGGCTATACAAATTAGATATGAAAGAGCATACTATATACTTTCTAAATTACTTTTTTAAAGTAATTTACCCATCTTAAAGACTGGAGTGAAGTAATTAATGATTATCTACTTCATGACTTTTGGTTGACCAGAAATAATTAATTAAACTTTTACATTTTGCCATATGTAAAAATGCATAACCAATATCTTGCTTGAATGAAATTAAACATTAATCCATTGACCTTTTTTGTAGTTTTAATGTTGAGACATTATTTAGTAAATACTGCACTTTATTTTAGCCACTATAAAGCATAAAATTATTTATATCTAAATTATTCAGCAACTCCTATGACACAATATGCAACTTATGTATGTATCTGAAGACGAGGAACTATGTCTGTGTTTTAAGGTATTCGTCTCCAAATCTGTTCACCTCTGGAATGCTTCAAACAGTGCAGAGCATTGATATTTCAATTTTTTGACCTTTTACTTGATTATATTGCAACCTAGTCTGCAAAATGTTGATCTGTTTCCAAAAGAACCTTGCTATTTTAAATAGCCTCTAGTCTTTCTTCCGACCACAATCTGCTGGTACATTACAAAATATATACAAGCACAAGATTCTTGTCTGTTGTCCATTAAAAGCCATGTAAGACTAGAAAAGTACACTCTCCCCACCTAGTGTTTAATCTATGCAAAAACACAATTGCTCTTTGCAACTTCACCATTCTGTCTTCTCCCTTTAACAGTTTTGCAAAATGGTGCGGAAGATTGTGTTCAGCAAGACAAGTTCGTTCCTGACCCTCCTTCTGTGCCTGTTCACTATAGTCTATTTGGGCTATTTGTCTGTCTATGGCATCGTGCTTACAATGGTCATCCCCTTCACGGTGTGGATGGCATCGTGATTCTCGCATGTCAAGAGAGGCCAAGACTTACTGATATTAATGTAACTTATTGCATGTCATTATTAACTGTATATTATGCAGCTTTATTTACTGATGTTCAAGATACAATTAATCACTATCACTGAAATGGAAAGTTCTTGATTGAACATGCACTGTGACCATACTGGCAGTATGTAAGTCATTTATTTTCATGTTGTATTCAATTTAGTATCAGCAAGCTGAATAAATAATAATTTTTTTGATCTTATTGTCCTCTAATGCTTATTGCATTAAGCATATTATTGTGTATGTTATTTTCACAATTTCAATTCTGTTACTGTTACCTCATTTAATATTAACATAAATCATTTGCTCATTATTTGTTTAGACTGGATATTGGAACTTTAATTTTTAATTATAGTTCTATGGGAAACCTGACATCCTAAGCAAGTTTTCATTAACTTCTTGCATTAAAGGTATTAAAGAAATTAAAGTAATTTTTCAGTAAATGTATTTTTTTTTTCAAACACAAGAAAAAAAATGTTTCTAATATTGAAGTATATTTCATTGGGCATTATTCCTCGGTCAAGACAAGCATATAGTTATTGTTAAATACAGGAGAAGGCAGACTGTAGGAAGACATTTGAGAAAATATTATAAGAAGTTATCAAAGTACTTTAGGTTTATTGACTAGGGGTGACTAGGACAGACTAGATTAGACTAGGATAGATTAACACTAGGTTGACTAGGTTCACTGTGATATAGTACGTTCACTTAAACTAAGTTGATTAGGTTGCCTAATTAGTTTGCCTATTAGTATGACTAAGTTGAATAGAATTGACTAGGTTTACTGGGATAGACTAGGTTCACTAGGTTTACTGGGATAGACTACGTTGACTAAAACGAGATTGATAAGGTTAGGCTGGGTTTACTAGGATAGTGAAGCAGATGTCTTGGTATGAGCTAAGATTCTGCCAGCAGTTCTGGATATACTGCAGAGGGTGCAACGTTTTGGAGGGTCCATCATAAAACAATGAATTGCAATAGACTAAATGAGGAACATGGAAGGCATGAACCAGGATTTCAGCATCTTTAGTGGAGGGGATAGGACATTCAGACAATGAAAAAATGCAGACTTTGTAATGTTTTTTTTAGGGATTAAGCTTGAGAAAATTAGCATTAAGACAGCTTGTTAACTCCTGGAAATGCAACAACAGAGCAGGTGATGCAAATGATTCTGCAGGTTTGAGCCTAAGATATATCTGAAAATCAGCAAAACAGTGAAAGTTGAGCCCCTGGGAACAAATAAAACTACCAAGACATTGAGAAATAGGACCCAGAACAGGGCCTTGGGGGACACCCTGGTAGATTTGGGCAGTGTCTGAATTATGCTTTTCCACAGACATACACTGCAATCTATCTGTTAGATATGATGTGAACCAAGATGGAGACAACACGTGAAGACCAACAGAGGAAAACCCCTGAAATAAGTAAACTATGACTAATTGTATCAAAAGCTCAAACTCAAGGAGGAGTAACACAGAAGCAAAACAGGACCAGAGGATTAAGAACATGGACAAGAGCAGTCTCAGGTCTGTGATGACTGAAACTTGATGGAAACTTCTCAAAGAGGTTGTTTGTGCTCAAATGACCTTGCAGTTGTGCAGCAACAACCCTCTCTGAAACTTTAGAGACAAATGGCAAATTTGAGACTGGTATAAAGCTTGCCATGACTGAGCTGTAAAGGCTTGGCATTTTAAGAATGGGTTTAACAGCAGCCAATTTTAAAATTTGAGGCAGAACTTCAGAAGTGAGGTAGGAGCTGGGTGAAGTTGGTAGGAAGATTTTGATTTGGTAATTATCTGTGCAATTAAGTCATAATTGACAGGGCAGAAGTTGGAGAGGAGGCTACCACAATAGCTAGGAGCAATAGAAGAACAGTCAGAGGAGGCAGAATAAGAAAAGCTTTTATAAATGGAACCAATTTTATGTTGGAAAGAGTTTAGGAGACTAGTGGATTTTTCTGAGGAGGATAAAACAGCAGGAGTAGACATGTCACTTAGGATCATGACCAGAACCATTAACAATCAGGAATATATTAATCAGAAATAATAGGCAGAGTGTGCTGCATTATATTTTAGCATTTGGTCAGAGAAAGCAACCAAATGCACATGTAAGAAAGACTAGGATAGTGTAGATTGATTGAGACAGGGTGATTAAGGTTGACTAGGATAGTCTAAATTGATTAAGATTAATAGACTAGTTTGATTAGGATAGACTTGGCTGATTAACATACACTGGGATAGACTAGGCTAACAAAGATAGACTGGGATAAACTAGGCTGATTAAGATAGACTAGGATAGGCTAGGCTAACAAGGATAAACTAGGCTGATTAAGATAGACTAGGCTAAGGAAGATAGACCAGGCTCAGGGAGATATAATAGAATAGACTAAGATGAGTAGGAGAGTCTAGTTTGACTAAGATAGACTTGGATAAAATAGTCTGATTAAGATAGACTACGATAGACTAGGCTGTATAAAATAGACTAGTTTGATTAAACACTGGGAAAGACTAGGCTGACTAAGGTAGAGTAGACTGACAAATGATGGACTAAGCTGATTAAGATAGATTAGGATGTACTACGCTGATTAAGATAGTCTTGACCAGGGTCGGCAGTCCGCACCTCTTTTATCTTTATATTGTGGCTCTTCAAATATTAAAATAAAACTATATTTTATTATTTTTTGTCACTCAAAATAAGCATCACACTCAGATGCCAGTTTACCTGCCAAAATGCGGCAGGTGTAATCAACCTGATCTGGATCTGGAGCTGGATTTGGCTGATACAGCTGACAAACAGATGTGGGTGTCCAAATTCAAATGCTTCACAGAGGATCTTGAAGATCCATCAGAAGGCCACTCTTGTTCAGGACAAACTCATGTTTGAAACATGGAAGGCCATCCCAGACACCTACATAAACATGAAGAAGTATGCATTTGGAGAACAACGTTAAAAACAAAACCCTCTCCCAGTCCCATTAACCTGGTCAAATAAGCATTTATGCAGATATTTTGCAAATATTTATTTTTCATTGTTTAGTGACATGGTGCTTTTTTCCCCATGTATTTCCCCAATTCATTTGAAAGAGACCTTCAACCCAGCGTGTTGCTTTTTTTTTTTTACTTTTGTTATTATTTTTACAAGAATTCAAAATGTTCAAAATATGTTCATTACATATGTACAATTTCATTTTCAATGTAGCACTTCATGGATTTCATAAGCAACACACTATAGTTGTGTATACAAAGTCTAAAGGTAAGAAAAAGCAATATATACAGTGTTATCCTTATTTTAGATGTCAAAAAGTATTTGTTATACTGATTAAGATAAGACTAGGCTGACTAAGAGACTAGGATAAACTACACTTGTTAAGGCTGATTAAGATGTCTGATGACCATTTGAAAGAGTCGATTCTCCGATTCTAATCAGTATTTGTCCTCGAGTGGACTGTTTTGAACAATCTGTGAGTTACAAACTGTCCTGTTATCATCTGAAAATGTCTTATAATAAAAGTGGCGTCTCGATCGGTCGTCTTGATGAGTCATTAGTAACATTTAAAACTTTACATTTACTCAGTAAATCCACGTCTGAACGAACCCATTCACCCGTTCATCGCTCGGAATCGGAGTCGACTCCTCAGGGTCCGGAGTCGATTCTGACTGAAACACGGAGGTCATCATTAACGCTGATCAGGAAGATAATACACAGGTAACGTTCACATCACCTCAGAGAAGAAAGAAATTAAAACACGTGTAATATTAACTTTATTCCTGTTATTCTGTTTTACTTTAGTGACTCTGAATCGCAGTTAGAGTTAAAGTTGACTCGGAGGAGACTCCTGTGCTTCTCCTTTATTACAGGTGGATCATGTTTGAGGAACATTTCCATCTTTTCTGTAAACTTATGAGATTCTGAGTGAATTTGTGGCAGTTTGGGTGGACAGTGATCTAGACAAACGGTTTTCTCTCCTAAACTATTTGGTTTAGTGAGTCGACAGGTTTGTTTGGGTTTTATCTCTTTTCACTATTAACGTAGTGCACAGAACGACCACGTGACGTTAGCTTGCTGGCTAAGCTAAATTACCTCAGTTTACATCGTCAGGACCAGCGTACAGTCTTTAACTTTCACCTCCTAACAACTGACTGAATGACTGTACAGGTTTTACCATTTAGACGGTTGGAAAGCCGATAAATAACGTTCGCTGTGAGATTTAAACTGCATCACACAGCTCATCAGAAAGTCTTCTTTTAACTGTTCCTGATGAAATACCCAGAAGAAAGGGTCATATTGTAATAATATACATAATTCTGATAAAGATTATGTATAAATAATCCCACATTTACACTGATGTGGTCTCATTTACACTGATGTCTCATTTACACTGATGTCACTTTTACACTTACGTGGTCACATGGTCACATTTACATTGATTTGGTTTAATTTACACTGATGTGGTCACATGGTGTCATTTACACTATGTGGTCACATGGTCTCATTTACACTGATGTGGTCACATTTACACTGACATGGTCACATGGTTTTCCAGATGTCTCTGAATGGAGGTTCCTAATGATGTCCTGTGATAATCCATCCCATACAGAACTGTCTTCCCTCCGGTCCTGCAGATTGTGTTGTTGGCTGGAGTATTGTTAGGTTTGCAGATGAGTGTTGTGTTGGAGTAGTGTGCTGGAGTGTGTGTTCAGAAAAGGCAGGGCCACTAGTCTAAAGACCTCTAGTCTAAGGACATTAATGTAGTGTTTTGAAGACCACAGGTGAGCTGGCATCACCTGAAATTGCACCCCAGAGCATCACCTCAGGCTTTCTGGATGTGTGACGCATGACATCTAACCTTCGCGCCTAACCATGGGGCCTTCCCACACGGGTTTGTTGGTCATCTCCATCAAGACAAAGGCAGGACTCGTGACTGAAGATGGCCAGCAGCCATTCTGAGCGGCAGGACGCCGCTGCTGCTGTGCTCTGAAGTCGGTTAATTGTCGGTGAAATGCAGCTTATGATGATTAGTCATGGTTTGTGTCTGGACTTTTCTGTTGGAGGTGACTGCAGGACATTTGTAGTTGTATCTAAAACATCTTCTAAATTATATGATAGTAATTCTTATCTCATTGTTTACTTGGAAGCCAGTTCACTGAACAAGTATTTGATACTTGACTTGAGTCAAATTAATGATTGTAATGTGATTATGTAAGCATCTGCTTACAGAGCTTTGCATTGAGAGGCCTGCATTGGGGCATCTGTGGCCTCATGGTTTGAGAACCAGCCTTGTGGCTGGGAGGTTGTCATTTCAGTTCCATGAACTGGCAAGACATGACTGAAGTGCCTTTGAGCAGCTGCTCACTGGGCACCATGGTTAGGACTGCCCACTGGACTCACTGCCCCCCATTGTATTTGTGTTTCACTGTATGGATGGGTTAAATGAAGAGGACAAATTCCACTGTGTGCAAGCACAGTGTGTCTATGTGCATGTTTACATTTTACGTTATTTAATTTTTTGTAATGCATTAGCATTTTTTGGAAATATGCTATTGTTTGCCCTAATGGAAAACAGATTTCCATGCAGTAAAGCCCTTAATTTCGTTCTACCAAATTATGATATATTTATTTGATTTATATGATTATTCAGTCAGATGTAAATTAATCCAATCAGTCTAATAACTCTTTGCACTGCCCTCTTAAAGTGCTTGTATTCCTAATCCTTAAAAAGTAGCTGTTTGTCAGCTTGACATTAAACTAAAAAAATCTTCACAAAACCAAAGAGATGGTTGTTGACTTCAGGAGAACACCAGGTAACCACCACCCGCTAAACATCAACGGCTCTGCAGTGGAAATTGTGAGAAACACAAAGTTCCTCTGCGTTCACATAGCATAGCAACCTCACCTGGTCCCACAACACCAGCTCCATTACAAAGAAAGCCCAGCAGCGCCTCTACTTCCTGCGGAGACTGAGGAGAGCACACCTTCCACCACCCATCCTCACCATGTTCTACAGAGGGACTATAGAGAGCCTCTTGAGCACCTGCATTACCGTCTGGTTTGGGAACTGCATCACAGATCGCAAGACCCTACAGCGGACAGTGAGGACAGCCGAGAAGATCGTTGGAGTTCCTCTCCCCTCCATCAGCAACATCTACACCTCTCGCTGCATCCGCAAAGCCACCAGCATTGTGGATGACCCAACCCACCCCTCACACAGTCTCTTCGTTCTGATGCCATCTGGCAGAAGATACCAGAGCATCAGATCCTCCACCACCAGACTCTGCAACAGCTTCATCCACCAGGCAGTCAGACTCCTCAACACACAGAGACTGAGCTGAATCCCCCACCACCACTCCTCACACCCACATTCACACAGGGACTGAACCAAACTGAACCCCACACCACTACTCACCCATACAAAGACCACCAACACTAAGATGGACTGTACCCACCCAGCACGCTACACACACACACTCAGCACACAGGGACTGGGTCATCCCCATCCTTATCAGCAATATTTGTTGCTCATTCAGAACTCAGAACTATAAACTTTCTACCTCAGTAACTGCTGTTATCATGCACATCTAAAATGTTACAGTATGTTACATATCTCCGCACCTTATCCTCACCACCGGTATTGCACTGTCCTGTCCTGTCTGTGAAACTGTCTCTTGTTTTACTGTATTTATTGTATTTATTGTAGTGTTTGCACTTTGTCGTCCTATTGTTCATGCTGCTCCATGTCGCACCTTGGTTCTGGAGGAACGTAATTTTGTTACACTGTGTACCTGTACTCAGATGCAATGACAATAAAAAAGCCTTGACCTTGACTTGACAAGGTCAAAATTGCAAAACAAAATTAATTTCAATTAATTTCTCAAACAAGATGCAGTAGTCAAGGCCACTTTCAGATTTTGCATAGTACTTGTGTGCACCACTAGAGAAAGTTAAGTGTCACTTTAAAGTAGATTTACAACTACAAAATTGCACTTTACTCCCCTTTATTCAGTACACTTCATCGACATTTCTGTTGTGTTTTCTAAGGTGGAAATGGAAGAAAGCAGTGTTTGTCAGCTTTACAAAGATAGTAAGATGGAAAGCCCTAATGAAGCTGCTCTCTTGGACCTAATGGAGAAAACAGGTTACAGTATGGTTCAAGAAAATGGTCAAAGAAAATTTGGTGGCCCACCACCAGGTAAGATTTGACTGCTTTAAGAGAAATCTTAAAGCCCAAAATATCAAAAAAGGCAGCAAAACAATGTTGAAAGTTGAAAACTTTTGCATTTGCATGAGTGGCTACTGTAGTTTGAAAGTGAAGATGGCAGTATGCTTTGATACACTTATAACGCTCATAATAATAGCAAATCATCATACAGAATGAAAATATTAATATTTTGATTTCAGTCACTGCTCTTTGCAGTTACATAGGTATAATATTTTGGCAATGTCTTTAATGTTGTATTAATGTTTAAATATGACTTCATGTTCTAGGTTGGGAAGGCCCGCCTCCTCCAAGAGGCTGTGAGGTTTTTGTGGGGAAAATTCCCAGGGACATGTATGAAGACGAGCTGGTGCCTGTGTTTGAACGTGCAGGTCGTATCTATGAGTTCCGTTTGATGATGGAGTTCAGCGGCGAAAATCGTGGCTATGCCTTTGTCATGTACACCACCAGGGAAGCTGCACAGCGGGCCATCCATCTTCTTGACAACTATGAAATCCGTCCTGGAAAGTTTATTGGCGTGTGTGTAAGTCTTGACAACTGTCGACTTTTTATTGGGTCCATTCCAAAAGACAAGAAGAAGGAAGAGATACAAGACGAGATGATGAAGGTTAGTGTTTTGTTTGGGAGAGAGTACAATCATGTACTAGAGATAAGAGATAAGATGGGAGGGTTCCCTCAGGGAAATTAAGGTTCCAGCAGGTACTACTAAGGTATTATTGGCACTCCTGTTTAAGATGTGTTCTTTAGCTTCTAATAAATTGAATTTTTCTAAATAATATTGGACCACGATGGAAAAAAGAGTAAAATCCAACCTTTAACTCCAGTGAATTTTAAGGGGGAAATAATCCCTGAATAAGAAATAATTATTCTTCAAAAATGACCTGTTCCACAATTATTGGCAGCCCTAACAATTCTTAGGAAATAAATGTAGTTAAAGTATTTCTGTCAATTCTACAGTAGTTTACGAAGTTGATCAGAGTATGTAGGAACATTTAATTAGTAATTCACAACTTCCTGTGTCCCTGGGGTATAAATATGACGTGACACAGACGCCATTTCTCTTTAACATGGGAAAGACAAAAGAACATACCATTCAAGTAAGGCAGATATGTGTTGACCTTCACAAGTCAGGCAATGGCTACAAGAAAATAGCCACCCGTCTACACCTGTCCATATCTACTGTCAGAGGAATTATTAAGAGTTTAAAACAACTGGAACAGTGGTAAACAAGCCTGGACAAGTTTATTTTGCCACCACGCACAGTGAGGAGGATGATAAGAGAAATAAAAAGTTCTTCAAAGGTCGCTGTTACAGAATTGCAACAAATGGTAGCTTCTTGGGGTCACAGAGTCCCCAAAACAACCATCAGGCACTATCTACATGACAACAAGCTGTCTGGGAGGCATGCACAGAAAAAAACTTTTCTCACTCACAATAATAAATGCAAACGTTTGGAGTTTGCTAAGCAGTACTGGAACTTCAACTGGGACCGTGTGCTTTGGTCAGATGAAACAAAGCTAGAGCTTTTTGGCAACAAACACTCTAAGTGGGTCTGGACGTAACACAATAGCTGAGTATGCAGAAAAGCACTTCATGCCCATATAAATATGTGAAATATGGGGGAGGATCAGTGATGCTGTGGGCCTGTTTCTCTTTCAAAGGCTCTGGGAACCTTGTTAGGACATTTTAAAACCAAGTCTTCTGCCCAAAAGCTGATGATGGGTCGTCACTGGTTCTTTCAGCAAGATAATGACCCTAAACATATGGCCAAATCTACACAGAAATGGTTCGCCACACACAGAATCAAGCTCCTCCCATGGTCATCTCAGTCCCCAGACCTCAACCCCATTGAAAACCTGTGGGGTGAGCTGAAGAAGAGAGTGCAGAGGAGAGGATGCAGGTCGCTGGATGATTTAGAGAGATTGTGAAAAGAGGAATGGTGGAAGATCCCTCTTTCTGTATTCTTCCATCTTGTGAAACATAGGAGAAGATTAGGTGCTGTTTTGTTGACAAAAGGGGGTTGTACAAAGTATTAACATCAGGGGTGGTAATAATTGTGACACACATGATTTGATATTAAACAATTATTTCTTAATGTGGGATTTTTTTCCTACTGAATAAATTCATTTGAGTTAAAGGTTGGAGTTTGTTCTTTTATCCATTGCGGTCCTATATTATTTAGAAAAAAAAACTCAATTTGTTAGAAGCTAAAGAACATGTCTTAACCAGGGGTGCCAATAATTATGGAGGGCACTGTAATAATTTGTAAAGAAAAACACTATATAAATATAAAGAATATTTAAATATTAAGAATATATAATATCGAGACTGTATTACGCTATACAATATAGATAAATAGTGTATGCAGAAAGAGTCCTGTAGGAGGCGGTATTGCACATTATTATTGCACTTTTGAACTGTTTATTGCACCAAGTCCAGTTATGTTGAGAGGAGTTGTACAGTCTGATGGCGTGCGGGACAAAAGAGTTTTTAAGTCTATTGGTCCTGCACTTGGGAAGGAGCAGTCGCTCAATGAACAGGCTCCTCTGGTGGCTGATGACAGTGTGTAGAGGATGACTGGCATTGTCCACAGTAGTTTTTTCAGAGTCCTCTTCTCTGTCAGTTTGTCCAGCCTGTATGTGTCCTCCTTTGATATGCTGCCCCCCCAGCATACCACATTGTAGAGCAGGACACTGGTGACCACGGACTGATAAAACATCCACAGGAGTTTCCTGCAGATGTTTTAAGGACCTCCTCAGAAAGTACAGCCTGCTCTGTCCCTTTCTGTACAGGTGGTCGATGTTACATGACCAGTCCAAGTTGCTGTCCAGCCACAGGCCGAGGTACTTATAGGAGTCAACAGCCTCCACCTCATCTCCCTCAATCAGAACTGATTGTGCCTTTGGTCTGGACCTCCCAAAGTCAATGACCAGCTCCTTGGTCTTTGAGGTGTTGAGCTGCAGATGATTCCTGTGGCACCAGGCTGTCCCTCACCAGGCTCCGATACTCCTCCTCGCTATCATCCCTGATACACCCAACTATGGCTGTATCATCAGCAAACTTCTGAATGTAACACAGCTCTAAGTTGTAGCAGAAGTCTGCTGAGTACAGGGTGAAGAGAAGAGGGGCCAGCACCGTGCCCTGGGGTGCTCTAGTGCTGCTGATCACAGTGTCAAGATGTGATGTCCTTCAGCCTGACATACTGTGGCCTGTCCATGAGGTAGCTGGAGATCCAGGTGACCAGGCCGGGGTCCACTCGCATCCCATTCAG
The DNA here is from genome assembly GCA_034509495.1 of Acestrorhynchus altus. Lineage (NCBI taxonomy): Eukaryota > Metazoa > Chordata > Actinopteri > Characiformes > Acestrorhynchidae > Acestrorhynchus > Acestrorhynchus altus. The sequence continues at coordinate 34,551,270 of CM067502.1, forward strand.
TTTGTTCTGAAGCATAAGGGGCTGGATGGTGTTGAAAGCACTATATCAATCTATATCAATCAGTCAATCTTCCACACCTGCCTGGTATGTGAACTGCAGACAATCCTGGGCATGTTGCACCTGGGGTCTGAGGAGACAGATGGGAAGTGAGTGCCACCGGTCAGAAGTCATTCAGTTCATTTTGCAGGTTCTGTCTTCCAGAGGGTGGGCACTCTCCCCACCTGCAGGCTGAGGTTGAAGAGATGCTGGAATGGCTCACCCAGTTCTGCAGCCCAGGTCTTCAGCAGTCGGGGACATACTTTGTCAGGGCCTGCTGCTTTCCTGAGGTGAAGCCTTTTCAGTTGACCTCTGACCTGGTCCGCAGTGAAGAATGAGGTTTGTGTTGTGGTGGATGGGGGAGAAGACTGCTGTGGTAGCTGGTGGAGGATGTGTTGAGGGAAGAGTGAGAGATGGGTGCATTGAGGGAGAGGGTGGGGGGTTCATGGGCTGGTTGAACCAGTTGAAGAAGTCGTTCATTTTGTTTGCCTTCTCCACTGTTCCCCCCCACTACTCTGGTCTTGGTATTGTGTCCTTTGATGGTTTTCACACCTTCCTCATGCTGTTCTCCTCCAGCTTCCATTCCACCTTCCTCCTGTAGCTGTTTTTTGGCTTCTCTCAGACAGCATTTCACCTCCTGCTGTGCTGCTCTCATCGCCTCCCTCTCCCTGCTCCGGAAGGTGGCCTTCTTCTTGTTGAGGACAGCTTTGACTGTGTTACCCATGGCTTGTTGTTGGGGTAATACCGTACAGTCTTGGTGGGGAAGACTACATCTGCGCAGAAGTTGAGATAATCTGTCAGACAGTGTGTCATGCCCTCTGTGTCCTCACAGTGTGGGCTAAGCAGCACATCCCAGTCTGTAATGTTGTAACAGTCCCTGAGAGCTTCTTCCATTTCTGGAGACCACCTCCTGATGGATCTGGTGATTGCAGCCTGTCTTTGGACCATGGAGGTGTACTTTGGCTGAAGGTGGACCAGGTTGTGGACTGACTTCCCCTGTGGGGAAGGGGTACAGCAGATCGACTGTCCTGTTGTTTTGTGTAGGACAGTCCAAAAGCAGCCAAAAAGTCCAAAGTATTGTAATTAAAATCTCCAGAAATGATCGTGAAAGCCTCGGGGTGCTGTGTCTGCGGTAACAGAGTGTATCTGCTCTCATGCAGTGGCTGCGTCTGTGCTTGGAGAGATGTAAATCCAGACGACAATCATGTGACTGAATTTGCAGGGGATGTAGTAGGACAGGAGGCTAACTCCTAACAGCTCCAAATCCGGACCATCTTTACAATAATATGGCCTGGGTTACACCAGCGACTGTTCACATAAATGATCAGCCTCCACCTTTGCTCTTCCCGCAGGCTTTAGTGTCTCTGTCGGCTCTCACAGCAGTGAAGCCCCGCAGGTCCATGTTAGTGTCCGGTACAAGCTGGGTTAGCCAAGTCTCTGTAAAAATCAACAAGCTGCTCTAACTGTAAATCCGGTGGTGCGTGAGGGCAGACAGCTCGTCAATCTTGTTCGGCACTGAGTTCACATTCCCCATGATGACGGAGGGAATGGACTACAATACAGTAGAGTATTAGTTAGTCATGTAAAGTTCAAATGGTGTTCATCGTAACTTTGGATGGATAACAGATTACAAGTTCAGTACATAAAACAAGCCAGATTATATCACTGTCATAAGAGGGAAGGATTACTTTAGAGTTAAATTTGCTTTGAAGGTGCATTGTGCGTGTTTTTATATATATGCTGCATTGCCATTTTCTGTTAGTTTTTCAATTTTTTTTATGTAGCAGTTTGAGATAAGGGCAAAAATAGTAAGTGATTATTCATCTTGTCTGACCTCAGTATGTTTTATAAACTACAAATGAATGTGATTTTGCAGATTCATGTGAAACAGTTCAAATTAAGGAAAAAGGCTAGAAAACTAACACTGGGCTTAAAAAATAGTAGTGCATCTAAAACAATTACTTTGAAAAAATGTTTTGACAATTCAATTAAAACATTTAACTCATATTTAATACATTTATACATTCATACATTTTGTCCATTTTTGTTTTAAAGTTGATACTGTGATTAGTAATTTATTCAGATTTGAATTAAAATTGTCTAATATTGTGAGATTCTGGATTTCTGGTTTTCATGAGCTTTACTGCTATACTGATCAACAGTTAAACACAACATGATATGTCACTTTACATGCAATGAATATAAAATGACAGGTAAACTTTTTGAATGAAATTGTGATCATGAATCAACTTTTTAACAATATTCAAAATGTTTTGAGATACACTGGTTGATGTGATGGTTATGATGAAATGAATACACTGAAACAATAGGAAAGAAATGATTCATATTAAAATAAGTTAATAATGCACTTTAATCCAACAAGGAAATGTCACCTGTGTGATGTTAGCAAAGGTTATATGAACAAGTTCAGTTAATGGTGAGTCATTTCACTGACTGTAACTTCATAATTAGATAAGATAAGAATTTACTGCTAATGTCTGTTTGCAGGCCAATTCATATTGCAGTTATGTTTTATTTTAATTTCTTTCTCATTCAACATCGCAACTAGGTTACAGATGGGGTGGTGGATGTTATTGTGTACCCCAGTGCCACAGACAAAAGTAAGAACCGTGGTTTTGCTTTTGTGGAGTATGAATCACACAAAGCTGCTGCCATGGCCCGCCGGAAACTCATACCAGGTATTTAGTAGCTATGGGACAAAAAAAAGAAGTTATGAGGCTGCTGTTATTATGCAGGTAGCACTACCTGGTTTCAATGAAAAGGGCTTCTTCCTTTGTTCTTCATATTCATTGATGTTTTTTTTTTTTTGTCAGGAACATTCCAGTTGTGGGGCCACACAATTCAGGTAGATTGGGCTGAACCAGAAAAAGATGTAGATGAGGAGACAATGCAGCGTGTGCGTGTCCTGTATGTGCGCAATCTTATGATGCATACAACGGAAGAAACGCTTCGCATTGAGTTCTCCAGACTAAAGCCTGGCTCTGTGGAGCGTGTCAAGAAATTGACAGACTATGCATTCATCCACTTCCACAGCCGGGAAGATGCACTTGCTGCCCAGCAGTCCATGAACGGCAAACTTATTGATGGCTCACCTGTTGAGGTCACTCTTGCTAAGCCAGTCAGCAAAGATGGGAATCGAAGATTTGGAACACGGACCAGCCACAATGGAACTGGAGTGGGGATGGCTTATGGTGACTCCAGCTTCATTTTAGGGAACAAGGATGATGCAAGTATTGGTTTGGGTACAGGGGTTACGAGTGATGGATTATGTGCACGTCCTATTATCCTGCCACCTCATTTGGGTACTCCACATTCTGTGGACTTGGAGCGCTGTGTGTACCCGTTCCTGCCAGGAACCAGTCTGGTACCAGTCAGCCTGCAGAGCCTCAAACCCAGCCACCTGAGCTCAGCTGTATCCTTGCTGGAATATTTCTGCCACAAGAATGGATGGTCCCTTCCGGAGTATTACCTTTACTCCACAGCAGGCCATGAAGGAAAAACACTGCTTGTCTATAAAGTGTTCATCAGCAGCACCAGAACCAGCTACATGCCCGATAAGTTTTGCACCATTCTGGAGGATGCCAAAGAGCTTGCCGCTCAAAATGCACTTTGGAGCCTTGGTTTGTATATTTGTCTGTTTCTTTGAGGATGTGGCATTTTTATACTGACATGCTAAAAGTCACAAGATAAGAGTATGTAAATTGATTATGAAGCGGCATTACCTCAGTGCAGAAGACCCATCAGAGTGTCTGCATCAACACCACAGCACTGGACACAGCACCTCACACTATTTTCATGAGGTTAATATCTGTAAAGTAGAAGACACACACACACACACACACAATATTACAGGATATTCCAGCAGGATAATGCCCGTGCCATCCAGTCCAGATTTGATTTAATGACATACTCCCAGTTCTCAGGACACTGTATAAAGGAATTTTGTTTGTGCTTTCACAACTTTGGATGTGCCATCATGTTGCCTTGTAATGATCGTGCGGACTAGTGTTAAGCCTCTGGTGTTAACTTATATATGTGTTAGCATTCTCATGCCATGCCCTGACGTAATGCCTCTTCATAATTTCACATACTGCTGTCCCATGACTTTTGGCATGTCTGTGTATATGGTCATGTAGGTTACAAGTGGTTTTTGACTTATGGTCTCTTTGTAATGAAAAATGTCATATACAGTACAAGTCAAAGGTTTGGACACACCTACACATTTCAACCTTTACAGGACCGCCTAACAAAATAATGTCTCTCTCCAGTTCTATATAAACCAAATAGATAAACCAAGTTTGAATTAAGAACATAGGACCAATAGGCAAAAAGCCTTTACTAGTATAGATTTTGTCTAGTTTTAGTTAGAAATTAAGTATTTTGGTTCATAGAGTAAATATTTAGTATTAGTTTATGTATAGTACTGGATATATACATTATAATGAGGTTTCCAAGTCTCGGGGCCTGTATTCAGCCCAACACTTCAGTTCAGATACTCAGTGAAGAGCTCTAGAATGTAGTAGAAAGCCCTCCCTCGGTAGAGACAAATGTCGCAACAAATACTTTTGAGCATATACAATCCCAATTCCAATTGTTGGAATTGTTGGGACATAAAAAAACATAAATAAAAACAGAATATGATAATTTTCAAGTCCGATTGAATACACTACAAAGAATGTTCAAACGGATAAACTTTATTGTTTTTCAATCATTTTGAATTTGATGTCTGCAAAACATTCCAAAAGAGTTGGGACAGCGGCATGTTTACCACTGTGTTACTTTTAACAACACTTAGTAAGTGTTTGGGAACTGTTGTTGAAGCTTTGTGGGCCAAATTCTTTCCCATTCCTGCTTGTTGTACAGCTTAAGTTGCTCAACAGCCCAGCATCTCCCTTTGTGCTTTATAATGTTTGGACTGCAGGTAGGCCAGTCTAGTACCTCCTTTGAAGCCACGCTGTTTTAACACGTGCAGATGGTGGCTTGGCTTTGTCTTGCTGAAGTAAGCAGACACATCCCTGAAAAAGACGTTGCTTGGATGGCAGCATATGTTGCTCCAAAACCTGTCTGTATCTTTTAGCATTAATGGTGCCTTCAGAGATGTGCAAGTTACCCACTGGCACTAACACACCCCCATATGACCAGAGATGCTGGCTTTTGAACTTTACGCTGATAACAATCCAGACATTCCTCTGTGGCCTGGAGGACACAACGTGCATGATTTCCAAAAACAATTTGAAATGTGGACTCATCAGACCACAGGATATTTTTCCACTTTGCGTCAGTCCATCTCAGATGAGTTTGGGCCCAGAAAAGCTGGCGGCATTTCTGGGTGTTGTTATATGTTTTTTACTTTATTTTAATTTTAGTTGTAGATGGACCAATGAACTGCGAATGGATTTCTGAAGTGTTACTGAGTCCATGTGGTAATATCTGTTACAGAATGATGTGAGTTTTTAATGCAGTGCCGTCTGAGAGATCTAAGGGCATTCAATGTTGGTTTTTGGCCTTGCCGCTTGTTTGCAGAGATTTCTCCAGATTCTCTAAATATTTTGATGATATGAAATCTTATGTTGAGAGATGTTGTTCTTAAACTGTTAGACTTTTTGCTCACGCAGTTGTTCACAAAGTGGTGAATCTAACCCCATCCTTGCTTGTGAATGACTGAGCCTTTCGGGATCCTCCCTTTATACCCAATAGTGACACACTTGTTTCCAATTAACCTGTTCACCTGTGAAATGTCCATAACAGGTGTTTTTTGTTCCTTTCCCAGTCTTTTGTTGCCCCTATCCCATGTTCCTTTTTGGAACATGTTGCCGGCATCAAATTCAAGATGAGCCAAACAATAATGTTTATCAATTAGAGCATAAATATTTTGTGTTTGTAGTGTATTCAATAGAAAATTGGTTGAAAAGCATTTGCAAATCATCATATTATGTTTTTATTTAAAGTCGGTTTTATTGAAAGTCCCAACTTCATTGGAATTGAGGTCGTGGTGTGTATTGTTATTAGCTGATACTCAAGATTTAAATATCAAAATAAAAAAGAAAACTAGTGTCATCTCCAGTACATTTAGTCAAGTGTGTCCAATCAGTGTTCTAGGGGGATCTGTGATATCCATAACAAGCTTTGAAAAGCATGATCCCATATTGTAATGTATGCTGTTATCCTGATACAAGCCATAATGTGTGTTCATGCATATGTATGGTTGTGCTCTACAGATTCGACACTCCATGATCCTGGTTCACCTGGGAGTTTCTCTCCCCCTCCATCGCCCGGTTTGCTGTCATTTCCATGTCGCCCTCTGGCTTGTCCAGGATACTCCATGGCACCAATCTCGCCTCCGCCACCCATCCATGGTGCCAGTAACCAGAGGCTCTACTTTCCTAACCAGTCATCATTCTTCTAATGAAGCTATGGTGCCAAAAAAGCAGGTTTAGTTATGTTAATGATTGCTGTTGCAGGGATATTTAAGGTGAGTTGGACTTAAAGCTGTCTTTGGACTGTTTTTTATTATTTGTTTGTAACTGCTTAGCATTACTGACTTTTGTAGAGGATTTTGGAGTTTAGATGTTGTTGCCCTTTCCTGATCGTATTGATGTTGTTTCCAGTTTCTCTTGTCTTTTTTTGCTTACATCAGAAGGACTTGTGGACCATAGTAGGCTATGACTATGGAACAGCACTACCTACGGTTTCTCTATTTGAGCTATTTGAGATATTTAAGTGTTTCACAACAAAAAATGAACTTCTATTTATATATATTCACTTACAATACACAGTAAATTAAAATACACCAGCAGCAGGTGTCAGTACTTAAGCAAGCCACCTCAATAACATGTGCCATATGTATGATGGTTTTAGGGAAATAGCTGTATTATTCAAATTGTTTACCCACCAGGAAATTTGCACTTGAAGTTGTTTTTTTCTTTCTAAAGGTAAAAATAAGATTATTAAAAAATATGCAACTATTTTAAATTCAGATATTTTATGGAGATGGTCAGACTTCAGTGTGTTTAACATTTATCAGAAGGTGCCTGTTTATGAGATAACATGAAAGATACAGCAATAATGAAAGCTTAAGAAACAGCTTTATTTGTTTAACCTAACAAAACAAATTAACTATTATTTCCAAAAGAGTTTAAACACAAACAGTATTTTTTAGTTCTCTCTCTGTTTCTATTAGTAATTGCTAGTTTGTATTTACCTTTAAACTGGATTACATTACATATTTATTACTTATATGCTTTTCATTGCTGCAAGGGGTCAAACCAAATCAAGTGGAAATCCTTGTAAATTCATATAGCTCACAAAAATTAATGTTTAATTCCTCTTGCCATTCACTCAAATTATTATATATTAGAAAGAAGTCTGCCCAAATTATTTCTTTAATTATCTTTAAAGTAAGATTAGTACATAGTCCTATTTTGTGTTTCTTGAATTTTTTATGTAACACTTGAATTTGAACTAGAACTTGATGAACTGAAATTTACTTATAAAATTATTAAAAGTATGTTATGTAAATTTGAAAGTTGAAATAAATAAAAAGGCAGTGTCCCAAATATGAAAGCAATATCTGAATGCATTTAATGACTCTGTCCATCTGATAACTATATGTTTTAGTTGATTGTGATGTTCTGAACACATAGTTTGTCCATAAACATTTTTGCAGTGTTTTGGTTTTCATAAAGATTGTTTAGAAAAATATTCTTGAACATCAACCTGTTCATGTAGAACTTTTAAACCGTTTGAGATCATGTTAACTTGATGTTGATTAAAAGAAAAAGAAAATGCATTTTGAGCTTGACTTGTTCACACACCTTTAATCCAGAAATCCTCAAAATAGCATTCATTCACTAATGTTTCCAGCCATAATATAATTTGTAGAGCATGAATCAAGGTGTGTCCGATAACCCTCTTAAAAGATGTTTTTAGAAATCAGAAAAACACACATCTTATTTGATTTGTTTTGCTCTTATTGGTCGCATGATTGGTTTGGATGTTTGGTTTGTGCTATGGCATGTCTTAAACTGATGCATCAATTAAATACCTTCGTTGTCATATGTGTGGTTTCAGCCATTGGTTTTATCTTGGCAGCTTATATTTAAAAGAGCAATTGGGATTTAGGTTTGGAACAGCAAGATCCATAATCACTTTTGAGCCTGAGAAAAGAAAATGGATCCAGATATTGAGGAATTGTAGAATTTTCTGGCTCTTAATTTTTAATTTGATTATGCTTTTTTTGTTTAACACTAATGGAATGCAGGATACACTTACAAATGAGATGTAATAGCAAAATTTACAAATCTTCAGCTGTTTGCAATTAACCAATGAAGAACAATTTAAAAAAAGTTGAACACATCTACTTAGTTTTCTCCATTTTCAACACAATTCAAATGTTAACAGTTCAATATCCCCCTTGTTTTGGTTTGTTTTTACACAAGGAAACATCTAAGTGCACCAGAATGCATCCAAAATCTAGGGCTGATTTTCTTTCAGTGGTGTCAGGAAATCAGGCCTTCTGTGAGGAAACTGGAGATTTGGCATTCTTCCAACAGGACAGTCATCGCAAGCATATCTCAGATTTTTTTTTTTTATTTGGAAGGGTTTGTGTCTGGCTATGCATCAGGTTTGCAGCTGGTCATAATAGTAAAAGGTTGCCAAAGACATTTCATGAAGGGGATGAACAGTTATTAGACTGCTGTGGTCATTATGTGGCATTTTAAATTCAGAGAAGCCACTTGTTATATTTGAGCCATTTAAATTGCTCTTGTTTGTTTTATTGCAAACAGCTGAGACTTTGTAAATTTTGTTATTAAATCAAATTTGTAATTTGGGTAGGTTGAATTTCATCCAGTGGATAGATAATTAGTGTGAGAGTTTGGGGGCAGGTTGGTGAATGGGATGGCTTAATGCTGGTAAGATTAGCAGGGTTTTTTATTTTTCATACTTACGGCTGAGTGGCTAATTTTAGGTTCATTGCCAATAATTACAGGAATTTCTTGGTATGTAGGTTTTCTTTCAAATAAAGAGCAAAGTAAAGTACATGAATACTTAAAATCTGCAACCCAGATTTTGTGTTTATGGTTAAAGGGTTCTTCTATGTGGTGGGTAAACTGCTGTATGTGCTTATTTAGAACCTATGTGGTTCTATTTATTATAAAATCAATCAATGTTTCTGTAGTGGTGTAACATTGGAAAATATATGTTTGTACTGTGTAAAAGGTTCCTCTAGAGGGCAGTCTTCTCTTTGCTTTCAGAAAATAGAACTGGTACAGTGTCAGTGGTATTCTGATATTCATAAGGGAATAAATTATTAGTCAAATGATTTTCAAGCCTAGAAACAAAATCTATCTTTACAATAAACAACCATCAATGTGTACAAATTCAATGTTATTTAATTACAATATGGTGCCATATGGGAAGAAACTATTTACTATTACTAAAGTGATGTCAGTCACAATTTGTAAAACAAACAATGGTGTTAAACAATTTCCTATTGTGTATTCTTGTCCTATTGTATGAATTGAATACACATGGCTAAAGGGAAATCTGAATGTGTTGTGAAAAGGAGTTCTGGTGGCATAACCGTAAGTCAGTTATGAGACAGAAACTGTAAAACAGATTATTTCTCAAGGACTGTAGCTTCATATATGCATGCTCAGTGGTACCACAGGGAATGCAGATAACAGAAAAACAAAACAGATGAACATTGATTATAATTGCTGGTGCACCATTACTATTTTATTTATACATTTTTACTTTTGTCAAACCACAGAAATTACAACAAAATACATTGCAAACTGTGCTCATGTTGTGTCAGTCTTTAAATCTGTTTGCTTCTCTATCAGCCGGGTTATAGTTGAATCCTGATCAATTTTAAAGCATTTAGTCTGTAAGAACATATTTTGTAGAAACACCCTTTTCCTGCTTCAAATCTGAGTACTGATGCAGATATTTTGATCACCATACTAATACACATAGTAGCTTTGTGTTGTACTCTTAATATTGTACCCTGCCAAGGTCTGGGATACATGTTAGATGGAGACTGAAGAGTTGGGTTTCATAGTCACTATGGACAATTGGGCAGGCAAGAAGACCTGAGCAACTTCAACCAAAATTGTAAAGGCTTGGGTGCTTCTAGTCAGCGCTAGTGAGTACTTGCCAGCATTGGTCTGACAAGAGCAACCCATAAACTGGCAAGTGAGTTGGGCACAGAAGACTTGCCAATGAACAAGGATAGTAAAGGATATTAGAAGTTTATGATGATTTTGTGTGGAATGTGTCACAGCACAGTACTTCACACCATACTGCATATGAGACCAGTCAAAGGGACAATGCTTCAGGATTTTGGAGCTTTGGGATGTGCTGGAATAACAAGCATGAACAGCACTGGCTTCACAGTGGTTTGGTTTGGAGACTGACCAGTTAGTTACATCAGTGGAATCAGGTGTCACTGCTGGTTGCTTAGAACAGAAACCCATAGCTACATCAACTCGTTGTGTAGTTTAGTGTTTTGTATTTTCCAAATAGGATATTATTAAAGTTTATGCATAAAAATGTCACTCTTAAAACTGGAAAAAGACAGTAGATAATGTTGGGTAAAGAGAAAGATGACAAATTATGTTGGAGAAAAATGATTGATTAGCAGGAAAACACAGGGAAAGATCAGACTGGATAGGTACATGATATGTTGAACTGGTTGTATTTAATTAAACAATATTCATTTTGTGTTGAACCTGATGTTTTACCCATCAATGATGTGAAACCCATACATACACACTAGTGAATACACACAGTAGGGGCAGTGAGTACACATGCCCAGAGCGGTGGTGCAGTTAGCGAGCTGAAGGGAGTTCAACTTCAGTCATGTCCTGCGAGTTCAGGGAATCAAACTGGCAAAGTCAGAGACTGTGTTGCAATACTTGACAACAATTGCTAGCTTGGTTAGTTTAAGTATTAAACTAATTTGGTCAGGAGCCATTCCACCTTATGGCTAGAGACTGGAAAACAGTCATGCAGAAGTACTATCAATAGAACAAGTCTCTCAGGAGCAGATAAATATGAATCTCACACTATGCCTAAAGTAGGCTAGGGTGGTGTAAAGCTCCCAGCTTTGAGTTGTGGACTAATGAAATGTCCTCTTAGACTTTTGGGATGAGTTGGAAAGTTGGGGTAGAGGTGGGTGGGCTGGTGATTATCTAATGTCCTGACCTCACAAAAGCGTTTTGCTTTTTTTTCCACAGCAATGAGCCATATTCTCATAGAAAGTCTTCCTTGGACAGTTACTTACAAAAGCAGGATCAACTCTTATTAAATAACTTTTGACTTTGGAGGAAACAATGAACGAGCAGGTGTTCCAATACTTTTATACATAGTGTATATATGCTTTCCTGAAACCTATAAAACGCTTGTGATTAGATTTTTCCACTTTTTTTATTCAAAAGACATCAGGTGGTGTGCCTCATATTCCAAGCATTCAGTGCTAGGGCAGTGTTGGCAAAATTCATGAAAATTGTCCTCGAAGTTTAGACAGAATATTAAGTTGTAAGTGATGTGCACAAAGCTTATTTAATACTCCAGTCAGGAATCCCTGCAAGAGGCTGGCTACATTTTGGTACTGTGAGAGCAGAGGACATTTATCATGTCCTCCCGGAGCCGATGTAATGAATGCTGAGGCATCTGTGTGCCTGCATAAATTAGTAATTGAACCTTACAGCCTTTGAAGAATTTAGAACTCATGTTTTAAAACATATGATATAAAACTCAGACTGAACGAATATACTTAGCACAGCTAATCCTTTCAGTGTTTTCTCATTCTCTCCTTCATAAGTGTGGGTATAGTTGCATTAAAAAGACAAATTGTGCTGTCTCTCAGATTTTGGGACGCAGTATGTACATGGATTTGAAAACTAAGTAATGGAGTCTAGCATAATGTTTTTCACCTCTGGTCCTGGAGACACCCCTGTCCTTCATATTTTAGAGATTTAGAGTTGCAAAGCTAGCCTCTAGAATGGTGTAGCATAAACATTCATTCCTAAACTGGTTTGAAGAGCACTACTAGACTACTAGACACAGAATCTAAAGATATTTTTGGCTTATATATATATATAAATATATTTAGATTCTGTGTCTAGTAGTTTTCTATTCTGAATAGAAAGCTACTAGACACAGAATCTAAAGATATTTTTAGCTTATAATACATTTCTGGTCTCCTTTTATGGAACTGAATGTAAAGCATTTGGTTGATGCCCATGCACATAGAAATGATGGATAGAAGTGAGACAGAGATCTGAAAAGTGTCATTTTTAAAAGCACCCTCCATCATAAACACCTCCCATGGCATTTGGTGTTCAGCAGTCAAGTGGCTTTCAGATTTATTTGCTGGCTCTTCCATAAATCCTTTCACTGGTACAGTGTTTTCCAAGGACAAGCAGCTAGAGTGCTTTGAACGTGCCTTCAGTCCCTCAGTGCCTTAAATATAATAGCTGAGCTTGCAAACACATTCATTCACATTCTTTCATTATGATTTTTAAAATATATAAATCACAAAAAGAAGTTTTAAAAATGCTTTGCTGCAGTGCTGTTCCATGAAGTTTAGTGAAGCTGCTGGTATCTCCACTTTTTACCCTCAATCTGAACTCCTTGGCTGTGTGTTGTGTCATTGTCTTGTTTAAAAATTGAGTAGGGCTGCACTTTGATTCTGCAAACGAGCTGTTTCTGTATTGTTACTCTGCTGCTGCTTTGTTCACATAAATCATCAATACAGATGAGCGAACCAGTTCAAGAGGCTACCATGCAAAGATAATCATAACACACAAATAACTAATCTAATCAAGTGTCCTGGATTGACATATTCCCCCCTTTGTCCATGCTTAAACTTTGTCATATTGGATGAGGTTTATCCCATTATTTTATTATTCTAAAGTGCTTTGTTCCAGACCACTGCATCGTTATGGGTATCTTTCATTATGGCTTTATATAATAGTCAGTGTACAGCTTGTATAGATTTAATGTCTTCTGAAAATAACAGCCATTAATGTCTAAATAGCCGACAACACAAGTGAGTACAGCTCACAGTGAACATAGTGTCAGTATTTTTGTTTGTAAATTTGAAAGCTGTGTTATTTGTTAAACGGTGTGTGACTAAATACTGACTTTTCCCCACCATACACACACAACACTGATAAATGGAGTGCAAATAAATTTGTGAAGTTTCCTTGGAATCAATCTAATCAGTGTAGGATCTGTTAAACATCAAACAACTGTATAAGGAAAAGAAAATGTGGGACAGTGCTTGAGCTGGAGCTATTTTCCTCATGGAAAAGTTCATTTGAATGAAAGTGTTCAGATGACTTTTAATTAATAACCCTTGAGCTTCACTGCTTACCTCTGAATAGATCACAATTTGGATTCATTAGTGAAATATTGGACAAGAAACACATGTCCAGATGCTTATTTTCAAAATGCTTTGTGTTGGTGGGAAGTTGTTCGAACAACGGGTGCCAGAAGGTTTACTACTTTGTGTGATCAATTTGAACTAACAACCTTTCCGATGTTATAAGCAAGGTCATTCCACATACATAATTAATGCTGTGCAATGTCTCTGTTTCTTTGGTTTTCAAGATCTTGAGATCATAGAGGCTAATGGAGCTAATTTCCTAACATTAGGAAGTCACCATTTCTAGGTCATCTCAGCCTTCTCATTTCCTTTTGGAAACAAATAACAAGCTTTGCATAATCTCAAGCTTGTGCAGTACGTCATCAGGGACACAAGTGGATAATGATGACGGATTTACATTCATTCCTGTTAGATAATTGATGGGTTAGATGGTTATAGATGGTGGACGGGGGCTATTCACAAAAAAGTGATGCATTTTATCAGATACCCAGATGAAATAGGTGGACTTTGTAGGTTCATAATTATTCATCGAAAGCCATCTGTTCAAGCACAAACTTTCAGCCCTCACTTTCTGTTTTAAAGGGCCATCATAGAACTACGTATTACACTCATCTTCAAAAAGGTTGCACCTGAAAGGAATCAACCAAGAGGAATAAAACTTGGTTGGAAGGTTTGGCCTTGTGAGACATGCAAATGATTAAAGTTTCACCCTTGACCATGCTTTGAAGTAAACCAGGACCGGCTTTATTTCTGTACCTGACTTTTTATAGTGACTTGAAAAAGTATTCATACCCATTGAACGTGTTTCATGGTGGGGTTGGTGTTTCAGGTGATGTACAGTGTTAGTTTTCTGCCACACATAGTGGTTTGCATTTAGTCCAGAAAGTTCAACTTCGGTCTCATCTGACCAGAGCAGCTTCTCCCACATGTTTGTTGTGTCCCCTACGTGACTTGTGATAAATTATTAATGAGAGTTCTCGAGGCTTGCTTTCCTTGTGGCTTTCCTTTTTCCATTCTTCCATAATGGCCAGATTTGTGGAGTGCATGACTAATAGAGCCATGGGCCTCTTTGGAGCTTTTCTAATTAGTGCTGTCCTTGCCTGGGCTGTCAGCTGAGGTGGACGGCCATGTCTGGTTAGGTTTGCCGTTGTGCCATACTTTTTCCATTTTCAGATGATGGACTGAACAGTTCTCTGAGATTTTCAGAGCTTGTGATATTTGTGATATAATCTAACCCTGCTTTACACTTACTTATCCCTGACCTGTCTGGTGTGTTCCTTGGTTTTTATGATGCTGATTGATGTTCTCTAACAAACCTAGGAGGCCTTCATAGAACAGCTGTAGTAATATTGATAATATATTACACACATGTGGACTCTGTTTACTATTTAGCTGATGTCTGAAGGCAATTGGTCACCTTATTTGTTCACACAATATTTGTTCTGCCCACTCATGGTCCTAGACGCTGACATAGTATGTTCACATATTAATCAGGTTCAGCGAAATACTAAGGTTCTGCTCATGGTATATTTAGTGTTTATTGTGGAGTAATTTTACCATAGAGCTATTTATTACCATTACACAAAAAGCATTGATTAAACCCCAGGACATCATTTTTGATAGATGATGTAGTTCATTATGAAGTTTAAGAATCAAAGTTTTAACACCAATGTGCTCCAAGAGCTTTTGGCTAATGTGTCATTTATACATTTTGCAGTCTTTTAAAACATTTGAGAGCTTGTGCCATGCTGCCTTGACATCTTTCACTGCCCAGGGTCACTGTGTGAGTCCTCATGTTACCCACAGAAAAACATTGGCCCAAACTCTGTTTGATATTTTCCATTCTCTCCTCTGTTCTTAAAAGAGCATAGGTCATATTTCAGTGATAACTGGTATGATTTTCACATGATGTACTGCCATCTTTGGTTTTTGTCTGGTCGAGGGTTAAACTCTTCATGACTTTATGGTCTTGGATGCCAGCCATGGTATGCCAACAGTGCCAGTCTTCATTAAGTCTGGCATAAATAAATCATTATTGAGGTTTAAGATCAGGCTGTGATCTGGAGAGCAGAGTACTTCATGAAAAGAAAATGCCTTATTGTGTTGTTTTGTCTTCTACAGTCTAAAGGCCATTGCAGACTGAGTCTGACACAATACACAAACCCACTACTCATTTGCTTCAAACCACTCATGATTTTTCTGGGCTTTTGGTGAATTGTTTAGGCCATGGGATAAAAAACACATGTAGGAATGTTCTTAGGATTCAACTGTGAAGCGAGGTTTTAATTCAGATTTAGTGCAGATCCACAGGTCTATTTTATTTCCCAGGTTCATTTAAGCTGAGATTTTTTTATACATACAAGCTTTCATATATTAGAAATCTAGAATCCTATAGTTACTTACATTCAGTATGAACATTAGGGTTGAGGGGCATGGTGGTGGAAGGTGTTTATTTTAAATCCTGTTCAAGTAAATGATTTATTTGCATATTTCAGCTTCAAAAGCCTGGGTCACAGCACAGGGTCAACCCTGCTCCTGCACTCTTGGAGTGGAAAGCATTAAGTGCCTTTCAGCAAAGCAGACTGTTGAATCAAACCCACGTCCTGTGATTTAATAACCTTTAGATGAACAGGTTTTGCGTCAGGAAGGGCATCCGGCATAAAACTTGTGCCAAAACTATAATGCGGATCAGGCAGATGAGGTGACCCAGAACCCAGTGGTCACTCTGACAGACCTCCAACATTGCTCTTTGGAGAGAGGAGAACCTTACAGAAGGACAACCATTTGCAGCACTCTACCAATCAGGCCTGTAAGGTAGATTGGCCAGACAGAAGCCTCTTCTCAGTTAAAGGCTTATAATGGCTCATCTGGAGTTTGCAAAAAGGCAACTACAGGACTCTCAGACCATGAGAAACACAAGGATTGAACTTTTAGGACTGAACGCCAAGCATGTCTGGAGCAAACTCATCACCAGTGCCAGTATGTAGCATCATATTCAAAAAGACTGTAGTTGCTGCCAAAGGTACTTCAGGCTGTGAATACTTATGTATACTTATGTTATATTTTTTGTGTTTTATTTTAAATAAATTTGTAAATATTTTAAACACATTTCTCGCCATAATCATGGAGTATTGTGTGTTGAATTTTTAGGGGAAAATTTATTGAAATAGAAAAGAATAGAACTTTATTGATCCCTTGGGAGGGTTCCTTCAGGGAAATTAAGGTTCCAGCAGCATCAGTACAGTACAGAAATTTAGTAGTAGTAAGGAGCACTATATAAATATATAGAATATATAATATACAGACTATATTACAATATACATTATAGACAATAGTGCATGAGAAAAAAGAGTCCTGTAGGAGGGTGTATTGAACATTATTGCACATTATTATTGCACTTGACAACTGTTTATAGTGCAGTGTGTTGTGGTGGTTGCAGGTTGCTGTTGACTGTTGGTTCAGTTCCTACTCATTCCCATCCTTAATCCTCCTGTTACCCCTCCTCCCCCCCAGAGAGGAGTTGTACAGTCTGATGGCATGCGGGACAAAAGAGTTGTTAAGTCTATTGGTCCTTCACTTGGGAAGGAGCAGTCTCTCACTGAACAGGCTCCTCTGGTGGCTGATGACAGTGTGTAGAGGATGACTGGCATTGTCCATAATGTCCAGAAGCTTTTTCAGAGTCCTCTTCTCTGCCACCGACACCAAAGAGTCCAGCATTGTGCCAACCACAGAGCCAGCCCACCTGATCGGTTTGTCCAGCCTGTGTGTGTCCTTCTTGGATATGCTGCCCCCCAGGACACCACAGTGTAGAACAGGACACTGGCAACCACAGACTGATAAAACATCCCCAGGAGTTTCCTGCAGATGTTGAAGGACCGTAGCCTCCTCAGAAAGTACAGCCTGCTCTGTCCCTTTCTGTACAGGTGGTCGATGTTACATGACCGATCCAACTTTCTGTCCAGCCACAGCCCGAGGTACTTGTAGGAGTCCACAGCCTCCACCTCATCTCCCTCAATCAGAACTGGTTGTGACTTTGGTCTGGACCTCCCAAAGTCAATGACCAGCTCCTTGGTCTTTGAGATGTTGAGCTGCAGATGATTCCTGTGGCACCAGGCTGCAAAGTCCCTCACCAGGCTCTGATACTCCTCCTCGCTATCATCACTGATGCACCCAACTATGGCTGTGTCATCAGCAAACTTCTGAATGTGACACAGTTCTGAGTTGTAGCAGAAGTCTGCTGTGTACAGGGTGAAGAGAAGAGGGGCCAGCACTGTGCCCTGGGGTGCTCCAGTGCTGCTGATCACAGTGTCAGACGTGATGTCCTTCAGCCTGACATACTGTGGCCTGTTAGTGAGGTAGCTGGATATCCAGGTGACCAGACCGGGGTCCACTCGCATCCCATTCAGTTTGTTCTGAAGCAAATAAGGCTGTAACAACAAAATTTCCAAAAAGTGAAGAGCTGTGAATACTTTCAGGATGCATTGTGTACATATATATTAAGTGTGTGTGTGTGTGTGTGTTGTCTCTTTTCTCTTTATAAAATCCTAATATCCTGGATCTAGTCAGCTCCCTGTTTGATTTAGATTGGAACCTATTGGAATCTGAATCCTGATAAATGGATTTACATACCATTTTAAAATTTTTACACAGTGTATGTGAGAGAAAGAGTGTGTGCATATATGTCTACAATGATGGTTCTCTTTACCTTGGTACTCATTATCTTTCGAAGAGAGTGTGTGTGTGTGTGTGTGCTTTATTTTCTGTCATTCATCATTTACATTGTGGGTTTTTTGTCATCCTTCTCTGACACTCTTTCATTTCACAGTCCATTATTATTCCCTCGCTCCTCACTTCTGTCATTTTCTCATGTTTCATGCTGTTACTTCTGGCCACCCCCTGACCTGCCATCCCCCACAGTCTGCCTGCCATTGTGATTATTTCTGCAAATTTCTTTGCCATCTTTTCAGCCCCTGCTTTAGGATTTAAGACCTTTTCTTTATTTATTTATTTTTTTATGATGTCCAGATTACTCTTTTTCACAGCTTGCCTTCTGACCTGTACTTTAAGGTAAAGCATTAAAGGTTCTCTCGCTCACCCGTTGTATTTTGTAGACTATTAACTTCATCTCTCTCTCTCTCTCTCTCTCTCTCTCTCTCTCTCTCTCTCTCTCTCTCTCTCTTTCACTCCATAAAAGCTTTACCAGATCACAACCTGGCTGTTTATAAGAGGCTTAGCATGTTTGGCATTCCTCTTCCCTCCTATTTATCCATCTTTATGTTCCCTTCCCCTTTTCCTCTTTGTAACTGAGTGGGGGTGTGCAGTGTTCCAGTTGAGGACAGTCATAGCTGACAGCTGGTGTTGTATATAGTTTGGCCTTTTTTGTTGAGACTGTGGGACTAATGTCCCTCAAAATCGGTGTAATGGCTACAAATTAGACGAACGAGGGAGGAAGGGAGGGTCTATTGGGTTTATCTCTATCAGTCACTGTTAATACATGGCTATGCAAGGCTTTGTTTCGGCTGAAATATTTGTGGATTTTAAAAGGACACAGTTACACAAGCATTTACTCCCACAATTTTTCTGTGCCACATTGCTCTAAGCTACCGTTTATGCAAATATGATGCTTTCAATGCATAGATACTGATGTACAGTGCTTGTGGTGCATCATTTGTCAGGGATAATGACTGAGACCATTATTCAGGCTGGGTATAAAGATGTATTTGCTCCCTTCTTGACTTTGTTGTATTGCTAAATTAGATTATTGGGTTTAGATAGTTACACTCTAAATTTGCTCACTTTTAGAAGTTAGCTGACTTTGCAGTAAATACAGCAGAGAGTCGAGGAATCTTAATGCTAATGAGGTAACACTAATCTGTTCACAAGTGCCATAATAAACATAAAAGGTACTATTACTACATGATAAAATGCCTAGATGATGAACTTTGGCATAAACATCTTAATGGATGTAGATCTGCTGCTCCCGTTTAGTTCATTTCTGCATCTGACTGACTGTTGATTTTTTCTGCTGGAATTGCTGCCAGACAAGACCAGAATGTTTTGAGGCTAAGCAAGGCTGGCATGGAACCAGAACAGACCACAACATTCACAATTTGGGCCATAATGCTTGGTCTTTTGTAATTCTCCTTTGACAGTTATCTGTCCACTTTTAATTACCTTTGGCAGATCAACACACTATATTGCATATTTAATATGGTAAACATGTCCATACTATTATACACAAATAAATATTTTGTCAAACTCTTATGGAACCAAACATGAATTTCAGGGAAATTAAAGTGTCTGCAATAATATATGCTCAAACATATAAAACGTAAAGATAAAAGTGTTAACATATGACATTAGAAATATTTTCTCAGATGAACTCAGAATAAATTTGCATACCTGTAGGGATTTTTTTTCTGGAATCAATTTAACCAAACGTGTAAGGAGTAAGTTTTTCGCTTGCAAATGTAGTTCAATAAAAGCATTTAATGCCAATGATAAACGAGTAAACATGATCATTTTCTAAAATAATATTTAAATACAACTGAAGACCATTGTTACTGAAGTACTATGTATTTTATATTTTAGTAAATGGGAAGACCTTGACCTCAGAATAGTGCTGACTACTAAGGCTCACCAGGAGTCAGGATCCTGACGGACCTGCCTAGAAACCACACACCATTAGCATTCATGAGGACAGCTAGGAACCTAATCTGTAATAGCCCCCAATATTAACCACTGGGATGGTTCTGGAAATTAGATGCAATTTATATTCATAAGGTGCATTTCCAGAGGCAGTCCCTTAAATGCTGTGGTTGTTTACTGCAAGGTACTAGACCCTTAAGAAGATGCTGTTTGTATTCATATGGAACCCATGATGGATTCTGGTTCCTGACCAAAGGGTCAACTATCAAAGCCAGCTGCGGTCTTTGTGCATATCTTTTGCAGCCCAAACTAAATGGTCTTCATTGTATACGTTAAAATGTGAAGCCTGTTATTTTTTATTTCACTAAAGTTTACTTACAGTCCTCTTTGGTGAGAAATGTGGTTTATTGTCTCTCATTGTTGCCTGAATTGGATAAATTTTGTATTAAATTTTTATCTTGTTTTTTTAAAGAAGCAACAAAAAGCTCTTTGCACCTAATTTAAAGTATTATCTCAGCTCTCACTCTTGGAAAATGTTGTGTTATTCCTGTCATACTACAGACCTACACACGTCTTTCATGCCATGAAGCACATACCATGTTTTTTTTCTCTTGGTATGCATCTGCACAAAATACATTAAGTTGGCGAAGTGAAGTGAGGGCGAAAAAATAATATATATACACACACTAAGAGAGAGAAACAGGTTTTGCTCTAGATTTTCCGTGTATTTAGCACCAGCCCTCTTCCTCTAGACAGGTTTCCTAGTCCCTGCTGCTGAAAAACATCCCCGCAGTGAAACATGATGGTGGGAGCACCATGCTGTGGGGATGTTTTTGCTGTGGTATTCATGGGGTGATGAGATGTGTTGGTTTTGTGTCAGACATTGCATTTTCCTTGGTGGCCTAAAAGTTACGGTTTGGTCTCATCTGACCAGAGCATGTTTGGGGAGTCTCCTACATGCCTCAAATTGAACCTTCTTATATTTTTCTATAAGTAAAGACCTTTTTCTGGCCACTTATCCATGTCTTGGGGTTTTGGTGATGTGTATATACTGACAGATCATGTGACACTTACATTGCTCACGGGTGGACTGTCTTCGGAAAAGTAATTCATTGAACTATTTAGGGGCTTCAAAGCAAAGGAGGTGAATACATATGCACATGGCAATTTTCAGTTTTTTATTTCCAGTTTATGTATAGCCCTCTCTCTCTCTCTCTCTCTCTCTCTCTCTCTCTCTCTCTCTCTATATATATATATATATATATATATATATATATATATATATATATATGGCATGTAGGAGACTCCCCAAACATGCTCTGGTCAGATGAGACCAAACTGTAACTTTTAGGCCACCAAGGAAAATGCTATGTCTGGCACAAAACCAACACATCTCATCACCCCATGAATACCACAGCAAAAATGGGGTTACAGTTTATAGGAGGAATAGTTATGCAAACTGAAGTTTTCTGTTATTGTGTCCTCTTTGTTATTTGCCTCACAATATTCAAAGCTGTAGACATGTTCTGTAAGTGAAATGATGCAAAGCCTCAAACAATCCACATTCATTCCAGAATGGTTGTGAGGTAGCAAAACGTGAAAAGGAGATGAATACTCTTGTGAGGCACTGTATACTGAGTAAAGGCACTAATCTTTGTTTACAATGCCTATAGATGTAATGCTGATAAAGTTGACAAAAAATAAATAAAACTTGGGACAAGAGAATGATCCCTGCACCATGGAGCCACTGCAGCTGGTTTTCATACTTTTGGACAGATGTTTTGTGAGCAGGAGCCAAAAGATAGCAAAGGATAACAAAAGTGGCAGGATGGCTACTGTGCTGTAGCATGGACCGCGTTGTCTTCCTTTCCAGTGTTGTGGTATAAAAAGAGAAAAATGTGTTCTGTTTTGTTTTTCTTCAGCACTAAATATGGAAGCTTTTTGTTTTCCCCAGACAGTTGTCACGTTGCACGTGGCCTTGAGTTTCAGTCTGACCTACCTTCTATACTGCTGTCTGTGGAGAGCATTAGTTCTAGGACACCATGTTTTCTCAGGTCAGAGCTGCATTTACAAAAAAGGTTTTCTTCCGTGTTCACTTGTAATCAACTCCATTTTATGACTATACTGTACATAGTTGGCAGAAGAACACAAGTTCATATTCTCTGGTTTAAAAATATGGTTTGCATATTTTACTGCGTATTGTAACTAGAATAAACTTTCACATTCAGATAATGGTACAATCCTTTTGTATTTATTTTAAATATGTTTCTTTACTGAATGGTATAAGTTCACAACCAAGCCATTGAGTGCATGATTGATGTAGAACTGCATATATTTTATGGAACCTTGTACATCCATGAAAAAAGAATACAAATTACATTCCGTCCATTCCATTTCATCTTCCTCCGCTTAGCCGGGGCCGGGTTGCAGGGGCAGCAGTCTAAGCAGGGATGCCCAGACTTCCCTCTCCCCCGACACCTCAGCCAGCTCCCCGGGAGGAATCACGAGGCGTTCCCAGGCCAGCTGAGAGACATGGTCCCTCCAGGTTGTCCTGGGTCTTCCCCACGGTCTCCTCCCAGTGAGACATGCGTGGAACACCTCCCCAGGGGCCACCTCAACTGGTTCCTCTCGATGTAGAAGCGCACCGGCTCTACTCCGAGCTCCTCCTGGGTGACGGAGGATCTCACCCTATCTCTGCACACCATTGTGTGGTGTTTTTAAGTTGAATGCATTTTAGACTGTTTATCTAGAAAACAGAAAGTTTCTATCTCCATATATCTGCATGTATCTTAAAAATGAGTATATCAATAACATGCTCATTCGTAATCACAAATTCATTCAAAAAGATAAACTGTCATTTTTATGTTCATTACACATAAAGTATTATTTTAAGCCGTTTTGTTTGTTTCACTCTTGATCAGTATCGCATATAGATCATTAAAATATAGAAATCCAGAATCTCAACCTATTAGAAAATATAATTCAAATTTGGATACTAATCACATTATCAACTTTAATTAAAAGTTAATTAAATTAAAAGTTAAAACTTTTTTAAGAGTATTAACATTTTTTGAGATGCAATAATATAGGGGTCGGCAAACTTAAACACCCAAAGAGCCATTTTTACCTGGTTTCCACAGAAAATAAAACACTGGGAGCCGCAAATACTTTTTGAAATACTAAAATGAAGATAGCACTGTATATATTGCTTTTTCTTACCTTTATACTTTATATTAACAACTATAGTGTGTTACTTATGAAATCCACGAAGTGCTACAGAGACATTTTTTATTTATTTATGTAATTAACACATTTTGAATTCTTGGAAAAAATAATAAAAAAAAGAAAAGCAACATGCTGAGTTGAAGGTCTCTTTCAAATGAATTAAAAAGCTGAGCTTAAATGATCCATGTAGCAAACAAAAGCAGAAAATGCCATCAGCCGTCATCCTTATATCACCTTTGGGCGTGTAGTGGAGCCTTGACCTGAATCCAAAATAAATTGGGGGAAAAAAGCATTATGTCACTAAACAATGAAAAATAAATATTTGCAAAATATCTCCATAAATATTTATTTTACCTGGTTAATGGGAGTTCTGCTCCTGAACCTGAGTCTGCAAATAGGGGCTGTACGAAGTTCATGGTGGAGAACAGCTGCTCACATACGTCAGTATGTAATATCCGAAGATCGACAGGACTCCAAATGCATATTTCTTCATGTTTATGTAGGTGTCTGTGGTGGCCTTCCATGTTTCAAACATGTTTGTTCTGGAAGGTTCTCGGTATCGCTCCACTTGTGATTCTAAACAAGAGTGGCCTTCTGACAGGCAACATCTTCAAGATCCTCTGTCAAGCGTTAGGATGAATTTGGACACCCACATGTCTATGTCAGCTATGTCAGCCAGATCCAGCTCCAGATCAGGTTGACTTACACCTGCGAATGCAGTCACATTTAACAGGGATGGATCGACGGTCAGGGGAGTGACAGGGAAGGACAATGTGTTTTTTTTTCCTATCTGAACATTGTGGTGATTGCAGACTGCAAATACTCTGAATTTATCACCTTGTGAGCTTGTTTCAACTCCCTTAAAGAGGGAAAGTGAGACAGTGTGCCTCTGTAAATCTGTCAGTTTGCACTCAAACGCTAACACCTCCTCCAGCATGTGTAGCAATGTGCCTCCTCTATCGCTTCTGTGAGTGTAATGTTTATTTTAGGTGACAAAAATTTTATTGATTAGAAAATCTAAGTCTGTATCATTTTCAAAATCAGAAGTCTGAGAGTAGGAGGCGCTCATACATATGATATAGAGGTAACACATCAACTCTTGCTTTTGAGTAAGTTGAACTTCATTTGTAATGTTGGCCCAACTGAAACGCAGAAATAAAAATGACACATCGCTTGACTAATTTTGAGTTATCTGCTGTGTTGCTGTGTACAGTTTTAAGCTGGCCTTACTATATTTTATAGTACATTTAAAGCAGCTGGTTAGCAAAGTCCAAAGACCACCAAGCCCTGACTGCACTGATGTAACAAAAAAAGTGAACAAAAATATTGACAAATGTGTTACATAACTAATCTAATGTGCAATTCTTGCAGCTTGCTGTGGACAGATGGTCCATAGCAAAGACAGACTGCATTCCCACTGCAGGACCAAATGGTAACTGAAGCTGTGACATACTGTTCTGTGTTGGTAGAGACCCATTAGATTATGGTTACGCAACAGTGGACATTATTGGATGTGTTTGATCTTACATAAATAAGGATGAACTTAATTTCTTAACTTAATCATCTTCTGTCTCAACACTAACAATAGTTGTTGATGAAGCAAAATCCTCATCACTCCAAATCATCTTGTTCTTTATTCTTGCACTAAAATCCTGAATCCACAATTCAGTTGTGTACTCTGCATGCATCCGGAACCACATCACAGAGGCTGTTTATAGAGGTGTCAAATATTATTGGAACACATTAAAACAACTCTGAGTGAAAGGCCACTGCAACAGTTACCCTCCTTGCTCAGAACAAGTTCAGCCTTGCAGTGAAGAAACGACCGTTGTAAACATCTTTGGATTTTCCTGCATTTCCTTCGAAAATTGCATGCATGATTACAAGTGTGCTCAAAAGTTGACATACCCCAGCAGTATTTTTGCCTTCTTGGCTTTACAGAGAATATGAATGATAACACCAAAACTTTTTTTCCACTCATGGTTAGTGGTTTGGTGAAGCCATTTGTTGTCAAATGACTGTTTTCTCTTTTTAAATCATAATGACAACCAAAAACATCCAAATGATTCTGATCAAAAGTTTACATACCCCAGTTCTTAATACTGTGTATTGCCCTCTAACATCAATGACAGTCTTTTGTGGTAGTTGTTGATGAGGCTCTTTATTTTCTCAGATGGTAAAGCTGCCCATTCTTCTTGGCAAAAAGCCTTCAGTTCCTGTAAATTCCTGCGCGCTTGAGTGGCTTAAGGATATTGAGGTCAGGAGACTGAGATGGCCACTACAGAACCTTCACTTTGTTCTGCTGTAGCCAATGATGTAGCCATTGTTGTTTTGGGTCATTCTCATGTTGGAACGTCCAACTATGTCCTATGCACAACTTCCAGGCTGATGAGTGCAAATTTGCCTCAGTATTTGCTGAAAACTTGCTGCATTCATCTTTCCTTCAACTTTGTAGCTCAAACTTCCCCAAAACATCAGTGATTCACCTCTGTGCTTTACAGTAGCAATGGTGTTCCTGGTGTTTCTTTTTCTTTGTAACTCGAACAATTTTGCTGGTAGTTGTGGCCGAAATTTTGTTGGTCTACCTGATGGTGGTTTGGTTTTTACAGAGCCCCTGAATTTCCATTTGTTAATCAAGAGTCTGTCTGGATCCCAGAAACTCACTCAGCTTTTATGTGCACGCACTGATTATAAGCACAGGTCACAGGTGAGGATGTTACCTCTAGTAGCCATTCAGACCCATTTGTTTCAACTTCCGTGTTAACAGGCCAAAATCACCAGGGTATGTAAACTTCTGATCAGGGTCATTTGGATGTTTTTATTTGTCATTATGATTTAAAAAGAGAAAACACATTCATTTGACAAAAATGGCTTCACCAAACCACTAACTATGAATGGAAAATAGTTTTTGTGTTACAGTGCCCTCCATAATTATTGGCACCCCTAGTTAAGACATGTTCTTTAGCTTCTAATAAATTGAGTTTTTTTTCTAAATAATATAGGACCGCGATGGATAAAAGAACAAGCTTCAACCTTTAACTCAAATGCATTTATTCGGTAGGAAAAAAAATCCCACATAATTGTTTAATATCAAATCATGTGTGCCACAATTATTAGCACCCCTGATGTTAATACTTTGTACAACCCCCTTTTGTCAACAAAACAGCACCTAATCTTCTCCAATAATGTTTCACACGATGGAAGAATACAGAAAGAGGGATCTTCCACCATTCCTCTTTTCACAATCGCTCTAAATCATCCAGCGACCTGCGTCCTCTCCTCTGCACTCTCTTCTTCAGCTCACCCCACAGGTTTTCAATGGGGTTGAGGTCTGGGGACTGAGATGACCATGGGAGGAGCTTGATTCTGTGTGTGGTGAACCATTTCTGTGTAGATTTGGCCATATGTTTAGGGTCATTATCTTACTGAAAGACCCAGTGACGACCCATCATCAGCTTTTGGGCAGAAGCCTTCAGATTTTGTTTTAAAATATCCTGGCATTTCAAAGCATTCATGATACCATGCACCCTAACAAGGTTCCCAGAGCCTTTGAAAGAGAAACAGGCCCACAGCATTACTGATCCTCCCCCATATTTCACATATTTATATGGGCATGAAGTGCTTTTCTGCATACTCAGCTATTGTGTTACGTCCAGACCCACTTAAGAGTGTTTGTTGCCAAAAAGCTCTAGCTTTGTTTCATCTGACCAAAGCACACGGTCCCAGTTGAAGTTCCAGTACTGCTTAGCAAACTCCAAACGTTTGCATTTATTATTGTGAGTGAGAAAAGGTTTTTTCTGTGCATGCCTCCCAGACAGCTTGTTGTCATGTAGATAGTGCCTGATGGTTGTTTTGGGGACTCTGTGACCCCAAGAAGCTACCATTTGTTGCAATTCTGTAACAGCGACCTTTGAAGAACTTTTTATTTCACTGTGCGTGGTGGCAAAATAAACTTGTCCAGGCTTGTTTACCACTGTTCCAGTTGTTTTAAACTCTTAATAATTCCTCTGACAGTAGATATGGACAGGTGTAGACGAGTGGCTATTTTCTTGTAGCCATTGCCTGACTTGTGAAGGTCAACACACATCTGCCTTACTTGAATGGTATGTTCCTTTGTTTTTCCCATGTTAAAGAGAAATGGCGTCTGTGTCACGTCATATTTATACCCCAGGGAAACAGGAAGTTGTGAATTACTAATTAAATGTTCCTACATACTCTGATCAACTTCGTAAACTACTGTAGAATTGACAGAAATACTTTAACTACATTTATTTCCTAAGAATTGTTAGGGCTGCCAATAATTATGGAACAGGTCATTTTTGAAGAATAATTATTTCTTATTCAGGGTTTATTTCCCCCTTAAAATTCACTTGAGTTAAAGGTTGGATTTTATTCTTTTTTCCATCGTTTTCCATGTCCAATATTATTCAGAAAAAAACTAAATTTATTAGAAGCTAAAGAACACATGTTAAGCAGGAGTGCCAATAATTATGGAGGGAACTGTATCATTCAAAAATTCTGCCCGGGGTATGTAAACGTTTGAGCACAACTGTATATGAGCAACTTATAGATGATCAGTGAGTCTGACCAGACTTTTGCCAACTAGACACTGATATTTGGACATTAAATAATTTGTTGTGTGTGGAAAACCAGTAAAATTAAAGTAACAAGCACTAGCAATAAAAAAGATGGAAAAGATGGAAATAATAAAGCAGTCTCATTTAAAATGTATGAAATGTGTCCTCATTAACATTATGCTTTTTGATGAAGACTGCCTACTGTCCACATTTGCGTATTCTGTGCAATTAACTATGTTTTTAACTACTGGATACATCATAATTTTACTTTTACTAGATGTAGATTATTTGCTGAGTGAATTATAAATTAACTATGTCTAAAAAAGACCCCAAAAAACATTAATAATAATGTCATAAATGACTTCAAATCAAAAGCTTTTATAATAGAAAATACATCATGGATTGAAGGACAAAATGAAGTAAATGTAATTTATTAAAAAAAAAAAAAAAAAAAAAAAAAAAAAGCTAAACCACTTGAAAAGCTTGGCAAGCATGTTTGTAGCTAATTTAGCTGAAATTACTACAGCTACAATTACAGATCAAGTAACACCTCTAGTGGAAAAATGTTTTTAAGGAGTTATGACTACAAATGAGTTGCATCAATTTAATAAAAAGTGATAAAGCATCAAGATATGTGTTAGCTTGCATTTAAAGGGATTACAGAGTTACTGCATTGTCATGTAAGCTAAACATTTTAATTGAGATTTAATGCAGTTACCAGCTGCATAAGATCATTGAAGGCCGTGACACAAGGTAATTGAGTTAAAATTAGTGGAGCCAATTTTAAAGGTCTTCCCATTGCCAATTCTCTTGAAATGCAACCTCCTACAAATAAAACTGAAGACAGTATCTTATGAGGAAAAGATTAGGACATCCACACATTTATTTCTTAACATGGCAAGGTCCAAAGAGCTCTCCAGGGCCTTCATAAATACTATTGTAGAAGAGAATTTAAAAGATAAAAAGGAATAAATTAAATAAAATAGAAATCAGCCTTGGAAATAATTCACAACTGGAGAACATGTGTAATAACTGCCAGCACCTACCATGAGATCTTCAATGAAGTGTGCAAAGAGAAAACCATTGCTGACAAGAAATTCCAGACAACACCTAGAAAAAATCTGCAGAAGTTGAATAATTTGAACACAATAAAGGAAGACAGAAAACAGTGTAAATCAAACACAGCATTTGAGCACAATAACTTCATATCAACTTTGTAGCATGGAGGAGGAAATGACATGGTTTGGGGCTGCTTTTCTGCAGCAGGGCCAGGCAAGCTGTCCATTATTGAATCAAGTATGATTTCTCCACTGTATCAGAGGGTGCCTGAGAAAAATGAGACCATCTGTCCAAAAACTAAAGTAGAAGCAGAGGTGTACCATGCAACGACACATTTATAAAATGTATGAAAGGTTGAACATTTTTAAATGTTTATAATGGTTTTCAGTGTAAATTTTTGTGTGATTAGTTTGTTTTTAAAGTTGTAAAATACATCATTATTTGGAAAACAAAACAATGAGTTGGGCTTATTTGACGGACGGACGGACGGCTTATTTGAAATTTCTTCATATTGGAAGTGTGTGTAGTCTTATATACAGTTATCTGGTTTGGTGTTGCTTAGGCAAAGGTACAGTAACTGTTTTTACATACCGAACCTGGCCTTTTTCCAGGATTTGAGCTTCTGAGAGGATTAAATGTATCATGTCTTCATCCAGTGTTTAGTAGAGCAGCAAAGTGATTTCTCTCTGCAAGTCAGATTTGTTGCCGAGGAGTGCTGGCAGTGCATTTCAGTGCATAATTTGATCAGGGCTCTGTATCTGTATGATTGAATATTTGCACAGCATAAATGCCAGACAAAGGCAGTCATCTCACAAATCACAAATGTTTCTTCTGATACTCCCAACTCACAAGAACTGTATCCTTTACTGCATGCTCAGTATGAACTGAATTTTACATAGAATTCCTACGTACCTGTATATATATTTTTTTTACTCTTAACTCTTGACAATTGTATAGATCATATCAAGGGTCAAGGAAATGCTGGGCTGCGTAATTGTGAGTATATGAGTTCTCTCTCATTATGTTGCTATTTGTTCTCTTATTTAGTTTTTGCCACTGATTTTTGAATCCTTTATTCAGATCTGTAGAACAATTTGTGTTTAGCGTTGGAGGCTTATTGATCACAGTTTTAAACCAAACATTTTTCATCAGACCATGGGAAATGGTAATTATGTCTATATATTCATATACAAGTACACACAAGTAAGGTATAAAACTGAACACAGCCACATTCCCATATGATGCTGCAGTTCACTCCCTTTTATTTTCAAATCAAAATATTAATTTGATTGCATATTGTTTAATCAGTTGGGTAACCCTGTGTCCTCTTTTCCCCCAAACATGTCTTCTTTCTAATGTAAAAATACATCTGGCCATGATTTTTTTTATTCCAGTATTTGCATCTGCTATTCACAGGTGGTGCATGTACCTATATCTACATGAAGCCATTAATCAAACTGCTTCACAGAGAGAGAGAGAGAGAGAGAGAGACAGAGAGAGAGAAAGAGAGCGAGAGAGAGGGAGAGAGAGAGAGAGAGAGAGAGAGAGAGAGAGAGAGAGAGAGAGAGAGAGAGTATGAGATGGTGATTGCAGGCTAACAAAGCCCTAAATGCTAAGGTAAATACATAAATCAGTAGAAGCAAGTCAGCCAAATATACAGAAAGGCCCAAAAAGAGATCAATAGTCCAATCAATTGCACACATAATTACAGAGTGACACAGGAGAGGATCAATGACTACTGAAATTGCAGGCAAAGACATCAGACTTTATTTATTTATTTATTTATTTATTTATTTAAATATATGGCATTTTTGAAAAGTACTATTTTTGAAAAGTACAAAAACAGAAAAAATTAATCACTTGTAATAAGCAATTCAACTATGATCATTCAAATTAAACAAATTCTTTGAATCAAAAAGGTAAGTATTTACACACACACACACACACACACACACACACACACACACACTATCATTTTGTCAAGTCATACAACTTGAGCCTATTTAAAACCCCAACATCCTCCATGTAGGGGTGGGTGGTATGGTAAACATCATGATATTTACAGGCATTTTCATGATAGTAATATTTAGATATGCAGGGAAATACTACATTTATACATTTATGCAGGGAAATAGTACAGTTCACAGTGATTTTATTCAAAATGTGCTGCATTCTATGTAATGAAACATACAATTGATCAGGGATATTGAAGTACTCACACATGATATTTTAAGTCAGGACTTCCTTAAGTCACTCTGAAACCTTTTTCTTTGGAGTCGTTCACATTCTATTCTATTTTTAATTTGTCATGTCTCCCTCCAGTCCCTGTACTCCTGTGCCCTGTCACCTGTCTGATCATATGACTCACACTCATTCCCAGTTTTGCTTTTGGTGCTTCTAATTGTTTCAATATATACCTTATTGATGTCCTGTGTGTGACCTATTATTTGTCCTCTTGATTTGATTCCTGGCTCACCCTGCCTTTCTGCTACTTTTTTTATCCTGTCTGGTTATTTTCTCTTGGCTTTGTCATTTTGGTTTTGGAGGCTTATATGTGTATGGATTACACCTTTTGGTTTGTCCCCTGAATAAACTTTGAGTTTTCAATTTGCACTTGCCTTTATCGGTCTCGTCATGATAGGATTATTGTCTTGCTGCATGTTTTGGCTTTAGCCCATGGAAAGATGAACAGACAGTCTATTGACAGAATTTGTTTCCACTAAATTCCTTTTATTTAAATTCATGCTTTAATCAGTAATGTCTTGATACTAAAAAGCAAAAATCCCCTCACCATCCATTCCCTTCACCATGCTTGAAAGGTGGTATGATGTGCCTACAGTGAAATGCAGTTTTAACTTTAATCCAGAAATAACCTTCAATCTGAAATTTCTACTTCATCCTTGTGAATCTTTCTAGATGATGTACCACTGTGCTATTCAGGAAGCTGGGAAGATTCATTGGGTTCTTATTTTGAATACAATGTTTGGAAAGTCCCTGGGTTTTTATGTTTATTTCTTTTGTTAGTATATGTCCTGTTTTAGTTCCAGCTGGTCTTATATCTTGTATTGGCCAGTGTGTTCAGTTTGTCCTGTGCTTTGTGTTCAACATTAAATCTTCAACCCCTGCGTTTACTTCTGCACCCTTAGTCATCTGTTCCATCCACCCGATCCTGACAATATGCTATGAGGAAGCATTGCTCTTCCTGATTCTTTCCTTGCATATTCACAGTGAATGCTTTGATATCTTTAGGCAAAGCATAACCAAAAGCAAAATGTACTTTAGTAAAACACATAATACATTTTCAGATGATCATTTATTTAATAAGGACGAAATTTATCCAACTTAAAAAGTCACCCATGTGAAAAAGTCACTGCCTTCCTTAATTACTGTAGGAACAAATTAACCACATTTGAATTTCTTTTTTTTTTTTTTTTTTTTTTTTTAATGAAATTCAGCTGATTGAACCCAGCCAGGCTTGAATGCAGCCAGCCTGGCTAAATGTAATTGATAATGCAATTTACTGTCAGAGAGCTGTGTTCCTCATAAAGTTCTAATTGGCACATTAAGTCATAATCAAAAGAACTGATCCAGAGGAGTTAAATAAAGTAATAGCAATCAAAAGCAATAACATTAACAGTAAAACACGTAGTAACAATAACAAAATCAAACACGGTAACAATGAAGCGCAGACAACATTTGCAGTGGTCTGACCAAGAGCATAGAAAATCATATACAGAGGAAAACCATTCCTCTTTTTTTCGGACATTTGGACAAGGCTGTGACAATTTGTGACATTTGTGACAAGTTCACATGCTATTTTTAGTCACATTTGATATACTAAATCACTGCATTCCATTAATGCCAATAAAATCCAGAGTAAGGACACCACTGTTCACTATATCTGCTTGTACATGCATGGGTGAGTGAAGACGAGGCAGTTTAAGTTATGGCCCTTTTAAGCATTATGGACACTTTTGCTGACGGTCCTATGTTTACCATGTTAACGGATGTCTCTGTCTAATCAATCACGGTAGTAATGTGTTGAGGCTCAACTCGTGCTTGATTGTGTTTCTGGATGGTGGAGTGAGTCATGCCTCATAGTTATTTTTGATTTACGTGTGGTGATTGCATAGGCTGCAGAGCATTTTAGTGTAGTGATGGCATTGAGCTTGTCAAAACATATACACCTCCATTTTAATTTCAAAATTGGTTAGACGTGCACCTTAACCATGCATGTCTGTAAAATGCAAAGCATTCAATTTTCATCCTCTGGTAACATGCTCTTTTCAGTTCTATTCACATTTGATCAGTTTATCAGTTTATCATCTGTAATAAGCACTGTACATGTACATTAAGAATACTGGTACATGTCTCCAGAGAGATAAACTGTCACATCTAGGTAGAAATAAAATGACCAAAGAATAAGCAGGTTTTTAGTACCTCAATGTGTGCACATAATTACTTTCACAACAGTTGCATCCAAACAAGCCTAGTTTTATTTCACTTTGGGACAAAGAAATGTTACAATAATTTGATTTCATTATTGTCTCTGAATGTTCTGGGTCTTATCTTTCAAATGTGTGCTTGGAGACTAAATAAGGTAGCAACCAAAACCATTTTTTTCCAAAGTGAGACAACATCTTCATATTAAAACATCCAAACAGGACTACAATTATCGGACCACCTTTCAGACAAGTAAAAAGTGAGCAATTCACTTTATGGTTTTCTCAGAGAAAAAGAGACACGGTCCATTCAGACAGAAATAAAATTCAGGAGCCTGTGAGTTCACAGATCTAGAAGCTGAAGAGCAAATAATGATGTCTGTATTGTCTTGGTGATAGCCTTTATTCTTTTATCTGGCAACATCAGAGTTTAAAGTATTAAATTTCATTAAAATAAACACATCTGCTGCAGATTCAGTCCCTTACAGAACGATTCTGTCCCTTAAACTTTAGAACCCTAGGTTAATTTTGTGGAATGTTTTCATAGTTTGATGTACTTTAATTCACCAAAAAATTAAGAAACGTATTTACAGGAGACAGTCACACCATGCCAGATATTGGTATCTTCAGGAGATACAAAGCTACTCCCATTTGTCCTGTTGGAAATCCAGAGTGTTTTTGAGCCAGAAATGCAAGAATTTATTGTAAATTAAATGCTTAAAATGCAATGTATTGTTCAGATTGGCACATTTTTAATAACATGTTAACAAAATACTGCACAGTAATCAAAAGAAAATAAAAAACATAATATGTCCTTAATTATTTTTGTTACTTCGGTATTTATCAGTATCAGTCCCTTCTCGGGACATTATTCTGAAATTTGAACACTGTGTGAACAAAGAAAGAGATTTAACCCTCCTATTATGTATGTAGGTTAATCTGATCTGGAGTTATGAAGCCCAGAAAACTGTATACCTAAATTCCTGGATAAAGTTACTTTTTAAATTAGACAATAAAGATAAAAAGATTACGGGTGTGGAGATTGCAGCAATAATTACACTGGTGTGATTATATTCATGAACTAAACTTACTGAAGAGAGAAGTAATCTGTTTTTATTTATTAAGACAGTCAAATCTCTTACATATTACATAGGAACTCTGTAAATCTTTCTGTTTGATTAATGAAATGATTCATACTCCTTTTCTTTCCAATATAGACAACTAGTAATAATGATATTGAGTAACTACATGCTAGTCTTAATGTTCTGAGATTTTATTGTGTTAAAGGAGTGAGTCATAAAGTTTGTATGTGTCAGTAGGTCTATAAATATGATTAGGTTAACCTGTGTCACTTACGCTTAATGAGGCTTTGAATTACATTGGACAAAAAGTACTTTGGAAAAGCTTCTTGTATGGAGCTGTTTTCTTTTATGCTCTATGCATCTAAATGGAGGCCCAGGCACAAACAGACCAATATCATCTGAGTGAAGGCAATTCTTTATTAGTCAAACTCCACACTGACATGTGCAGTTGTTCATGACAAGCCTAATGACAGCCTTTCATTTACAACTGAGAAGAAGAGTCCGTAAATTGTAGGTCGAAGCTATTTTTAAAATGCATGCTTATTCTGCATGCTCTAGCTTTCTCTTAAGTTTTCTACTGAATTTGGACATCACAATCTTTTGACATCTAATGGAGGCTTAGTTCATCTGTACTATTATTCATTTGCTACCTTAGCGTATTACTTGCAAACAATAATTACATTAGAGACCTTGAATACATACTAATTTCTGCTTTAAAATAAATGTTAGTGAAAGAAGACCATGACCAACATAACAAATATATTTTTGATCACAAAGTAGAATAGTGGAAATCAGACATTTTTAAAATGTATTTTTCTTATATGACATCATCTTTCTTATGTGACAATATGTTTTGGCTTAAAACGTGTTTGAACTTTTTACAGATTAGGTTGTCAGCTCTAATGGTTTTCATTGGGGTCTTGGATGTAACACCATTTACAGACGCTGTACTGTAGTCAAGCTACTCTGTCATAACTTATATAAGACATTGGAGGAAGAATCATGATTTAATATAGATCTGTGAGTTGAAAGAACCTTTACATCATTTGATTGTTTAGACCTTTAAAAGGTTCTTTACATTTATCCTGTATTAGTTTGCATGCTGCTTGTTTTTGTAACAGCCAATTGACACAGATTCAAGCAATGCATGGTTGCACCAAATACTCAAAGTGGATGTTCTGTATCTGTTATCTGTTATGTGCCTTTGAGTATTCTTTCACTATGCACCTCAGTGATCTGGAACATAGGGCATGTAGTTTTTGTACCATGTCTTAATGGCTCTTTTAAGATGGGTTGT
This sequence comes from Acestrorhynchus altus, assembly GCA_034509495.1. Lineage (NCBI taxonomy): Eukaryota > Metazoa > Chordata > Actinopteri > Characiformes > Acestrorhynchidae > Acestrorhynchus > Acestrorhynchus altus. The sequence goes on from CM067502.1 coordinate 34,587,053, forward strand.
CATGGAAACCAAGGTGGTGGGGCGAGCTGAAGTGCACTGGTGTGACAGAAGCCATGGTTGAGTAAACATACCATGGGACGTTAGGATTTACTATCCTTATGTACATCTGTATTGTTGTTGAGGGTGAGTTAGCAGTTACCTATTAAATACATAACTAAACAGATTATAGATTTAAGATTTTGCATGAATCATGATGTGCACATATTCAACATTCTTTTTCTAATTGAAAATCACATAATTATTAATTTTCATTAATTATTGGTGGGACCATATTATACGTCATTGATATGGAATATAAGCTAATGGTATTAACCAGCACAGTGCTTTAAGTTGTATGCCCTATTGATTAAATATGTAGAGTACATGTACAATTATACATTAAAACTGTACATGCAAAGTGTTTACTTCATTCTGTTTTTTATGCACTGTTGACGACATATGGCAACATTTTTATTGCATTATATAAGGACCCATTAAAACCTGAATTTATTTCTGATGGATAATACTTATTAATGATATTGAAATTAATTATCTTTACATTTTCTTGATAGGATGGAAAGACACGTGAAAAAGTATAACATGTTACAATTATGATTAAAAAACCCTTCAGATTCAGCATCAAAAAAGGGTCAAAAGGTCATCATGCAGTTAAGGTATCAAACATTTAAAATTCAGCATGTTTAAATCTGCTTACAGCTTGAGCTTTCCAGTTAATATTTTACTTTATTACACATTACCATTGAAGGTCAGGCTAGAAGTAGCCATCTAAGAGAAATAGACATATAAACCTATACATGTTGCAGTGCTAAACTGCCCTGTGCTTTAATCTCCAGATTAAAAGTCAGACTCATTTTGTACTCTTGTGTAGTTTCAAGTAAAACCCAGAGCCAGTAAGGAAATAGAGGACACTTGTGATAGAATTTAAGCCTTCAAGGCATAGAAACTCTCATTCTTAAATACAAGTGCTGTTCAAAAAAATAGAACATCATGAAAAAGTTGATTTATTTCAGTAATTTCATTCAAAAAGTGAAACTTGTATATTATATTCATTCAATTCACACAGACTGACATGTTTATTTATTTTAATTTTGATGATTATAACTGACAACTCATGAAAATCCCAAATTCAGTATCTCAGAAAATTAGAATATTGGGAAAAAGTTCAACATCGAAGACACCTGGTGCCACACTCTAATCAGCTAATTAACTCAAAACACCTGCAAATGCCTTTAAATGGTCTTTCAGTCTAGTTCTGTATGCTACACAATCATGGGGAAGACTGCTGACTTGATAGTTGTCTGAAAGATGATCATTGACACCCTGCACAAGGAGGGCAAGACACAAAAGGTCATTGCTAAAGAGGCTGGATGTTCACAGAGCTCTGTGTCCAAGCACATTAATAGAGAGGTGAAGGGAATGTAAAGATGTGGTAGAAAAAAGTGTACAAGCAATAGGGATAACTGCACCCTGGAGAGGATTGTGAAACAAAACCCATTCAAAAATGTGGGGAAGATTCACAAAGAGTGGACTGAAGCTGGAGTCAGTGCTTCAAGAACCACCACACACAGATGTATGCAAGCTGTCACATTCCAGCTGTCACATTCCTTGTGTCAAGCTACTCTTGAACAAGAGACAGTGTCAGAAGTGTCTTGTCTGGGCTAAACACAAAAAGGACTGGACTGCTGCTGAAGTTATGTTCTCTGGTGAAAGTAAATTTTGCCTTTCTTTTGGGAATCAAGGTCCCAGAGTCTGGAGGAAGAGAGGAGCGGCACAGAATCTATGTTGCTTGAGGTCCAATGTAAAGTTTCCATAGGCAGTGATGGTTTGGGTTGCCATGTCATCTGCTGGTGTTGGTTCATTGTGTTTTCTGAGATCCAAGGCCAATGCAGCCATCTACCAGGAAGTTTTAGAGAACTTTATGCTTCCTGCTGCTGACCAACTTTATGGAGATTTCATTTTCCAGTAGAACTTGGCACCTGCACACAGTGCCAAAGCTACCAGTACCTTGTTTAAGGACCATGGCATCCCTGTCCTTAATTGGCCAGCAAACTAGCCTGACCTTAAACCCGTAGAAAATCTATGGGGTATTGTGAAGAGGAAGATGCGATACACCAGACCCAACAATTCAGAAGAGCTGAAGACTACTATCAGAACAACCTGGGCTCTCATAACACCTGAGCAGTGCCACAGACTGATTGACTCCATGCCACACCGCATTGCTGCAGTGATCCAGGTCAAAGGAGCCCCAACTAAATATTGAGTGCTGTACATGTTCATACTTTTCATGTTCATACTTTTCAGTTTGCCAACATTTCTAAAAATCCTTTTTAGTATTGGTCTTAAGTAATATTCTAATGGAATTACTGAAATAAATCAAAATTTTCATTATATTTTGACCAGCACCTGTATGTCCATTATTCTGTAAAAATAAAGAGCATCCGATATCAAATCAACATTAATTTGAATAGTGCTCTTCACAACTGAAGTTGTCACGGAGCAGCTTCACAGAAATAAAATAAATAAATAAATAAATAAAAAGGTTAAAACAGGAACAAAGTATAAATGACAGATCCCCTAGTGAGCAAGCCAAATGGAGACAGTGGCAAGGAAAAACTCCCTCAAGGAGGGAGGAAGAAACCTTGGGCGGAACCAGGCTCACAAGGGGTAGGACCCATCCTCCTCCATAGTTAGGGGACACTGGACCCGTACACCTCTGTTCTATTACTCGGGTACTGAAGTAATGTTAGTTTGATGGAGGACATAATAGTAACAGTAGATTTCTACATAGTTGGTGATGGTGGGTGAGCAGCTAGTCCATGGCAGGGTGGGAAACTAGTCCAGTTTCAGTTACAGTAAGACAATAAGACTACCTTTTTTGGATATCCAGCTTATTTGAGCTATACTCACAAATATGTAATCAGTTCTAATTTGATAGAAGCCTTTTATATCAGTTGCTTCTCTGTTGTTTACATTTATGGCATTTAGCTAATGCTCTTATCCAGAGCCACTTACAAGGTCACTCACATTATAGAAGTGGGCCAGAATAGTGTTAGGAGTCTTGCCCAAGGACTCTTAATGGTATAGCACAGGATAGCTGCCCAGACTGGGAATCGAATCCCATTCTCTGGTGGCACATCTGTGCCACACCAACCACACTGTTCTCTCACTTCTCACCTATAAACCTATATAAAAAAAATTCAGGATTGATAGGTGCTGCAGACACTGGAGAAAAAGTAGAGGTTGATGCAGACACAGGAGCAAGAAAAAAAAAAAAAATATATATATATATATATATATATATATATATATAAACATTGGCAATGTTTCTCCTGTGATTATCATTTTTCACAGTGCTCTTTGAATTTTGGAGTATGTGCACATATAGAGGTAAGACAGGATTCATTCTCTTTACATTGATTATCACTAAAGTGAAAAATGTCAGAATTATGATAAATAAAAATTTTGATATTGACATTTTAATATTGTCTGCAAATGGAATATTTGTCAGGAGAACACTGTATGTCTTGGGATATAAGAATTTTCTCATTAATTGTCCAGCAATTTGTGTTTGATATCCTGCATCACAGAATTTGAATTTGTCTGTGAATGTGATTACATATGTGTGTGTGTGTGTGTGTGTGTGTGTGTGTGTGTGTGTGTGTGTGTGTGTGTGTGTGTGTGTGTGTGTGTGAACTCATTCCATGGTCTGCTAGTCTGTCTGCCCATGGAGGCTCCATTCAGATGGCAGAGATTGGCTGAGGCTTTGATAGATGTTCAAGGGCTTTACTGTAATGCACAAACATGCATCCTATTTCTAGATAGAAATTTTAATTGCACATTGTTGTCATGCAATAGAGTGCATTCAGATTATATGCAAAACATCTTCCATATGCTTGCTCCTTTTTCCCATATAATCTACTTTTGGGGAAAAGAACTGAAGCCAAAAAAGATGAACAAATAAGCCCTTTGTAATTAGCTACTGTAGAAGTGAAGCTACAAGCTATTTCTATTCATGAACTACTTTTTATTATATTGTGTTCTTCATTAAAATTTGCCAGTGTTTTTATATTATATGTGCCTATTAGTGATGAACACATCATTCTCTTGGTTCTGTTTTTTTCTTTTGTTCACTTGTTAAATGAAGGAGAGCACACACTCAAACAAAACACATGAATGCTAATAAAATGCACACAATAATCATATAATTATCATATAACTAAGTGATTATCCTGACTTGCTTTGATAGCAGTTGACCTTTTCTGTCTACCAATCCATCCAGTTCACTGCTGTTTGTATTTGCTGCCTATTAATGCCGACGGGGGATTTCTGATCTGATGGAGGTTGCATTATGAATTGTTACTGCTCAATAAATACCTTATTTTATCCTTAAAAAATTAGACTATATGATCATTTGGCTTAATCCATCTAAAGACCCAAAGACCAATCTAAAATGATGGGAGAGTCAGACTTACAGTACTGAGCAAAATCAGTCACTACCTTTGTATATTTTATTTTTAAGTGCAAATTAAAAATGTTTCTTCAGAAAATGAAGTACAGACCACAAAATAAAATACTTTATGTTGGTCTGAACTACTTACTGAGTAAAGAGAACAAACAGAAAATAATTTGTGTTCCCAGAGTAATTGATTGACCACCTCAGACCAAACCTCAACATCACTGAATGTGTTTGGGATTACTTTGATCATAAGAAGCTGAACATTTTAATACTTCTAAAATTTTCCTGCAGATCTCTTTAAGAAGTTTAAAGTGAGTATCCTGAATATAATAACTGTAATAAAGGTAAAGGGTGTCCACACTAAATAATAAAACATTTGATATTATGTAATATGCGGTGTGATTTAATTTTAGTCTTCATTGTGTCTACATATTTCAAGCTCATCTACTTCATCTACCTCATCTAAGTTTGGTCTGTCATGATGTGGGTCCAATATCATATTATTTTGTCACAGATAAATAATGGCTGATGATTGTTTTTATAGTTTATCATCTGGGAGCAGCTCTATACAGGCAAATTCATTTCAACTCTTGGCCCAAAATTCTACAGTGGGAGCTAAGCTCCTAGATTCCATTATTCCTTGACAGAGCAATACATCTTACTCTTTGTGGTAAATAAAATGCTTACTAGTTTCTAATGCTTACACAGCACCTTTTCATTTATGCTAAATGCATTTTTTCCACATGAGAAGGTGCACAACCCTTTGTTTTGCTGCAACCATATATTTTTAAGATATGTGATAAATGGACTTGCTTTGGCCTTGTGTATATTACATCACTCTCTACCATGCCAAGATCTGTTCCCTTTCCATTGACAATGTCTGTGATGGATCTGGCCCAGAGAAATTAAAAGAGAGGGGATAGAGTAAAGGAAAGAGAGAGACAGAACCACAGATAAAGAAGTAGTTGATATATAAGAAAAATCCCCAGAAAGGAAGGAACAGATATAAAAACTATGTGCAGACTTTAATAAGAAGAGCCTTGTTATCAAATAAGCCATCCACATAGATGTTTTTATCTCCTCTATTCTCCTCATGGGATGAAGATTACTTATTCAAACATACACTGCATCTGGAAAGTATTCACTGTGCTTCATGTTTTGCACATTTTTTGCACATCCTTCCAAAATAGATTCAGTTCACCCCCCCCTCAAAATTTTATACACAATACCCCACAATGACAAAGTGAAAATAGTTTGTTTTAAATTTTTGAAAATGCTTTAAAAATAAAAACACAAAAGTATAACATATACATTGGAAAAGACACATGACAGCCCATGTGGAGTTGCACCTAAAGGACTCTCAAACCGTAAGTAAAAAAGAGATTGAACTGTTTGTACTAAATTCCCAGCGTCATGTCTGGAGGAAACCAGGAACTGCTCATCACCTACTCAATACCATTCCTACAGTGAAACATGGTAGTGGCAGCATCATGCTGTGGGGGTGTTTTTCTGCAGCAAGAATATGTATAGTCATTTATAGTCATGTATGTCACTCTGTGTCAAGTAAAACATTTTTTTTACTCTGAATAGCTAATCTAGTAAAAGATGACCTTCTCTAAAGGCATGAACATATAACCTCATAAGAATCAAGGAGTAGAATTAATGGATAATTTCTTACTGTCTCTAGTGGACAGTATTTGTACTGGGTCATGCCATATCCCCTGCAGAATCATTATTTCAGACCTTCATTAACAATGTACCTAGGTTGGGTTCTTTTGTTTCTGCCTTTATATATGTCATTCAGATTTTTTCTCCTGATGTAAAAACTCATGTACATCATATTTGCTCTGCCCTGTCCAGGTTATTAGAGAACCAACTCTGTGTCAAGTATGAGAAATGTCAATTCCATTTCTCCTCTGTTTACTTCCTAGACTATATAATCAGTTCCAAGCGCATAGTTATGGATGATTCCAGGTTGATGGCATTCTAAACTGGCTCGTGCCTACCACCATTCACAAGTTCCTGAGGTTTGTTACAGGCGGTTTATACACAATTTCAACACCATTGCAGCGCCTCTTACTGCTCTCGTGAAAGGAAATGCTAGGTCTCTCAGATGGTCACCCCAAGCCCAACAGGCTTTAGCAGGCATAAGCAAGCATTCACATCATCCCATATTCTCAAACACCCTGATCCATCTGAATCTTTCATAGTAGAAATAGATGCCTGAGAGAGAGAAGGCAATGGTGAGTGGGTTGGTACTCCTCAGAAGTTGCACCCCATTGCTTTTTTCCCATAAATTAACTACCAATGAATGTAATTATTGCATTGGTGACAGTGAATTACTGGCCACTAAGTTAGCATTTCAGGAATGGAGGGTAGAGGGCACCAATCACCTGATCACAAGAAATTTGAATACTTGGATAGGATAGGATAGGATAGGATAGGATAGGATAGGATAGGATAGGATAGGATAGGATAGAACTTTATTGAGCCCTTTGGAGGGCTCCCTCAGGGAAATTAAGGTTCCAGCAGCAGCATAAGTACAGTAGAGAAAAGGGCATTCTCAACCCTCGCCAGGCTTTGATGGTCCATTTTCTTTTTACGTTTTTGATTCAGCTCACATTCCATCCTGGTCCAAGGAACACTAAAACCAGTGCCCTGTCACATATATTTAGTGATTCAGTCCAAGAACTTCCTAAGCCAGAGAACATACTATCCACCTCAGTAGACATAGCTCCTATAAGGTGGGAGATTGATGCAGAGGTTGAGGAAGTGCATAAACTGGGATAACCCAATTCCAAAACACTGTCCACCCAGTAACATATAGGTGCCAACTCCTTGTCAAATTAATCACTTGGGCACACTCTTCCTTATATTCCAGTCACCCAGGAGAAACCCAGACTCACATCTGGGCATCATCCTTAGTCCAACAGCCAGTGTGAAAAGGTGAATCAGGAATAGGGGAAAGTTTTGAGACTTTGTCACACTAACCAAACTGATTGGTCCAGGTACTCTTTCATGAGCTCTGCAACCTTTCCAGTGTTGCCTAGGATACAAACCACCTGTAATACCATGGTCAGCTACAATGTCTGAGGTGCCCTCAGTAGAACTGGATGTTAAGGAGTGAATAAGTTGAGAGCCCGTCTCCATCAAAGGCACCTAGCTTTTACAAAAACCCTACAAGACTGGAGTTGTGCATACAGTCAAGATTGTGGTGTGCTTAAGATAAAGGTTCACAGTTGATTTTACATTTTGGAAACAGATAAATATGTGTCCCTTCATCTTAATCCTGTTAGGCTGTCTAAAAATCAAAGATGTTAATTTGTCTTTTGCTGACTGAGGAAAGCAGCGCACATGCATTAGAGTGCTGCTTTTCTTTCTTTTTCTTTTTTTCATTTTGTTTCATAGAGCTGTGTTGTAATGGAGAAAAATGAGGAAAAATTGGAATTATGATGATGCTTTCATCTGGTCTCCAGTGAACTAACTTCTTATCTTTTTGCAGAGACAAGCCTGACTCTAAATAATGTTGAGACCATGGCAAGATCAAGACTGCTCTAATACAATAACACAAGCAAAAAGCATCTTGCTGACAGACTGCACTGGAAAGATGTTATATTTAATATTACAAATTCAGATACAGCATTTTGTTTTGATAATTTGATAATTAAAGGATGATGTAACATCCTTTATATGTAACTTACATATAAAGCCCTACACGGGCTCGCTCCTGAATACTTACAGGATCTAATTTACCTTTATGAGCCACCACGATCACTTAGATCACAGGGTGCTGGCTTCATATTAGTTCCCAGAATTCAGAAGGCTTCAGGGGGAAGAACCTTTTCTCACAAAGCCCCCCAGCTCTGGAATAACCTTCCAGATAATGTTCGGGACTCAGACACTGTCTCAGTCTTCAAGTCTAGGCTGAAAACTTACTTGTTCAGTGTAGCATTTGGTCATTAATGTCTTAGCTTAGTTACAGGCTGCAGATCCAGGGGTTCATGGACCGAGTTTACTTAGGTAAGCTTCTGGGATGTGGTGCTGCCGTCCTTCTCGCCGATCACTCTGGTTTGTGGCCAGTGACAGTTGAAGCGCCAATGTTTCAGGATGCTCCTGTTTATGTTACCTTCTGGTTCTCTCATGAATTATCATGTTGCTATAGTCAGATCTGCAGGAGATCACTCGCCTCCTCTGAGTAATGTTTACATTCTCTGTTCTCTTTTAAGTTTCAAACTAATTCATCTCTGTATCTTTTCCAAGTTAAATGACCCACCAGCCAAGAACTGATTAGGTCTAACCTCAGCTGTTCTGGTGCCCACACCCTGAGAGAAAAAAAGGACTCCAAGCTCCCTGATACATTGTCTACATTGGCTCTCCACCTTCCATAACTGGACCTGGACTAGTTTCCTACCTTGCCATGGACTAGCAGCTCACCCACTATCACCAGCTGCCCAGAAATCTACCATTAATATTATGCCACCAGAGGATTAACATTACTTCAGTACCCGAGTAATAGAACAGAGATGTAGGGGTCCAGTGTCCCCTAACTATGTATAAGTAGTTTGACCAGAGGAGGATGGGTCCTCCTTCTGTGACCCTGGTTCCTCCCAAGGTTTCTTCCTCCAGCTCTGAGGGAATTATTCCTTGCCACTGTCGCCATTTGGCTTGCTCACTAGGGGATCTGTCATCTATACTTTGTTTCTGTTTTAACCTTTCTTATTTATGTATTTATTTATTAATTTTATTTCTGTGAAGCTGCTCTGTGACAACTTCAGTTGTGAAGAGCGCTATAAGATAATTTGATTGATTGATGCCTTCTTACATTTTAACATTATTCATATTTATTTGATTGCTTGTTCATTCATCTGTACAGCCTTCTTAAACCTAAATTAATATTTCATAATTTGAAGCATTACACCACTAGAGCCATGCAAACACTTGACGTCAAAGATTTCACACGTTCTTTGGAGTTTAAAAAAAAAACTATTGGTATGAGAATAGGTAGTTGGTTCCTGAGTGTCTGGATTTAAGAAGGCAGTAGATAGTAGCATTTATGTTCAGAATAAAAGGAATGTAGTAACTGTATCTTTTAGGTTCTTGTCACTGCCTTGTTTCATGCTGTTTACACAGACTGAGAATGTTGCAATCTTCTATTAGATGACTGATAAGCAATGGCTTTTACCTAAGCCAGTTGGAAAAGATGACCAAATGACTCATTTGTGCATATGAAATAGAGGCCTTTCCTTCATGTTAGTTAAGATAGTGGGGAAAAACCACCTTATATAAGCATTCTTACGATATTTTTAAAGCACATCATACTTGACATAATATCATGCCTGTTATGAAAAATGAATCTGTATATCATTAGGCATAGATAAATTATCTAATCATGTGATAATTTTTCCAAATCAGTTCACATCTTCTACAAAACACACACACACACACACACACACACACACACACACACACACACACACACACACACACACACACACACACACACACAGATTCTGTTTGTTGCCTTCTTTCCAGGTAGGAGATTTGATTTATTACAGACAGTATATTACACCGACGTTATAGCTTCTTTACAGAGGCCCTTTCCAGCCCATATCTAATACATAGTCACTTGAATGTCTTAATGGACCATGGCCCTTTGAAGTACAGCCAGATTAAATAGGCTGCATCTTACATGCATCTGCATCTTTTTATAATCCTAGAACCCTCAGCATGTCTGATCTTCTTTGAAGGTAAAAAGGTTCAGACCTGGTTTGAAAATTGATGGGACACCATTTTGAATGCCAACCACTTTTATCTTTTCATATAACTTCTTTCTGTTCTTGGAACAAGTTAAGTCTGCTTGGAATGTCAATGGGAGACCACCTGGGAACAAGCTTTTCATCTGTTGCATCTATTTAAAGCACATCCATTTTCCCACTTTTGGCTTGTTTGTTTTGTTAACCTTTGCTTTTTTACAATTGTAAATTTGTTATTTCCATGTGTTGAGATGGATTGAGATATTGTGAAATATCTGATAAATGGAAGTAAATACATTATATCTCACCCTTCTAATTAATGCAGCTACTTTACATTGTACCCACTGCTGACACAGGTGAACAAATGTACACAGCTTGTGGTTTCATTGTATCTCACTGTAGCAACATGAAACACCTCAACGCAAAATGTACAGATGAGCTAGTAGAAAGTGTTCCCTGGATTGCAGAGACATTGACTCAAACCGAAGCAGGATATATAGTAATACGTTTAAATAAGTTTGTATGTCCCAATGGGAATTTCTCAAATTAGAAAATTTGGGTGTCCTCTGATAATCCAAAATTCTTCCCATAAGCTGATATGTTTTCTGATATTTAATCATTTTCATGTGAGATTATTACATGTCATGAGTCATATAGTGTCAAAATATTAACACTAGTAATGTTCATGTAAGCTAATATCTGCACACTGATTGAGGTCAAATAGTATTAGCAAGTTCATTTTAATTGTAGAGTTTACCACCAACGTGTCAGTGTGACAAACATGCGACTGGATTTAATGGTCTTGAGTAGAGATTAGGCGGATGGGTCCCAACACAAGGTCTCTTCCTCCAGCTCTGAGGAAGTTTTTCCTTGCAAATGTTGCCCTTTGGTTTGTTCACTTGGGGGTTTATGTCTTTATCAAATCAAATCAAATCAAAATTAATTTTTATAGCGCTCTTCACAACTGAGGTTATGCAGAGCAGCTTACAGAATAAATAAATAAATGGAAATAAATAAAGAAAGGTTAAAGCAGAAACAGAAACAGAAAGTATAAATGACAGATCTAGTGGGCAAGAGCCATGGCGACGGTGGCAAGGAAAAACTCCTCAGCTGGGGAAGAAACCTTGGGAGGAACTGGCTCACCAGGGAGGACCCATCCTCCTCTGGCCCAAAATGCTTATACATGGTTAGGACACTGGACCCCTACATCTGTTCTATTACTCAGGTATTGAAGTAGTAACCAATTATCAAAAGTGGACATAATATTAACTGTAGATTTCTGCAGTTGGTGATGATGGAGTGAGCAGCTAGTCCACTGGCAGTGTGGGAGGCTAGTCCAGGTCCAGTTGGTGGAGGTGGAGGCCAGCTGTATGCATGTATCAGGGCTTAGGTCCTTCTCAGGTGGGGCAGGGCAGGGTTAGGACCTAATCAGTTCTGGCTGGTGAGTCATCGTTAACTTGGAAAGATACAGAGATAGATTAGTTTAGATTTAAAGAGAACAGAGAATGTAAACATTACCAGAGCGCAGCCAGTGACTCCAGCAGATCTAACTATAACAGCATAACCTTTAAGGAGAGAAGGTAACATAAACATGGGAGCATCCTGAAACATTGGCATCTAACTGCTCCACCGTCACAAATCTGAATGATCGTGTGAAGAAGTCAGACAGCAGCACCAGCATCCCAGTTTACCATAAATCCCTATGTCCGCGAACCCCCTGGATCTGCAGCCTGTAAACTAAGCTAAAGGACATTAATGACCAAATGCTACACTGAACAAGTAAGTTTTCAGCTAGACTTGAAGACTAGGACTGTGTCTGAGTCGAACATTATCTGGAGTTATTCCAGAGGCTGGGGCTTTGTGAAAAGGCTCTTCCCCCTGCAAACCTTCTGAATTCTAAGACTAATAGAAGCCAGCACCCTGTGATCTGATGATCGTGGTGGCTCATAAGGTGATTAGATCCTGTAAGTATTCAGGAGCGAGCCGTGTAGGAGCTTTGTATAAGTAAAGAATTTTGTATTCAATTCGAATTTAACGAAGTAATGCAGTGCTGATAGTATTGGACTGATGTGGTCGATTTTCTGGATTTTAGTTAAGACCCTGGCTGCAGCATGCCAGACTAGCAAACGCAAAGTCCTTGGTTCCTGCTTGAACAACCTGACAATAGTGCGTACACAGTAATCTAACCGAGGTAATAAAAGCATGCGCAGTTTTCGCTTGGTAATGTAAGGATGAGGGCTTTTTCTTAACTTGGAAATATTACGAAGATGAAGAAAAGCGGTCCTAGTAATATTACCTATGTGTTAGTCAAATGATAAATCTGAATCAATTATGACGCCAAAGATTTTGGCTACTAGTTAAGGTATGTGAAATCGGACAGATTTAGCATCAAGTCTGATAATTTATTTCTTGCAATTTTAGGACCCAAAAGGAGGACCTCTGTTTGTTACTATTTAGGAAGGAGGAAGTTATACCCCCATCCAAGATTTTATGTCTTTTATACAGTCTTCCATTTTCTTCAATCTAGATTTGTCATCCAGGTTTGGCTGATATATACAATTAGTATCATCTATAACAGTAGATTAATGCCATGTCTGTTTATTACTGTGCCAAAGGTAGCATGTAAGAGTGACAGTAGTGGTCTAAAATGAAACCCAGCAGGGATTCCATATCTCATTTGAGTATGATTGGAAGGCCACATCCTTCCCCTACTCATGTTCATGTGTTGTTCACCTTCTTATGTTTGAATTCACCAGCAAAGCTGCTCAGCAGTTGTAAAAGGGGAGCTATACAAATAAATTGATTTGTTAACTGCCATTTCTTAGTTACATTTGAACTGAGAAAATGAGAACTGGAAAAACTTTGCTAAATTCTTATCTTTTCCTCCTTTGTGGGCCTCCACCATGTTAGGCAGCTGCTTGAAGAAGATGTTTTTTGAGACAAGGTTAGAGGAGTCTGGGTATTTATAAAGCTTTGAAATATATTTAAAATATATTAAATGGAAATTGCTCATATCTCCTTGGTTTTCATGGATTTTATTTTGTGCTTCTTATATGCTTTTTAGATGCCCCAAACAAATAAATAAAATAAATAAATAAATAAATAAATAAATAAATAAATAAATAAATAAATAAAATAAACCTTACTTTGCATATGCCTCACTTACCTCCCTTCTTTTTTCTCTCATTCTACTCTTTTCAGTCCTTCTCTATCTCCCCCTTTTCTTTTTCTCTCTCATTCATCCCTCTCTCCTGCCCTCCCCCTCTCTGTCTCTCTGTCTTTCTCAGTTATTTTACCATTTTCTCTTATTCTGTCTCTTATTCCCTGCTTACTGTTTCATTTCTCCCACTCCCCCTTCTCTCTTTTCACCCCTTCCTCCTCCCTCTCTCTCCTCTCTCTCTCTCTCTCTCTCTCTCTCTCTCACACACACACACACACACACACACACACACACACACACACACACACACACTCTGTCTTCTCTTTCTGTGTCTATCTGTGTCTATCTCCCCCCTCATCTCTCCCTCTCTCTCTCTCTCTCTCTCTCTCCTCTCTCTCTCTCTCTCTCTCTCTCTCTCTCTCTCTCTCTGTCCCCGTTCCTCTCTCTGCTCTGCTCTCAGTGCCTCTATAAGCTCTTTAGTAACTTGTGAGATTGGCTTCTCTCTTCATTCCTGCTGGAGCTCTTGCAGGCAGGATGTCCGTTTTATATTTTATAACAGAATCATCACTGTATCACTAGTTTTGAGTTCCAACAATATTTTTCCATTCTGGGAAAACGAGGAAATGAAACATGAACACATTATACAGTGGCGTCTCTTAAAGGTGCAAGTGACAGATGAATGACTAAACCATGATGTTCCACTGGGAAGGTCAGTGCATGGCTGGAGCAGTGAAAGAGACCCTCAAAACCACATCTGCAAAAGCAGGTATGTCCTCAAACACACACACATTTTTTCTCAAGTAGATACTTGATTTGTTCTGCTGATGGTATATTGAATGTAGTTTCCGACTGATTAAAGAGCTAATAAGACTTGCTGGTATTCTCTGATGGAATTGTGATTTGATAGTGTGAGATGATTTTGCCAGACAGCCTAAAGTTACATGTAATTCTCAGCCAAAGCCAAACAATCAGTTTCCTCTTGCCCTAAGATAAACAATTGGGAACCCACCATTATCTGGCTGAATTTCCTCTGAGGCAAGAAATGCTATAAAATATTAATCCTAATTCTATCTAGTCTCATTAAAGTGATGGCAGTTTAAGTCTGCATTGTATTGCAGAGATAGCCAGGCATGTGTGTGTCTCTCATCTCTGATATTACTAATCCTTTTTTACTTATTGATCATTTTTAAGGTTGTGATGCGTCTTTCAGTTAACCTGAATTTCAACCTGGGTTATTTTGTTCCATACAACTGATGTTATGAGTCCCTAAACAAAAGCAACACAGTTCAAGGGACATTCTGCTAGAAACATAGGGTTCGTTATCTGCCATAAAATTAGACTTATTAAGAAAGCATTGATTAATTAATTACTTTAACTATGCAGATGAAGGTATGGTTATATATCACCATTAAACATTTAGGAAAATGTAGAGATTCCCACAGTGCAAAGCCTGGCAGTTGTTTACAGGAAACATATCTGCAGTTGACCAATAGTACTTATGCACTATATGGACAAAAGTATTAGGACACCTGCTTACTCATGTTTCTCTCACAATGGCATTATTAAGATCAGGATCCAGGATCACTATCTCACCTCATCCCCAACTCCGTAACTCATCCCAAAAATATTGGATGGAACAGCATCATTGCAGAGAACACAGTTTCTGCTCCACTGTCACTTACAGTTGCACAGACATTATATGTCCAAATGTATGTGGACACCCTTCTGTGATTTCCCAGCTACTTTACAGTGTACCCACTGCTGACACAGGTGAAATGTACACAGCTTGTGTTTTCATTGTATCTCACTGTAGTAACATGAAACTCTTGCCTCCCCGCAAAATGCACACATGAGCTAGTAGAAAGTGTTCCCTGGATTGCAGAGACATTGACTCAAACAAAAGTAGGATATATAGTAATACGTATGGATGTGACGGAGCTGAGGAAAATCCGCATCCATTGGATTAGAATTTTTTAGCTACAAATCCATCGCATTCGAATGCGGTTTTGATAAACATGGGACCAAGAATACCTCGATAAGCCCATTTGTGCATGTATTTTTGTATTTTTTCGACACAAATACATGATGTCGCTCTGAGCCATCAGCCACACGCGTAATCCTGCGGACACACAGTGTACTGTAAACAATTCATCATGCTGTTTTAAATGACACTCCAATCATAATTCATATGATTCATTCAATAAATCATCATTTATTATCATGTAATTAACTAACTGGGCATTCTTACACAAAGAAGAAAAATTGTAGTGTAGAAACTAGTAGTGTAGAACTGTGTGACTCATGTGCAAAGTTGGATGTGTCAGAGAATACAGTTCCACTGCTCCACTGCTCTTACTGAGGAGCTTGCTTTACACCTCTATAGCCCTTACCTGGTATTTGGCATGGTGCCAATAAGTTTAGCTGCTCCAGACAGATATGATCTATTGGCAGTATATATACACATATATATATATATATATATATATATATATGTTATATATATATATATATATATATATATATATATACAGTGGGAGAAAATAAATTATTTAGTCAGTCACCAATTGTGCAGGATTCTCCCCACTTAAAAGATGAGAGGCCTGTAATTGACATCATCGGTAGACCTCAACTATAAGGAGATAAAATGTAAGAAAAAAATTAGGAAAAATAATTTTGTCTGACTTTTAAGGAAATGTATTTGCAAATAATGGTGGAAAATAAGTATTTGGTCACCTACAAACAAGCAAGATTTCTGGCTGTCACAGACCTGTAACTTCTAGGCTCCTCTTTCCCCCACTCATTACCTATATTAATGGCACCTGTTTGAAGTCGTTAACAGTATAAAGGACACCTGCCCACAACCTCAAACAGTCACACTCCAAACTCCACTATGGTGAAGACAGAAAGAGGCTATCAGGAGGACACCAGAAACCGGGTGTAGACCTGCACCAGGCTGGGAAGATATGAATCCTGCAATAGGCAAGCAGCTTGAGTGTAGAAAGAAATCTACAATAGGAGCAATAATTAGAAAATGGGGGAGCCTACAAGACCACTACTAATCTCCCTCGATCTGGGGCTCCACGCAAGATCTCAGCCCGTGGGGTCAAAATGATCACAAGAACAGTGAGGAAAAATCCCAGAACCACAAGGGAGGATCTAGTGAATGACTTGCAGAAAGCTGGGACCAACGTTACAAGGCTACCATCAGCAACACCTCACGGCGCCCAGAGACTCCAGATCTTGCAATTACCCAGGCGTGTCCTGCTTAAGCCAGTCCATATCCAGGCACATCTGAAGTTTGCTAGAGAGCATTTGGATGTTCCAGAAGAGTATTAGGAGAATGTCATATGGTCAGATGAAACCAAAGTAGAACTATTTGGTAAAAGCACAACTCGTCGTGTTTGGAGGACAGTGAATGCGGAGTTGCATCAAGAACACCACCAACTGTAAAGCATGGGAATTTGGCAACATCATGCTTTGGGAACATTTCTCTGCA
The DNA here is from genome assembly GCA_034509495.1 of Acestrorhynchus altus. Taxonomy (NCBI): domain Eukaryota; kingdom Metazoa; phylum Chordata; class Actinopteri; order Characiformes; family Acestrorhynchidae; genus Acestrorhynchus; species Acestrorhynchus altus. The sequence continues at coordinate 34,603,918 of CM067502.1, forward strand.
AAGGGACCAGGGCGACTAGTCCGTGTACGTAGAAAGAATGAATGGGGCCATGTATTGCTTGAATTTTGGAGTGCAAACCTCCTTCCATCAACAAAGACAATGAGATGAAGCGTGGCTGGGTCTTTCAACGAGCAATGATCCCAAGCACACTGCCAGGGCAACAAAGGAGTGGCCGTGAAACATTTCAAAGTCTGGGTGGCTGTGATCTCTGATCTCAGCCCCATCGAAACCTTTGGAGGAGTTAAAAGTCTGTGTTGCCATGCAGCCCCAAAACATCCCCACTGCTCTAGGAGATCTGCATGGAGAATAGGCCAACATACCAGCAACCAGTGTGTACCAGCCCTTGTGAACTTTTACAGACTACGTTTGACCTCTATCATTTGCCAACAGAGGATATACAACAAAGTATTGAGATAGACTTTTATTTAATGACAAATACTTATTTTCCACATTTTATTTGCAAATAAATTCTTTAAAATCCAAGACAAAAGTATTTTTCTCAATTTTTTCACATTTTGTCTCTCATGGTTGAGTCTACTATGATGTCAGTACAGGCCTCTCTCTCATCTTTTAAGTAGTGTACTTTTAGGCACATTAATTAACAGTCTATGTAAAGAGTGCTAAATAATATATATATATATATATATATATATATATATATATATATATATATATATATATATATATATATATATATATATTATTTAGTGTACTACAAAACCATACCGGGACAAATAATCAGTAAGAAAATCCCATTTGTGTCAAAGAAATTCATCAGGAGAACATTCTATGACATGACCTGACATTTCCAGAATGAAAATGTATTTTTTCCCACATTAATACATGCTGAAATTAATACATGCTATTTCTCTTTTTCTGATTCAGTGTTCAGATGCAAGAATAAGATATTTTTCTTTCAGGGACTTTTTGTGGAAGTGGAAAAATATGTTTCTCCTAAAATGTCTCTCAACTCTTGTTGCAAAGTCTCCACATATAGAGACCAGAAACACAAAACAGAAACAGTATATGAAACATTCAGACTGATTAGCTATCAGAAACTCCTGTCACATGATTTACTGATTGATATGATTTAGCCTTTCAGTGGAAAAGGACCACCACAGGACCACCCTGACCAGACATTATTTGTACAGTACAGTAATGAAGCCAAATTGTATTGGCATTTTAGTGTATTGTACTGTATCGTCCTGTTTGGCTACACTGCAGATGCGCATCATGTGCATTGTATTGTTCCAACACAAGCTCAAACACTTTAATAAAATGTCAAACAGTACATTTAACCGGGGTCTGACACCATTTGTAGAATAACATGATGAAATACAAGTCATAAAATGATTGTCACAATGTTATGTTATAGTGCTATATAGAAACTTTAGTTGTTGTTTTTCCCCCCCCAAGCACATGGGTTGTGTGTGTTTTGGCCCTTGTCTCCTCCCTTACAAGCTGTGTCTCATTTGTAACCCTGCCCCCTTATCATTATCATAGCCTGTGTGTGGTCATTGTTGTGTTTCTAAGACCCTTACATACAAACACTTACATACAAACTCAGCTTGTCAGTCCTTTTGTTTCCTTCATATGTGAGGTCATGTCAGTTTGTCAGTAAGTCTGTTACCCTGTTACCATGTGTTTCCTTTGTTCTTCTGTCTTAGTGTTAGTGTATCCTGTTTTAGAGTACCATTGTCTGTGTCCACGGTTTGTTTTCTTTTGTCATTAAATCCTCAACCCCAGTGTTTACTTCCACTTCTCTAGTATTTGTCTGTTTAGCTCACAACCCTGATAGAAGGACTGACCTTTCAACCATGGAGGTAGCAGGGTTTCCTGGTTTTGTTGGGAGCAGACTGGCTCTTCGAAGTAGGCCGTTTGGGGATGGGTTGCAGAGGCAGGACGCAACTGAACCCAGCAGTTGGGATTGCGCACTGTGGCCGCTCCCATTGAGGCAGTTGCCAAAGCAATGGAAGAAATCAGGTGCTGCCTCTAGAAAGGTGAGGACACATAACACCATTGAGACCCTGTGTGGATCTATCCAGAGGACAGAGTTGGTTGTTCCTGTTGAGGAGGTGGACTCCACCACCCCTGTTCCTGTCCAGGAGGTGGTCGCTCCTGTTTCTGTCCAGAAGGTGGAGTTGGTCAGTCCTTCTATCAGGGTTGTGAGCTAAACAGACAAAGACTAGTGAAGCAGCGGTAAACGCAAGGTCAAGGATTTAATGACAAAAGCAAACAAACCGTGGACACAGACAATGGTACTATAACATAGGATATATTTAACACTGAATCTAGACAGAAGAACTAAGAAACACATGGTAACAGTGTAATTGCCGCCACCCAGCCACCAGGGGGTGCTCTGCAACTGCAAAAACCTGATAATGAGCCTAATTGACTTCAGGTGTGGTTGGTCTGTTTCTCACTCCTTGCAGTTTCTTGGGGTTAATTTCCTCCCGAAATGCTGCCGGTAATTTTCCCCTTCTCATCCTCTCCCTTCTCCTAAAATGCGAAGTGTTTCCTCCTCTATTAAAACATTTCTTTTCCCTCCTACAAGCTAAGGGGGGAGCAAAGTTTCTCTCCCTTTCCTCCTTCCTCATAAAGTGGGGGAGGCTGTCTCATTCTCTCTAAAAGAGACTAACCAGAAAAGAAAGAAAAGGAAAAAAGTAAAGAACAAGAAAAGAGAAAAAGAAAAGAAAGACTCTAGTTTTCCCTCCTCTCTCTCTCTTGAGAAAGGAGTTGCTTATTTTTCTATTTCCCCTCTACACGAGGGTCTCTTTGAGTTTGTTTTCCTTCTCAGTTGAGAAGTAGCTTTCTGTTCATCCCTCCTGCTCACAGCCCTTCCCCTGGTCTGTGCATCCAGATTCCCAGGTGATGCCATAGCTCACAGGGCTAAGGCGTTCACCCACGGAGCACAGTGCGTGAGCTCGCGGGGGTTAGAATCCCGCGTTTGGGGGTCCTCTTTGTTTATTTTTATTTATTTATTTTATTTCATTTTAAACACACAAATAAAATTCTCTTATTTCGAGTACAGATCGCTGGAGCCTTCCTTCCGTGATCTGTCCGTTAACCCTTTCATTTCTCAGTTCCCCTAAGTTCTTCATAAGCACCCACAAGCCCTGCTTGTTGCATTTGAGTCCAGTTTCAAAACACACCCTCAGTCACAACCCTGGTGGGTTTACAAATTAAATTCCAGCTGGGTTGTGCGCCGTGACAAACAGACTTACTGACAAACTGACATGACTTCACACATGAAGGAAACAAAAGGAATGACAAAGACCAGCTGAGACAAATGGTCTTAAATACATTGTCCACACCTGTGACATGATAACGAGTGGACAGGGTTACAAATAAGACACAGCTTGTAAGAGACAAGGACCAAAATGTATACAACCCATGTGCTTAGGAGCACATAGGGAAAAACAACTAGAACAAGGCAGGAAGACAGAGGTGAACAGGACTGACATGTGACAACAATGTTCACATATTCTGACCAAACCTATAATGTGCGACCCAAGTTTAAAACCATTTATATTACATTACCTGAGGACATTAAATACTTACATAAAAAATTGCATGTTAAGGTTATTATACCATCTAGAACTTACAACCTGTGAAGTGTGGAAAAAAATGTACTCCACACTCTTAGAAAATCTTGGGTTCTAGATTTTGTAATTCAGGATCAGAGTAACCTACAGACATGGTACACACATTATGCCAAACTAGAATACCTACCCTATCTATGGTGGTCTCACTATTGTGTGATGAATTATCAGTGAGTAATTCAGCTCAGAAAACCTCTAAAATTCACTTGTTTTCAACTGAACTAAGTTCCAGTTTAAATGTTAAAGGAACTTCCAGTGCATGTTTAATGCTCTGTGGTGTACATGTCCAACTCATTGGTAAGGCTGGGTTATAGAGGAAAATGATACAGATAATGCTGATACATACATAAATAATACAGGACATTTAGTTGTTTTTTAATACTTTATTTGAACTACTATCAAGTATTTACAATATATTGTAAATATCTTGGTCATTGTAATCATTACAAAGAATTTATCATGATTGGATTCAACATCAGTCTTCATGATTTTCAACAGGATTTAAGAAAAAAAAACACTGTAGGCACAAGTCATTTTTTTTATCAAAACAAAATTATTCAAATATTTTAATTCTGTTAATATTTACATCTCAAATGAAAACAAATTTGAATTGCCCAGGGTCTCCTGAAAATGTGACTGTGTGCTATAAATGCTTTTTTGGAAAATAAAAAATTTAAACTATGAAAATATGCTGTAAAATTAACCTAGGGTTTTAAATTAAAACACATATATCATCGTTATTGATCTGTTTACATTTTATTTGAAAATAGCAGGAGAAGAATCATGTGTTGGTTTTGTATGGCAAAGAATCCTTTAGGCAGCTCTCAGCTGTATTGGAGACCAGAAACTGAAAAGAGGAGAAAATAGATATCACTTAGTATATATAAAGCACAGTTTTTTGGTAGCAGGACTGCATTCATGGCTCAACAACACTGCAAGAGGAAAAAAAAGCTCAAACCTTTTAACTCATTCTAATGAAAGATTTAAATGAGTATTTTAATTGGACTGTAGAGCTCATCCTGCAGACGTCTGAATGCCTTTTCCCTCATTACTTTGAGGATATTTTACACCAAGTTGAAGGCTTCTCATATTTTTTCTAGCATAAGCTGAGGTAAGCTTGTCTGAAGGAGTAGTCTAACAAATCTGTAATGCTTTTGCTATTACCGCTTTTCATTACAGCCATGGATTTTTTTTCCTGTAGAACATAGGAAAGCTCGTCTGGTGTTTACTCATTCTTTATTACTTAGATGACAAAAGAATACATCAGCTCTCCATTTAAAGATGTGAGTTGTAGAGCTTGTATTCACATGCTTCCTTTAACAGTAACTACTATCAGTGCACTGACATAGGAATATGGGAAATGTCTTTCTCTTGTACGTGTCTATTGTGCAGCAGATATATAAACACTTACGCAATGCAGAAATAAGGACTAGATATGAATGGATTAGTAATGCTAAGAAATGTAATTCCACAAATGTATGTCAGATAAAATTCACTAAACATTGTTCTTTCTGGCTTGTGATCTTTAGCAAACTGCAGATGCTTAAGAATAGCAAACTCCTTGAAGTCCTACCATACACACCTCTGTTGTTCTGTGTTCTCCTGATGATGGACTCAAAAATGAAATGAAAATTATCTTTAGCCAACGTGAGAAAAACCTTGAAAGTTACCTTGGGTTCCTTTGTGACTTCACACACTATTATACACCTGCTCTCGACATGAGGTGTGTTTGTCAAGTATTACATGGAAGTGTATTAAAAGCCTTGGAATTCTCCCATTTGTACACCATCTGTCTGACTATGGATTGGTGGCGACCATTACATGCTGAACATGAACAATTTGAAAATCTCTTTTGTTCAAGCACTTCCACATGTTATAATGATTAGTCGTTGATAAATTCTTATCAAAATGATTGAAAAAACCTTCTACACTTTCAAATTAGCTGCTAATCCTAAAGTTTCACATATACCACTCACAAATATATATAGTACTGGATACTAGATGGCCTTTCCAGATTTGACCCATCTAGAATTTTGTCAGGTCAAGCAAACAGACAAACTGTTCTCAAGAGGAATCTCTACACATGTGAATAAAACAGCATTTCAGAATATGTACAACCCCATGCATGTCCCGCTCGTCTATGCACAATTTACTAAAGAACTCAGAAATACAGAAATCTAATTATTTGAAAAGAGAATGTTACAAATAATCCAGTGTATTTTTATTTACCAGAACCTACACTTCAGCTGAAGCCTAAACCTAAACTTTTCTTTAACTTAACCCTTACCCTAAGTCTAAAATTCTCTGATATTCTTACAGTTTCTGCACAAGGTTGCATTCATAAATTCCAAGCTCCATAACTGATGAAAAGAAGTATGCGGGGTCAACACTATGTTCTGGATTGTTCTTAGTGTACATATCAGAGTGGCTTGTGTGTATTTGGTCAAACTTTGCCACCATGGATATGTGTGTATCAGGGGTTAGTGTACTGGATCAGGCACAGTAGCATGGTGGGTTTCTTAGACACTGAGTGACCTTATTTTTGCTCATCTTTTTCCATTTGTCTTGCATACTATTTGAACAGAGACGTGTGTGAAATAATTCATTTTACATGGAAAACTGGACTCTTAACTTTTTGTATGAAATTATAAACATGAATATTAACTTAATCACAAAATATTTTTGAGATGCACTAGTATATCAATAGTAGTAGAACAGTAGTATTATACAGTTTAGCACTTATACAGTTCAGTGGATTTGTTTTCCATGGTGATTGGATTGCTTGTATTGTTAACAGTGTTAGCATGGGACAATGCTAACAATTATAACATTTTCTCAATACTTAACCAAAAAGCAGACAACTTAGGTACAATGTCATTCCCAGCTCTGTATTATATATTATATTTAATTGATACAGTTGATGGACCTTTATATAAATACATATTTTACAGTGTCCTTCCATAATATTAAATCACTGCCACTTTCTCCACAGCTCAACATGAAGATGTAACCAATGGATGATGTCAATGTAGTCAATAGCTCTTTGAGAGCTGAGATCTTGACCAACAATTTGGACTCGCCTGATGCCACATTGACTCATTCATTACAAGAGCTTGGGGACAGCACCAGGCTCCTGGGAGTTCAAGTAATTCTGATCCTGGCCTACAGCACCATCATCCTCCTGGGAGTGGTAGGAAATTCTGTAGTCATTTATGTGGTTTGCAAGTTCAAAACACTCCGCACTGTTACCAACTTCTTCATTGCCAACTTGGCAGTGGCAGACTTACTCGTCAACACGTTGTGTCTTCCCTTCACACTGGCCTACACTCTGCTTGGGGAATGGAAATTTGGACAATTACTTTGCTTTACCTTACCATATGCACAGGGCCTGGCAGTACATGTGTCTACTGTGACCCTTAATGTAATTGCGCTAGATCGTCACAGATGTATTGTTTATCACCTGGAGACTCGGATGTCAAAGGACACTTGCTTTCTCATCATTGCTATCACCTGGGTGATAAGTGCAGTACTGGCTAGCCCACTTGCTATCTTCAGGGAGTATGGGATTGTCGAACTCTCTCCAGGTGAATCTATTGAAGTATGTGGGGAAAAGTGGCCGGGGAGCAGCACAGACGGTACTCTGTACTCGTAAGTATAGACCACAAGTTTCATACACTTCTCTAACAGGATGATTTGTAGTATGGTTGCTTCAGCAGTAGAATTTTAATTAAAAAATTATATATGTAAGCAAATCAACCTTTCACTATTGACCAACACACCTACATCTTAATTGGCTGACATCATCAGATGATAATTGTTGCCTGTCAGGAATAAAACACAAAACAAACCAAACATAGAAACAAAACAAATCAACTAACATAGACAATACTAGCACAACACATGATATCTGACATGGAGCCAAGAAGACAAGAAGACTGACATCAACTGACTGAAATGAGGGATCTTAAATGACAAGACAATTACAAACACCTGGACTTGATAACAAAAGAGACACATTGGTAATTTATGCTTTTAAAAGTCTGAAGAATTTTTATTTGATGAAAAAGGTTACCCATGCTTTTGTTGCTGAACACAATCAAATCCTCACAGCAGTGCTTCAAATTCTAGTAGAAAGCCTTCCTTGAACAGTAGAGTTACGTTAGCCAAAGCAGCATAAACTTATATATATATATTTTTTCAGAAGTAGCAATGTCCCTATAATATATATAGCAGGTGTCCCTATACTTATAGAGTGATATGCTCCATATAGAGTGATATCATCGAGCGAAAGAGCACACTTTTGCTTATATTGATATTAAGATTTTATTTATTTATTTATTTATTTATTTATAAGTATTCTTAGTATAAAAGTATTAAACTTTTCATTTATTGGCAGAAAAGAGCGTAACCATTTATTTTGAATGGACCTTTGAAGAAGGCTGATAAACTCTTAACAGAGTATCAGCAACATACATTAGTGAAGTACCAGTATGGAAGTGTCATTCATTCATTCATTCATTCATTTTCCAAACCGCTTATTCCTGAATAGGGTCACGGGTGAGCCGGTGCCCAGCCGGCAACTCTGAGCGCAAGGGCGGGAAACAACCCTAGACAGGGCGCTAATCCATCGTAGGGCACACACATGCACACTCACATCAGTATGGAAGTGTCTGATAAGGTAAATGTCTTGAAGATTTACTATTGATACACTATAAATATATAATGTGCAGACTCATCATGTTACTTTAGTTCAGTAGATTCAACTTTATCACTAACCTTAACCTTTAATTCTAAGCTTAAGTCTAACTTCCTCTTAACTAGCCCAAAAATTTCCTATAGCCCTGACTCTAAATGTAACCTAAACCCCAACACCTTAGCCAACCAACCTTATCCTAGTTTAATCCTGACCATATTCTAAACCAAAACTTAAACCAGTAAAAAGCCCAGTTGCAGCCTTATGAGTTCGTCAAGACCGTGGTATTGGAAACTTTTCACAATTAGAGCAACCAGCAAGCATGTCACTGTCTGAAAAAATGTTAAATATGAAAAAGTTTAGCCTCTACTGCAGGATAGTTGTTACAACAATACCTCAAAATCCAAAATGGAATACCAGAAAGTCCCCCAATGTAAACATAATCTCACTAAACTGAAAGCCTATTGATTTCTTATACAAGAATATAAAATGTCTTAGCTGGCTGGAGAAAGCATTTACAAGTTGTGATACTTGTCAAAGGGACTGTTAACACTGATGTTGTGTGTTCAGTGACTTCTCAGGTTTGCATCTACAGATAATAAACTTAAACATTCCAAATACAGTGAGTAGTTACTACATTAAAAAAAAGTTTTATTTATGCAAATAATTAAATCTCCTGATAATCCATTGAATGTAGTTAGACGAAAATCTACAAAACATTTTAATTTAAACAGCCTTGGAAACAAAGGTTTTACACTTCAATTTTTAGGAGAAACATGCAGCTTGATTGTGTAAAATATTATTAATCTACTGATGACCCTACCACCATGGTAAAGTACACATGGCTTCATTTGGCTTCATATTCTTTTCTCTTTTTTCTTTTAAAATGTTTTATGCACATATGTTTATTCTAGTATGAACTTTTCTACTTCAAATTTAACTGATCATGCATCAACATGCCAGCCTTTTTAGGTTTTACATTTAAATTTTTAGGAGAAACATGCAGGTTGATTTTGTAAAATATCATTAATCTACTTTCAAATCTTTCAGAAGTATTTAGCAGATATATATATATATATATATATATATATATATATATATATATATATATATATATATATATATCAAACATCAGGTACATTTATACCATTGCAGATGTTTGGTGGAGTTAAGTTATTTTCCATTCTGAGACAAAGTGAAAGTCTGTCTCTACAGTGTGAAAAGTCATTTGGAAGATTAAGTATAGTTCAACCCAGGGAAATCACATAAACAAACCACGATAAATACAGAAATGGACCAGCACAGGTGCATGGAGTCATTCAGTTGAAATACATGGCACTGTGATTTTAGTCCATAAACTAAAGACCCCTGATTGGCTGGAAAGAATATGTTGTGCAGTCTCTGCAGTCAATGGTATAGTGTTTGTGTCTCAGGAAGTAGATCAACTATTCCTGCTTTTTGTAGTGTCTAGCAACAGTCTTTCAAGTTCAAAATGTGCTGCAGCTTTTAGCGCTGTTAGTAGTTCTCTGGGTTGTTTGACACTTCACAGAACATGTTCAGCAGTGCTCTGGTTTTTCACCCCCACCACAGTTGCTTCTTTTCACTATGGCCATCATAAACTACTTCATCAGCCACAACAACCCACTGTTAACTGTCAGACTTCCCCAATCCAATTCAGTACTCTGTCAAACAGACTAGTAGCTCTGCCTGCTTTTCCCAGTCAGTTAAGAATGAGCCAGAATAAAAAATGCAAGGACATATTGGCTAGGGATATGCAGAGATCATTAGACAATATATTAAACATTTCAGAAGCCATGTTTATCGTGCTAGAATTGATGGTCTCTAAAGGCCAGGAAAGACTGTCTATTGGGTCTAGTAGCCAAGTTTCAGTAGATCTGAGTCCAAGATCAGTTATATGACAGGAGGAGCACAAATCTGTGTGCAGGAGTCACAGCAGTCAGGACCAGAGTTGTCTAACCCTTCTTTAGAATGTGTGTCACAGTAATTCCACTTTATGTGTAATTTGTCATTTGACCACTGGTGGCCAAACAGTGTGTGAATTCATTGTTATTCACTGAGAAGTAAAGATATTGATCATCCAGATTATCAGTGCAGGCATTAGCTGTAGTGCTCATCTGAAGAAGTGGCCTTCATTAACTGTTCCTCCAGCATGAACACCTATCAGTTTTCTGAGAAATAATGATTCATGTGAATGCACATCCTTAGTATACAGTTTGCTGGGCAGAAATACCCCAAAGTTATATAGTCAATATGCCTCTTAAAACCATAGAATGTCTCCCTTCATATGTGGCACCACTTCATGTTTTGAGGAATGAGGCCATTAAACACTAAAAATTGCAAATACATAGACCTTGCTTTCCTCTATTTGGTGCACAGTAAAACCACATGGATAAGTGTTATATTGGGTTCAAACTATTAGTTGGTGGTGTAAATGGGTAAACTTGTCATTACTTCATTCTTTTAAGAATTTTTAAGAGTTAATGAAGAATGAGAAATAAAACAAACAAGTGCTTAAATTATAGTTTTACTCTACAAAACATTTATTTTTTCTGTAAAAATCCAAACAAAAGGATGAAAATGCAAAAAAATATTATCTATAAACCAGTGGTAATCCTGCTGGGATACTAAGCACATCATCATTAGATGATTATTTTTGCTAATTAGACTTTATTTGCATTTTTCATTTCATTGATCCATCTTTTGCTTTTGCCATTCCTTTTCATGCCATGAAAAAGCTACTTCACTGATATCTTGTCTTCCTAAGATGTGTATAAGAGACAGAGAGAGAGAGAGAGAGAGAGAGAGAGAGAGAGAGAGAGAGAGAGAGAGAGAGAGAATTGAGAATAATCAAGCTCCACTCCACTTTTCCACTGCTGCTGTTCTCGGAACAGTGGATTGATCACCCCAGAGTCCAGACTATCACTGCATGTGTAAGAAATTACTTGGATGGTGAGCAGAAAGCAGAAAATATGTGGAAAATGGTTCTACAGATTCTTTGAAAACTTCAAACAGTTCTCCTGGAAAGAATGGAAGTGTAATAAAGGTACAGACTGGATAAACCAAACACTGAAAAATCTGATGAGGTTTCAGATTATTTTTCTGTTAAATGTTTTAATTTTTTCACTGACATTGTGCAGTGAATTACTTATAAATAAATAAAGGATGACATGTTGAACACTGAATTAAATAAATGAAGAGTGACTTTTCATGTCATGGTATATGGCTAGTTCACTCTGGAGTTTGACTCCTATATGCTGGAAAAATAAATGACTCATTCTGCCAGAAGCAGCAGAAAATGACTGCCTACCTGGACACTGGTTCAGATGTCTGGATGAGATTAACTTTCTCACCTTAGCTTGGTGATGGAACACCCACTTCAAGGAAAAACATTAAAACAGAATGTCATGTTGCCTTAGGTTGCCACATTGCTATCATCTGCTAACCAGCAGTAACACAGAGTAACATTTTGCACCTTGTGTACAGTTCAACTCTGGTGTGCAATTAACTGTGCAGTGAATTAGGCAACGTGAACACTGGAGGAAAGAGCCCTGATAGTGATCTTGCACGCATAACATTCTGCATGGACCATTCTCACACTGCCGGTGAGGCTAGAGAATGTGGCATGGTGGAATGTTGTACTGGGTGGACATGGCATTTGCACAAGGCACTTTGAAATCCAAAGTGGATGAATAGGTAGATTTGTAACAGTGTGTGCTCGTGCCAATGTACAAAGCATTGCAAATGAGAAACAAACAATCTAAATATCTGTTCAACGATATAACAGGCGCATTAAAATTCAGGGAGGGAGCTGTTGTTTAATGTCACAAATGTTACATCAGTGTTGTGGATAGTTGGTGGTACTTTTGAAGTGTTAATGCTATATTGCTTTTCCCCCAGAATTTCCATGTTGCTGCTTCAATATGTGTTACCCCTAGCTGTGATCTCTTTTGCATACATCCGGATATGGAGTAAGCTCCGTAGTCATGTCAGCCCAGCTGGACGCAATGACCGTCACCATCGCCGACGTAAGACCACTAAAATGCTGGTCACCATGGTATGTAAGACAATAAAATTGATACAGCCTTAGTATTACCATAATATTTCACCACCTTTAAATGAGTTAAGGGAGGAGTGCTAGTACTTCTGGAATTGACTCCAAGAGTGTGTTCATAATTTTTCAGTATACTTCTATTATTTAGATCAGTCAATCAGTTAATATGTTAGATCATCTGTGTTGGAATTAGGGGAAAATTTAAAAGCGGCAGAGCAGTGGTGCTTCAAGAACCAGGATTGAGAACCACTGATTGTAGAAAATACACACAAGTTGTAAGCCAATGTGTTGGGTATATGTTTCTACATCTTGTGCTGACCTATTCACATTCTAAAATTACTTTGTAAATACATCAATTTATTTTGGAAGACTGATTTACTGTAAAAATATCTTTTCACACTTCATTGGTAAAGCCCTTGTAATTAATGTTCCTGTTGCAGGTAGTGGTGTTTGCTGTAAGTTGGTTGCCCTTCCATGCCTTCCAGCTGGCTATTGACATCGACAGCAGTGTACTGGTGATGCGGGACTTCAGGCTTCTGTACACTGTTTTCCATATTGCAGCCATGTGCTCAACATTCGCTAACCCCATTCTTTATGGTTGGATGAATCGAAACTACCGTAGTGCCTTCATAGCCGTCTTTCGTTGTGAGCAGCAGCTTGATTCGGTGCATCCTGAAGGCCGTGACACCACTGTTGTCAGAAAAAAGACCACAAAGGCCCTTGAGGCCCAGGATGTGTTAGCAACCCATCTCAGTGCTACAGATGTGTGAGCAAATACTAAAACATTGAGGACTTTTGCACACTGGTCTGTTCATGTGATTTAACAAGAAAAATCTCTTTCAAATGTACAATACTGATATTAATAATGACTTTTAAAGAAGGTGCTGTGGGAAATGGGAAACAATGTGTTGTGCTGTTCCTACAAAAAAGCCTCTCAGTGTGTATATTGGTTTAAAAAAGGTCCTCCAGTTACATGAAAATGGATATCTGATGATGATATAGCTACAGCCAACCTAGATTTCCATTGCACAAATATTGTACGTTTTTTGCTGCAACATTATCTGATGTACTGACGCAGGCGGATCAGGCACAGCAGTGCACTTTGGGACAGTGTTCACAGCAAATTAGCTCTCTTTCTGTCCCCACATTATTGATGTACACTTATACTAGCAAGGGGGCACTCTTTGAGAGGACTCGACCACTGAGGAGAGAAAATGCATGGAAGAGAGAGAGTGATTTCCATGACCATAATAGGAATGTTTCAAAGATAGCACAGCCCAAGCTAAGCACAGGACATTTATTTAGCATATGAAGCTCTCTAAAAGTGACGGGACTGAAGGAATGTTATATGCTGCATGAGCCACAAGAGCAACTGTGATGCACAGCACAATGTCATTGTATTCATATAGGAAGGTAGGCTGATGTGCTTTTTAACTGTAGCATGTCATGCTCATATACAGTGAATGAACAGTTTTCTAAAAAAGATAAATACTATCAAATCAGCACAGAAGAAATGTTTTCATCATTTAACATAACTGATGAACAAAGATACTTACATATTAAAGTCCAAACAATACATGGAAGTGCCCATAAATATATGGAGTGGTATGCAAATATGTGGAAATCCCTTTTCTGTGAAAAGCTAACCAATTTCCAAAAGACAAAGTTAAATATGACACATTTCTTTAATATTGTTTATGTAAGATATTTCCATATTTTACTGTTTTAAAAAAAACACACAGAAAGCAAAAAACTGAGAATGATCAGTGCATGATCAGTACTGCTGTGTCCCATTTACACCAGAAGTTGGATGTTGGATTGGAGAGAGACATCACACCTTTGATCACATTCCAGTTAAACATTCAGAAAACCTTATCAATATTAGCATCATCCCAGATTAGCATTTTTGCAAGTTGATAACAAAACATTATGTTATATTTTGTGTATCCAGGTGCCATGGAAACATGTTCACAGAAAGAAATATTGTGTGTGCAACTGATTTAATGAGACGCAAGTGCTAATAAAATATATATTACTGCTGCTTTTACTACTGTTCAAGTGCAGCCGTGTTGGATTTTGTACTTGGGGTTGGTTAGGCTTTCACTTTTTTCATTTACAATTTCCTTAGAACTCAGGAATTCCAACATCCCAGTTCAAATGAAACACAACATTTTAACACTCCCTTTGGCAATCTTGCAAACGCTTGCAGACAGTTACGAGTTTTTTGGTTTTGTCCAGGGTTTTTTTGTCCATTACTCATTCAAAAAGGCTTTACGTTTTGTGAGATTCTTGGGCTGGCATGCATGTGCTTTTAAGGTCTATACACAGGATTTATGCTGCTATAGAAACCATGTTCTTAACAGATGGTGTAATGTTAGCTTTCAGAATCTGCTGTTAGTTAAATCCATTTTTCCATCTACCAGTGAAATGTCACTGGATTGTGTTGTGGCTGCAACACAATCCAAAATCATGATCAATTCTTTTCATGAAGTTTTTATTATTATTATTATGATTATGATTATTATTATTATTATTATTATTATTATTATTATTATTATTATTATTATTATTATTAATAATAATAATAATAATAATAATAATAATAATAATAATAATAGTGTTTTATAGCTAAACAGAATCTTTTTGATTTGGCTTTTTATCAGTTCAACATGCAGTTCTATCATTAGTTTTGAAAATAGGCATTGCTATGCCCCTAGTGTGCATGCATGGTGCACATAACATAAATATATTTCTGTATTAAGTGCTACTTATGTTTCAAGAAATCATATTAAACCACAATATTAAAACAAAAAAATATCATATCAAGAAACTGAGACAATTCCAGTCTTGAATTTTGTTCATTGTTAACAATAAAAAGGATAATGTTCTTCATGATTTTACATTGTATGTGGCTTGATTGTATGACAGTATCCACTGAAGATTAATAACTGAACATTAAACTGTGATGCTATAACTGTTGCAAGTGGTGTGTAGAGAATGTACAATGTGTTATCATGTGAAATGCTTAAATTTCTAATGCGTAAATCTTTAGCCTACTATTTATGGTCTACAGCACAATTATAAAAGCAGGTGAACATCTTTCTGTGCATAGCTGTTTAATTATAGATGGAAATATTTCTATTTATATATCATATGTATGTTACATACACAGCCTGTCCAAAAAGATCCAAATTCTTCCTCTGCTTCATTCTTTGAACTGTGCAGATCAAATTCACACTGACTGAGAAAGGAAATGACAGGAAGTCATGGATGTCTGGGAGAAGTGACCTTTGACATTGTTGTTTATGTTGCGCATAAATGCTGTCAGAACACACATTTGGATGTATATCTGTGTGGCAGTGGCATATAAATAATGGCCTTTTTATTTTTTGTAGTTGTGATTTCTGTGTAAATATGAGATTTTAAAGGGAGACTGATTGAAACATACATGTATCAGCTGGAGGTTATGATTGGCTCTGTGATACATTGCAAATGCATTATTTTGGAACATTGTAAGGTACTATTTATTTGATGCCCTTTTGTAAAGTGCTTGAAAGGCGTAATGCTTGCTGTAAATAAAGTTAGCATCGAGCTTTGTCTCAATAAGACTTCAGTAGGCTCATTTTCTAATGTTTCTATTGATCTTTCTTGATTCTTTGTTTGCCAGTCCCAGATGAATTCCTTATTCTCGACTTTGGATGTGTTCTCATGCAGTCCTAATGTATTCAGACATCACCCATTACGCCATAAATCCCCCACCCCAAAAGGAACTGATTCAATGTGACAGTAAATCTACCCTCTTGTGTTTCTGGCATGTACCTGATCTTCTTTGCCTCTGCCCCCTCATCTCTCTTTCTCCTTTATCCTTGTCTCTCGGAATGAATGGATGAAACAGGAGGAAGCTTGACCTGAATTAAATGTCAGTGCTGCAGTCAAATCTGCTTTTACGTCATGCAATGTCCTCTCAAGGATTATATTTCTATCTTCTCTCTAATTCATATACATAAACACTGGGAGTACTACTTCTGAGATTGACATTCTAAGTTCACTACAGTATTTTTAAGGGAGAGCTACTTTATTTTCAACAAATAATAATTATTATTTTTCATTTCATTCATTTAACCTTTATTTAAGCAAATTGTTAAGAATCTTATTTATTAAAATTGTACAGAGTGAATGGGTAAGATAAGATGCTTTTAGAGGCTTTCAACCTAATACAAAAGGAAGACCTAGAATTATTCTTAGTTACAGACACTGGTTGCAGTAGTTGACATAATCAGAGAGTTAAATCCTAAATCATAAATTAAATCTGAAAAGCATGACTATGGCAAAGGTTTTTGTTTTTCTTCTCAAGATCGATTAAGTTCTTAATTAGGAATTCACTTTCTCATAATTTCAGGCAATTGTGAGCATTACTATTAAGTTCAGTAATCCATTTAAGCAATTAAAAGAATAATGACAATTTTCAAACACCATCTGGATGAATTAGCACAACCTTCACACTTGTTCTACAAACATCTGCCAAAACATAGAAAAGAAATTTTGTGATTCAAAATTTGTAGTTAATATGTCTATATCCTTACAGAAAAGTATAAAGAGACTGTGCAGGTCAGGATTCTTCAGTCCTGGTCCTGAATGGCTGATGTCCAGCGCAGTTTGGTCATTTCATGCTTCCCATGTACACATTGTCACAACTAAGGCCTGCTAAGGGCTAAGCCCCTGGCCACAATATCCAAGCCATGACAGATGACTATGTATCGCCAGTGTTCTCTTTACTGAAAACCAAAATATAGCTGCCCTACCTAATGCTTTTACCTAAGGCCCTAAAATCCCCTTAATATGCAGACTTCAGCAGACTTTGATATATGTAATTAACCCAACATGAATGTGACAGTAAACAGCAGTGGAGCAGCCCCCCAAAAAGACAAATGAACAAAGAATATTTTTCATCCATACACACAAGCAGTATCCCAATTTTTCATCCAGATGAATCACATATCCATCCTGCAGAACAGGATTGGGATCATATAGGAAACTATAGTTATAGCACTTTACATCATGTTTCAGGAATCAATATTCAAGTTCCCTCTCACTGGCTGTTTTATACTGTACTCTTGCAGACATGACATGATGATGTTGAACACTACTGACTGTCACAAAGTCAAAAGTCCATAAGACAAAAAAGCCACAGGGACTGAGTCCAGAGATTTAAATTGGGAACTTCACTGTGAAAGCCCATCTTGGACATCTTGAGTGTGAAATGTATTTTAGCAATTATGACATCATCCTTGAATCCATGAATCAGCACAATCATTTACTCAATCATTTCACAAATCATTTACTATGGCGGAACAGCTTTAGATGGTGTATCTGCTGATAGCAAGGTCACCTTTTCTGTTTTATACATGAAGATTAACTATACTGTCATTGCTAGATAACAGTGTGACCTATTCCAGAAGTTTGTTTCCTGAGAGGGTATCTCACACTTCTCCTGGATATCTCATGTTTTGCTGATTTGCTGATGAGCAAATGAAAAAATATCTATGAGACAATAAACATAGGGACCATACCCTTCACCACTGTTTCTTAAACCTGGTCCTGGTGCTCTCCTGGCCTACATGTTTCAGTAGATTGTCTGCTTAACACAACCCTTTGCAATAACCATTATTATTATTGTATTATTATTATTATTACCATATTTTTTGTTATTGCAATTACAAAAAATATGTTTCATTAGCTGATTAGTTGGGAGCAGGAAAAGTACTAAAATGTGCAGGGAAATGAAATGTCAGGACCACGTTTGAGAAACACTGGTTTTATATGACTTTAACTTGTTGCTGATCCAAATGAAACACATGCAAAAAAAACTCATGCATTGCCTAGGGTGGGAAGTGGGTTGTGTGTGGGAAGTCACAGTCTGCATGGTCTGTACAGACTGAAGAGGGAGTTGGAGGTGAGTGGCACAGCACATATTAAAAGTTACCCTTTGGGTGAGGCAAATGTTTTCTTCTTATACAAATTTCTCTTCCCCCTTAAATGGTGCTGCAGAATCAGACATGTACTAGTGCCAGAATGCAACTGTTGCATCATTTAAGTTACAATGTAAAATGAAAATAGAACATTTTGCCAATTGACCAAACCCATTCAGATTTAGTTGCTGACTAGTATATGCTACTGTATTACACAGAGGGGTTTAAAAAAAAAAAACATGTTTTATCTGTTCTGAGTTGCCTGAAACACAATTACTTTTCCATTTATGGCATATAGCTGACACTCTTGTCCAGAGAGACTTAGAAAGTTTTTCACATTACAGAGGTGGACCAGAGTAGTGTTACAAATCTTGTCCAAGGACTCTTATTGGTGTAGCACAGTATAGTTGCCCAGACTGGGAATTAAACCCAAATCTTCCCCCTGGTGTGATGTTTCACTGGTGGTGTTATCTGTTGCGCAACACAATTAGGAGGCAGATCAGAGTCTGCACCCATCAGACCCAAATCTATCCCCAGCAGTCAATAATCAATCTAGAGACTATTAAATGGTGGCCTTTGTGTGATGTTGTTGAAGTTGAGTTGACTTAATCTGAATAAATGGTTTGTTCCTTACAATTAATGAACTCATTTAAATTAAAACTGTATATTTACCATTTTCTAAGGAATAAAATAACAACCCTTTTTGAAGAACAATCTAATAATCATCTAACGTATATGCAGATACAAAACACAAAAACAGGATTGTTGTACATGTACTGTAAAATGTTGTACAGTAAATATACCATATACATTTATGCACATCAGATTGTTAGTCATTAGTCATTAGTAAAAAGAAAAGGGAAGTATATAAGTATGCAATTCCAACTCCATAGCGATACTGTTATCAACAAGTCACTATATCACAACGTCATGGTGGAGCTGAAATTATGGCTGTTATGGCTTTTGGTTTTGGTGCACTACTCCTCATATGGCCAGTACTATGAAAAATTTCTAGGGTACCAATACGCTGCATGTTAATATCACCACAAACCTGCAAAAAATTGCAGCATCAGAAAGGAAGGTATCAGTCAACACAAAAGCGTTTCTTGGAAGCTACATTGATTTCTAGAGCACTCCACAAAGTGAATGACAGTTCCTTTGCAAATGTAAATGAGGCAGCAATCTAGTCTATCAGAAGGGCTGGAGAAGAGAGCTATTGTCAGGGAGTTGACAGTTTTTTTTCTGTGCTTGTAACGACCAATAAACTCTGGCTGTCAGGCATGTACTCTTCTTTATTATTTATATGTCTAAAGACTCTATCTATCTATGGAGTATTGCTCTTATGATTCAGCATAATAATCGGGCTCAAAAATGTTTTTAATAACTTGACAATTTGTTGTTGCTGTTCGTATGGAGAATATGCAAGCTAATTTTGCCAGCTTTGATCTGAAATTACTTCATCCTGAGACAGTTATTCACTGTGTCACTAAAAAAATCACACTTTATTTATCTAAATAGTGCCCTTCATAGCCCGAAAGGGTCAAAGACACTACCATTGAACAGGTGATGGATGAAAGGTTGACATTGTGAGAAATAATGTTATCTATATCACATATCAAAATCATTAGTAAATTAACTGGAAAAACAATAGAATAACTACTGTGTTAATGTGATTCCAAGGAGAATGCATAAAATTTTTACATTACTTTTAGGTTTAGGTGCACCTAGATTAATTTTCACAAACAGTGCTGAGAATGGTAGGTTTAAGAAAACTTTGGTCTGATATTTGTTACATTGGTGCAGTGACAGGCTAACATCTGCTGATGTCTCCTGACGCTGGTTCTGCCACAGGAATAGGCCACTCTGTAGGGATATCTGGTGTTGTTTTTAGAAAAGTCCCACTCAAGTCTTGCCCTGGATCTGGTCACTGCAACTTTAAATGTTCTGTTTAAATGCTGCTTTGCAGAAAAGCTATCCTCTCAATTCCTACTTGATGTATTCACCCAAAGCCCCCCTAAAATTAACTTGACTCTGTGTTCCAGTATATTGTTAATGTTATTTTAACATGATTATATAATACATCATATACATATTGCCATTATTTCACTTACCTTTGATTTTCATGATCTTGGTTAGAAACAGAGTAAACATAAATGAAAACATAAAGTCTCAATCTTAAGTTTCTCTATTTTTTCCAAGTTTCTTTTTGTTTCATTTTATCAATATTCATCTTGGCTGAGGAAACAGATAAGATAAAAGAGTATAAAACCATTTAAATCCTTAGAAATCAATTATGATCAAATCAAAAATGTATTTGTTCAGTGCTTTTTTATAACTTATGTCACAGAACAGCTTTACAGAAATCAAAATTAAGAAGGTGAACAGCATATGAAACAAAGGATAAAGACAAAACCCCCTGGTGAGCAAGCCAAAGGGTATCAGCGGTAAAACTCTCTCAGAGCTGGAGGAAGATACTTTGGGAGTAATCAGGCTCACAAGGGGGACCCATCCTCCAGACATAGTTGATAAAGGGACACTGGACCACCACATGTCTGCTGTAATACTCAGGTGTACTGAAGTAATGATAGTTTGGTAGTGTACATAATTCAGGGATTCAATGAGATGTATTGTCTTTCACATCCCATTGTGGTACATGAAGTGGAATGAAATTCTGAACAGTATATAAAATATAGGCAAGAATTGCTAATGAAATACAATAACAAATAAAATATATTTCTACACAGTTGGTGATGGCAGGTTGGGAAACTACTCTAGGGAAGGGTAGGAAACTAGTCAAGGTCCAGAAGATGGGCAGCCAATGTGAAGGGGTAGCAAGGGGAGCTTTGGGTTCATCTCAGATGGCTGATGGGAACCTGAGGTCAGTCTTTGAAGGGGTGGCAGGAGAGCTCAGGGTTAGCGTTTCATCAACCCAGGCCAGTGGGTCATTATTAACTCAGGAAAGGTAGAGAGATGTAATTAGTTTGATGTTTACATTTATGGAGAACAATTAATGTAAACATTACCAGAGTGTGGTGAGTGAATCTAGCAGAACTATAACAGCCTAATTAAAAGGAGAGAACAAGAAGGAACATAAACATGGAAGTATGTAGTGAAGTGTTCACCGCACTTTTTGCACATTTTATGTTACAGTCTTATTTCAAAATGGATTAAATAATCCCCCCCCCCCACACACACACACACACAAAATTCTACACACAATACCCCATAATGTGAGAATCATTGGTTTGAAATCTTAGCAAATTTATCCAAAAATAAAACGTAAATATAACATGTACATTAACAGTGTATTCACATAGGTATTTACTGCCTTTGCTCAATACTTTGTTGAAGCACATTTGGCTGAAATTACAGCCTCAAGTCTTGAGTATGATGCTACAAGTTTGGCACACCTGTTTTTGTGAAGTTTCTTCCATTCTTCTTTGCAGAACCTATCCAGCTCCATCGATTGGATGGGGAGCATTAGTGCATAGCCATTTTTAGATATCTTCAGAGATGTCCAATTGGGTTCAAATCTGGACTCTGGCTGGGACAATCAACATTCACAGAGTTTTCATTGGGCCACTTCTTTGTTACCTTAGCTGTGTGCTTAGGGTCACTATCCTGTTGGAAGATTAACCTTCATTCTAGTCTGAGTACCAGAGAGATCTGGAGCAGGTTATCATGAAGGATGTCTCTGTACATCGGTGCTGTCATCTTTCCCTCAACCATGACTAGTCTCCCAGTCCCTACTGCAGAACAACATTCCCACAGCATGATGCTGCCATAACCATGCTTCACTCTCGGAATGGTATTGGCTAGGTGATGAGCAGTGTCTGGTTTCCTTCAGACATGATGCTTGCCATTCAGTGCAAAAAGTTCTCTCTCATGGTCTGAGAGTCCTTAAGGTGCCTTTTGGCAAACACCAGAAGGGCTATCATATGCCACTCTACTATACATGCCTGATTGGTGAAGTTCCATAGAAATGGCTGTCCTTCTGGAAGGTTTTCCTCTCCACTGGAGCTCTGTCAGAGTGACCATTGTGTTCTTGGTCAGCTTGGTCAAATCTGTGTCTCAATACAATGCTTTCTTGGAGGTCTACAGACAATTCCTTAGACTTCATGACTTAGGTTTTGCTTTAACATGCATTGTTTACTATGGGACCTTTAATAAACAGGTGTGTGCCTTCCCAAATCATGTCCAAACAACTGAATTTACCACAGGTGTACTCCAATCAATATTAATGAATGTTATATTTTTGTGTTTTTATGAATAAACTTCTATAACTTTGTTGTGGGGTATTGTGGCTGTAACATAAAATGTTACATAAAAATGTGCAAAAAGTGAGGCACTGGGAATACTTGTTATATGAGTATCTATATTTATTTGTCATTTATTATTGTCCAATACACCTTAATTGACTAAATCTTAATGGTCAAATTATGTATTGGTCAGGACACAGGCAGAAAAATGTTTAAAAAATGTCAAAAAATGTTTAATACTATTGTAATGATCCCAGACAGGCTTTTAAAACTACACCAAAGTTCAGTGACCATTATTTTGAATAGAGGTCAGTTGATCTACAGATAATGAGAAAACAGACCCTTTTTGACTGAGGACAGAAGCTCAGATAAGCAAAGCTGAGCTAATGTATTCACTCTGAAACTCACAGGAGACACCACTGAAAAAGAAAGTAAACATTGAAATTCAAAAATTTAAATCATCAATGGTCATGTTCATCACATTAAAAATCCTCTTGACATGTTGCAGTCAGCTAATGATATACTTATCAAGGCTTGATCGAATTGGAAGTGGGGACGCAAAATGCACTAGAGCAGGGGTCGCAACCCGTGGCTTTTTTATCCTTATACCGCGGATCTGCGTGGCTTAGGAAAATACATTTTAAGTATTTAATTGGAATGCTTTTGTTGCGTTAATTCTTTTTCAATTTTCATTCTAAATTGGAAGATCATTGTGATCTAAAATTATACTTTATTATTTTCCATCGCTCAAAATAAGCATCACACTTGTGGAAGCTGGTTTACTGCCAAAACCCGGCAGGTGTAAATCAACCTGATCTGGATCTGGATCTGGATCTGAATCCGAATCCGAATCTGTAGCCGGATCTGGATCTGGATCTGACTGACATAGCTTACAAAGGCATGTGGGTGTCCGAATTCAAACACTTGACAGAGGATCTTGAAGATGTTGCCCGTCAGAAGTCACTCTTGTTCAGAATCAAAAATGGAGTGATATTGAGAACCTTCCAGGACAAACTTGTGTTTGAAACATGGAATGTTATCCCGACACCTATATAAACATGAAGAAATATGCATTTGAAGTCCTGTCGATCTTCAGGTCCCCATATAGTAAATATGTGAGCAGCTGTTCTCCACCATGAACTACGTTAAAAACAAACACTGCTCACAGACAAAGAGACAGCTTACAGTCCTGCAAAGGTGAAAGTGACTTCATACACCGATCTGCAGGTGCTCTGCGCAGAGCTTCAGGAGCAGAAGTTTCATTAACCAGCTCAAAGAAATATTTATTCAGATATTTTGCAGATATTTATTTTTCATTGTTTCGTGACATTGTGCTTTTTTCCCCCAGTGTATTTTTTTAATTCAGGTCCACTCTCCGTTACACAAAGATAAGGAAATAAGGACGATGGCTCACAGCATGTTTTTGCCTTTGTTTGCTACATGAATAATTTAAGGTCAGCTTTTTAACTAATTTGAAAGAGACCTTCAAAAAGCGCTCATTAAATAAATATCTAATTTTATTGGATTTCAAACTCACTATAGTAGTTTATACAAAGTGTAAAGGTAAGAAAAAGCAATGTGTTCTTTTTAGATGTCAATAATTATTTGAGGCTCACAGCGTTTAATTTTCATGGAAACCGGGTTCAAACAGCTCATTGGGTGTTAAATGTTGCCGACCCCTGCACTAGAGGAACATCAGAAAAGAAAAAAAGAAGGTGAGAAAATATGATGAAAAGTACTTAGAATATTTTACGAGTTATTGATACCGTTTTTTCCCAGGGGTAGGGGGGTCGCGAAATTTACTGGAGCCTAAAAGGGGGTCGCACAGTGAAAAAGGGTAAGAACCTCTGATCTAAATAGATTTCTATTTAGATGCAAAAAGCCACCCTGGAGGTAAATGAATTCCACATACAGGGTTTTGCCTTTCTTTGATTGAAAATCATACACTTCTTTTTTTTCTATGCTCCCTGGAGATAGAAATGATTACACTCATTTATATCATTTGCCAATAAATGGACCAACACCCACACCAATACATTTACTCAATTTGTATGCCATTGTGCTCTGGATAAAGTAGTTGTAATTAGTTGTTATTAGAATGTATACTTGTTATAATACAGATACTATTTGAACACCATAGTAATAAAGTCACTGTATATCATTTGAAAGATTACTGCTCAAGATAAATATTAACATTATATCAATTTGATGAAGATAGATTGTCAAGAACATTTACTGAATCACATTAAACTTAAAAGGTATTCTGGGGTGTTGTAAAGCACTATATTCATAAAACATTCAAGTAATCCTCATATCAATCGTGTGCTCGATATTATTAGCAATTTTAACAGTCATTAAAATGTACAACACTTAAACTGAAAAGTTTTAATGAACTCAGTTCATTTAATACAACTCCACTGTTTGCACCAGACAGGCCTTCCAGCCTAAATACAGAAAAATGCCAGTTTGAAGTTTACTTTAATTATAATTGGAATATTTAACTATAATTGGAATATGACTTTATTATGGAATATTTATGTAAAGATTGTTACTTGAAAATGCCTTCAAATAATGACATGCAAATTAAAAATGAATATGAATGTCTCTTCCAGGCAGTTACATGCTCCAAATGGCTGTGTGCAACTGCTGTAGCACCAATGTTAGCATAGCACTAACTTAATGATGTGAATCCCATATTTTCTTTTGGAAATTAGTTATTAGTTATAGAACCAGTTTAACTTGAATAAGTACTGGCTTTTTACAAAACCAATTAAAACATGTACAGTATGTACTGCTTTGCTATAATATTCTTGCAACTGACGTCTTTGACAAAATTATAGGAACAATATTATTTTTTAATTATTTTATTATAATTAAGAATCAACCCTGTTCACTGCTTAGAATCAACCCTTTTCACTATTACCAATCGTGACTATAGACTCAAATAAGCTCAAATGTTTACTCATTTTAGGGATGGACTTAGAGATAGGATGTGTGAATGTGCAGCTTGAACTAGTTGTGAATCAGCTATATTTTGCTTATAACAATTCCATTCAAAAATAATCAAATTAGTAAGAATACCCATTTAAAGCAGTCAGAACTGAGAAAAGCTGATAACAAAATGTTACAATTTTAAACATATTTTATTTCCTTGGCATCTACAGCACATGTGCTAAATGGCTTAGATGTAACCCTGCAAAGCTAAACTTTATGGGAGAAATTTACGACAAAATCAGTAATGAAATAAATGGTTGCTATTTGCCCCAAAGCTTTAAATGTATTCATTTTTATTAAGTGTTGGAGTGCTGTAGTTTTACACAGCAGTTGGAATTGTGTATTCCTCTGAACTGTCAAACAAATTCTGCAAAGCCAAAATATCCAGCCAACGATCCTATGAATAAGATTAGGGTCAAAGGTATTTTTATCGGAATGATGTACCATCCAGGTGTGACTAGTTAATGTGCAAAAGGGGGTGTGCATAGACTCTAGCAGGTAAAAATATAAAGGTTTCATCTTCTCAGCAGGGGGAAGAAAACATTTTAAGTGTTAGACATTTTATAAGTGACTCAGCAGGGTTCGTGTTCAGTTGAGGGAGACTGCCAGAAGGTACACTACAGCAGGAAATATTTATCAAAGCTGGTTCACTCCTCTACCCATCTCCTTAGAGAGACCAGGCACTGCTGCGGCTGCCTAGAGGCAGATCGCCTTCGCTAACTCAGTGAGACAAACACATTTGCAAATTGAGCACACACACAGAGACCTGCTCGCAATCTTTGAATCTTTGTTATCCTGTCAAACTGAACCAGTGTCAAGCATGTGTATTTACGCACGCATGTGTGTTCCACTAGACACACAGCTATACCCATCCCTAAAGATTGCACACTACATACTGAAGATATTAACTGTGTTTGAACAATTCAGCAGCAAGTGTCATAGCACTTAGCAGATGCTCTAATTCAGAGCCACCTACAAAAGCGCTTTGTTATTCTTACAGAAAATATCTGTCAATAGGCTACAGTACAAAGACCAAACTTTGGTATGAGTACCAAGATTCAATACACAACTGCTAGATACAAAGATACTTTTAAGTTTCATTGTCAAAGAGAACAAATAACAAGATGTTTGAAGACAGAAAGTGACTTGTTTGGACTTCCCAGGGAATGTTCATTCCACCACTTTAGTTCCAGGGCACAAAATAGTCTGGATGCTTGTCTTCCATGCATCTTGAGGGATCATGGGTCAAGCCAAGCTTACTTGATGCTCAAAGGACTCTTGGTAAAGATCAAGTTTGGACCATTGACATAAATTAAGGATGGGCTGGTATATTTTTAGCTTTGTAAGCCAGCATCAAGGTTCTGAATCTAATGTTCAGCTATAGGAAGCCAGTGAAGGGAACAAAGCAGAGGGGTTACATGTCTCCAACTGCGCTGCTACATTTTGGATAAGTTGCAAGGGCCTGATGGTCCACATAGGAAGGCCAGCTAGAAGAGAGATGCAGTAGTCATCTTGAAATGAACATGCACCTGAGTGCTTCTCTAAACAGAAAAGGTAGAAATGTTGTAAAGGAGAAATCTGCATGACCAAGTCAGGTTTGTAACATGTGCCAAGAAGGATAACCACAACTACACCAAGGCTTTGTGTTTCTGATAATGGAGTGACTAGTGAGATTTCAAAGGGAATGGCAAGATCATGGAGAGGACCAGTGGTTTGAGGGATGTCTATTATGTTCAGTCTTTCTGGGATTGAGTTTTAGCTGACATTCTGCCAATCATGATGAGATGTCAGTGAGGCATACTGAGATGTAAGTGCTTCCTGCTCAGTGCTTCCTGCATGCTAAGTGTTTGGTGTATCTGTAGAATAGCTGTTTGCTAGTACTGTTGGCCCCATCCCGATGTGCCATGGCGCTGAAGCCTACAACAGCAGTGTTGAACTGCTGGATGTCCAAGTGGTGTTCAGAAAACAATGTGGGCTTTATAGACAATTGGGGAAATTTTGAGGGCAAGCCTGGTCTTATAGGTAGGGATGGTGTCCAACCCACGTGGGAGGGTGCTGCCTGTCTTTCATGCAGCATAGCCCATAGTCTGTTAGTTAGTCGAAAGAGTAGCGTTAACAGCTGCTGACAAACCAGAGCCGGGACCAGGCTGCAGACAGACCGGCTAAACCATCTGCGAGATGCATTTAGAGATCACCTATGTTTAACAGTATTGAGAATTTGTCTGTGCCCCGAACTAAAGCTAAACACAGAAAAACTAAAACAGCCAGTCTTATAAACTTATTCAATATCCAGACTTCAAATTATAAAAGTAACACCTCAAATCTAAAGTTTGGTTTACTCGATATTATATCACTCAATTGAAAGGCAATTGTGAATGAAATTATAAATGCTCAGAAGCGCAGTGTTTTGTGCCTCAATGAAACTTGGACCTGATGATACATGGCACTAACTGAAGCCACAACTGAAGGTTATAATTATGTGCACAACCCCAGACTATCAGGCAGAGGCGGCAGAGTCTGTATAATCTATCAAAAATTTTTAGAAATTAATCAGATACACTATAAAACCCTCACCTACTTTGAAATTCTGGCACAAACAAGAACACACAGTCATTAATTAATGTTTATAGACCTCCAGGCCCCTACTCAGAGTTTTTAAAGAATTTAGTGACTTTGCTGCAGACATAGCAGTGTGCAGTGATAAAGCAATAATTGTAGGAGATTTTAATATTCACTGTGTGAAGGTAGACAATCCATTAAAAAAGGCATTTACCTCAATCCTAGACTCTGTAGGTATTATCCAGAATGTAACCGGGCTGACACACTACTGTAATCATACTCTGGATTTGGTTCTGTTCCTGGGTAGATAACTTAAATACTATATAATATATATATAATTAAATAGACATATCTTGTTTTAGTGAGATTGTAAGACAAACCATTAACCATTACAAATTGAAAGCAATGGGTTAAGTATGATCTAAACAATTAAAGGGCATTCTGACCATGCTTCCTAATCTTTCTAGAAGAACAGTATGATCTATTGCATCAAATGCTGTGCTTCAAGTCTCGCAGCATAGACAGGGACACACAATCTTGCTCAGAGAAAAGAAGATCATTTGTAATCCTAACTATGGTTGTCTCGGTACTATGATAAGGCCTGAATCCAGATTGGATCCAGGTATCTGCACAGTTGTTGGGGCACAGCTTTTTCTAAGATCTTAGATATAAAACACATGAATGATTATACCCTTATGTATACTGCACGTAAGATTTTTATTAAAAAAAAATGAATGGGCAAATGAGTAAAGAAAATCCATTGAAATTTCCTTTTGTGTTTTTTCAGTAGTTATTTTGCATGTCCCACATCATTCATCATCGATGAGCTTAAAATGCTAATAAAACTGACACTCTCATAACCATTGGCCATTCTGTGACATTGTTGCACTTCAAGGAGAATTCTGCTTTATTCATAGAACTCACAAAGCAAAGTGTAGAAGACACTGGAAAAATGCCATATGTGTATCCATATATTTCAGAAATGAGCATGACTCCTTGAAGGAATGTTACATGTAGGGAGACTACAGCACAAACAAATATAGATTAAAAGGTAGTTTAAAAAAGGGATATTTTAATCTGGTTTAACTCAGAGCCAGTCCTGACCAATGTGATGTCCTAACAGCCGCTGTGTTGTTAGCTTATCTTTGCCATTACTCACTCATTCACTCACTTGTGGTACTCCTTCCCCACAGACAGGTAAGTCTACAGCATGAGTAGGGGGTTTAATGTGCACATGCTTCACAGAAAAGTTTAGGGGAGATACTAAATGCTCATGCATTGTGCAAACAGTCAGAGCCAGGCTGAGTCAAAATGCTGTGGAATGACTACTCATTAAATGAGCATTGAATGAGCAAAAACACTGTGTAGTGGTTCCCTTATACTGCTATCACTAGTTAAAATATCAACTGCATTTTGTTTGTGAATGACTGATAATATTAAATAGACATAAAACATCATACATCATCAATGACATCAACAGCATTCTAGTCAAAATATCATAAGGTATCCAGCTTGTCGAAGTCACGCTGTCTGTATGATTGCTTGAAATTAATTTTCTTTTACATAAAGACT
Organism: Acestrorhynchus altus; assembly: GCA_034509495.1. NCBI lineage: Eukaryota > Metazoa > Chordata > Actinopteri > Characiformes > Acestrorhynchidae > Acestrorhynchus > Acestrorhynchus altus. The sequence goes on from CM067502.1 coordinate 34,633,638, forward strand.
GCAGATCAATCTGTTATCTAAGCAGAGTGATCTAAAATTAACATGGGAATATTTCACTGACAACATGTATTAGCCAACATTGGTATGATCCAGTAACCTGTTTATTTGTTTATTTATTGGAATTGTTCTGGCCATTAAATTACACTGAATGTCTCAGTGGCAATTAAAATAAATAAATAAATAAACATCCCAAACAACATAAAGTCAGATGTATTATAATCACCAGTAGAACAGTACAAGAAAACTGGGCACAAAGACTGGGTGTTTCAGCTCATTCACTAAAATGTTCGGAGTGTATATTTCACCAATAACTGCTGCATTCGGCCCGACAACTCAACTCAGCTCTGACTAGTTTCTCACACATTTCAGGGCTTATGTTATTAAACCTTTAAATTGTGGTTTTGTGGGTGTTTTGTAATATCAAAGAAAAATAGTATAAACAGTATTAGCAAGAGTGAATTTGTTTGCCTATACTGTCTATGCTACTAGCAGGCTCTGATTATACTAATGCATCTCAAAAAATAATTAATAATGCAGCAGTTTGTACTAAAGGAGCCCCAACCAAGTATTGAATGTATAAATGAACATACTTGTCAGAAGTTGGACATTCCGTACTCATTTAATGTTTGATCTTATGGCACCTTTTTTATAATTCAAGAAACTGAATAATTGTTTTTGATTAGCTGTGAACCAAACTGGCTTTACATATTACCCTTTCCATGTAATGATATACACCATATTCCAAATCATCATGCAAATTATAATTTTCTCTGATTTTCGTAAATGGTCAATGCAAATGACAGTAAGTCATTCAAGTCAACTGTTTTATTGAACAATCCTCCCAATAATAACAATATAAGATAACTTGACATGCCCTGTTCCAAATTATTATGCACAATGGAGTTTCAAAACCTTTTATAGGTTGCTATTTATAAAAACTTCTTAAAAGGCGATGTTACATGTTAATATAGGACTCCATTTTTGAAATCACTTTCACAATTCTTACATCTATTGAACTTGTGAGTTTTTGGGCAATTTATGTTTAAATTATTTTGCAGGATGTCAGAACAGGCTCCCAGAGCTGCTGTTTTGATGTGAACGGCTTCCCACCTTCATAGATCTTTTGCTTGATGATACTCCAGAGGTTCTCAGTAGGGTTGAAGTCAGGGGAGGATTTTTCTATGCTTTGCACAGTTCTTTTTTTGTACAATGGAAGAAAGTAGTCAGAAACATACGTCATTTTCATACCTCCAGGAACTTAAATGGGCCTGCCAGCTCACTCTCCCCATGATTCTGGCCCTAAACTTGACTTCCACCTCCTTGCTGTTAATGCAGTCTTGTTGGGACATGGTGGCCATCCACCAACCATCCACTTCTCCATCCATCTGGACAATCTAGGGTTGCACGGCACTAATCAGTAAACAATACTATTTAAAAATTTGTCTTTATGTATGCCTGGGCCCACTGCAATCGTTTCTACCTCTGAGCATTGGTTAGGGGTGGCCAAATAATTGGTTTATGCACAGCAGCAAGCCTCTAAAGGGTACTACACCCTGAGGTTTATGGGACTCCAGAGGCACCAGCAGCTTCAAATATCTGTTTGCTGCTTTGTAATTGCATTTTAGCAACTGCTCTCTTAATCAGATGAATTTGTCTGTCAGAAACCTTCCTCTTTATGCCTTTATCTAAACAAACCCATCTGTGCTGTGAATCAGCCACAAATCTCTTCACAGTATGAAGTTTTCATGACAAATATTTATATTTGTCATGTCATATTTATAGTCATATATATATATATATATATCCAACAGAGGGATCCTTTTTCTTTCCCATACTGCTTGAAACCTGTGGCCTGCTTAACAATGTTTAATTGAAAAATAAACTAACAAAAAAAATTTGACACATAATCTAATTTGCATACTTATATGGAAAGCTGTATGTGTGTGTCTATATAAATTGATATATATTATATTATACATATAAACCCTGTATTGATGTGTGAGAGCATAATTTTTAATCCTATGAATTACTAATAAAACCTAGCCTGTGAAAAGTACTGCTTCCACGCAACAATGTTAGTTCTGAGACAGTTTTACAAACTTTTTCTTTCAACTGTTACATCTAGCCCTTCAGTTATTACATTTAGCCCTTCAACGTTTACATTTAGCCCTTCAGCAAAGATGAGAAAAGTAAAATGATACAATAAACAATGTTTTTCCCACTGTATTTGTAAAATGGTTTGGTTTAATGGTAAATGGTTTAATATTTTATAAGATTACAGTGGGTGTTTCAACTCCATATCAAAACTAAATTAACATTAAAACCAAATGCAATCCTCCAGGTGTCCAATGACTCTTTGCAAAAATAGTTTCCTGCAAAGGAGAAATGAAGAATGCAGTGTAAAGATTACAGCAATCAATAGGCTATTTCACCAACCTGCCCAATCCCCTATGAGAGCCATATATTACCTTGACCTTGCACTAAGACTTGACACTGATGACTAAGTGCCTGCCTAAGTTCCTTACAATCATTCTGGCTGCTGGCCATAAGCCTAAGAAAAAGCACTTCATGTAGGGGAGAGAAAGGCATAAACCAAGCTGGGTTTCTAAATATTTTAAAAACTATTTGAGCAAGATAACTACTTTGCACATGCAAACTGCACATCTGTGACTTGAACACTAAAGTCTTATTTTGGTATTCACTCAAGTAGTGCTGAAGTTAGCTTGGAACCTGTGAAAATTACTTTACTTTCATTATTTTCATTATTAAGTGAGAATTCAAATTTTCTAGACTCAGACAACTGCTGATATTCACTTGTATAACTGAATCCCAGTTTAAATGTCAATCCCAATGTTAAATATAAGTTTCCAGTGCATGTTTACTGCTCTCTCCACATATTCAGGCTAATCCTGCATGCAGCCTCTGACTCTAACCTTTCCTGAGTCAATGATGAACCCATGGGCTCAGGCTGATGAAAGGCTAATCTTGAGCTCCCCTGCCACTACTTCAGAGGCTGACCTCAGGCTCCCCTGTCACCCATCTGAGATGGACTCAGAGTGTACTGTCAAATTGCAGATTTCTAATTTACCATTTATATCTAAGATCTTATTATAAGCTGTGGCCCAACAACTGTGCAGATACCCACTGAATAACCAAATATATGAAAAATTCCAATCTGGATTCAGGCCTCATAATAGTACTGCCTTGTTAGGATTAAAAATGATGTTCTTCTTGCCTCTGATCAAGGCTGTCTGTCCCTGCTTGTGCTGCTAGTGCAGCATTGGATACAATGGTGTGTCTTCCAATCTCGATAATGATATGGAGTCCAACAGAGCTCTATTTTAGGACCATTACTGTTCACACTTTACATGCTTCCATACAGCCATGGCATTAACTTCCACTGTTACACAGATGATACTCAACTGTATATATCAGGCAAACTGGTAGTTTAAAGAACTGTATACAAGAAGTAAAATATTGGTTGTTACTTCTAAATTGTAACAAAACAGGTGCTCCTTTTAGAAAGACCCCCAGCTCTGGAATAACCTACCAGATTATGTTCAGGACTCAGACACTGTCTCAAGTCTAGGCTGAAAATGCAACTTGTTCAGTGTATCATTTGGTTATTAATGTCTTAGCTTAGTTAAAGGCTGCAGATCAAGGACCCTGAACTCCCAGCCACCACTTCACATTGGCTGCCCACCTTCTAGCTACTGGACCTGGACTAGTTTCTCACCCTGCCCTGGACTAGTTGCCCACCTGCCATCACCATCTTGGTAGAAATTTACACAGACCCTAATTAGCTGCTGTTGTTACTATTATGTCCACCCTCAAGGTAACATTACTTCAGTACACCTGAGAATTACAACAGTCCTGTGGGGGTCCAGTGTCCATGAATTATGAATAAGTAGTTGACCAGAGGAGGATGGGTCCCCCCTTGTAAGCCTTGTTCCTCCCAAGGTTTCTTCTTCCAGCTCTGAGGAATTTTTTCCTTGACACTTACCATTTGGCTTGCTCACTGAGGTTTTTGTCTTCATTCTTTGTTTCAGGAGTTGGTCACCTTTTCATTTTTGATTTTTGTAAAGCTGCTCTGTGACATACAAACACAAATACATTTTTTGGATTGATTGAACCCTAACCCTAACCCTAGACCAGAGGAGGATAGATTTAGTTCCTCAGCCTGATTCCTCCCAAGTTTTCTTCCTTCAGCTCTAAGGGAGTTTGTCCTTGCCATTGTTGCCCTTTGGTGCGCTCACAGAGTTGTTTTTGTCTTTATCCTTTGTTTTATGTGTTGTTCACCTTCTTATTTTTTATTTCAGCTGCTCTGTGACAACAAAAGTTGTAAAAAGTTCTGTATGAATACATTTTGATTTGACTGATCAGTGAGGGGTTGATTATGTCACAAACTGATACATACATACATACATACATACATACAATAAAATATACTTTTTTAAAATATTATTGGTAAATAAAGATACATCAAACTACATAAAACAGCAGAAAATTGGTTTGAAATGTTAATTAAGAAAAATAAAAGCAGAACAATTTGTGGATAAAACAGGCAAAATAAAATGACTTTTTTGTTTGTATTTTTGTCAAATTTAGTATGACACAGGTACCATAACAGGTACCATAACAGGTACCATAACACTTTGACATTATTCTTTACATTTTTACATTTCAGACTATAATGCTTAAATACTCAAAGTTATTGAGACATGACATTCTTCCTAAACTTTAACCCAGTAAGCCCATTCTCAGCCTCACACTTTTTGCTGTGTGTAACAGAACACTGAAGACAGTTCTCTGAATTACAAACTGAAATCTAACAGGAGGTCAAGGCTGTGTCTTTCAAAATACCACATCTGTGAACCAGCTGAACAAACATGGCTGTCAGGTGTACGCACAAATTATAGAAGCACTATAAAAAGAAATGAATATGTAGAGGTAATGTACACTTCATTATTGTGCAAAGTTCAAGGTTCAAGGTTCAATTTATTTGTCACGTACATAGTTATACACAGTACAACGTGCAGTGAAATGCTTCTTTACAACTGTCAACACCCACAGATCAATAGGGGAGAAGGGAGAAGGTAAACAGGATAAACACTGCCTCATTTTACATTTATATTGAACTACACTGTGTGTCTTTCTCAGGATTTTGCAAATAAAAAGTGATACAATCCTGCATAACCTTATTTTTATAGATATGGTTGGATTTAACTTGGTGGAAGAGGGATAAACATCAATGGCCATAGAGCTATATTGAATGTCCAAGGCCAATGGGGTGGTAACATCACAATGTGTCCTGCAGAATAGAGATCTTCACTGCTTAGGTCCTTACAGCATGAGTCACACTAGTGCATTTTTAGATGGACTGCACACCATCACCACAGTAGAAATCCCAATGGATACAGATGAGATAGGTGAGATACATTACCATCTTTCTATCCATCTATCACCATGTGAGGGTGATAAAGGGTTAGGGCCAGATCCAGATGTGTGGAAAGATAATGCATAGGGTTTTTTATTCATGATCTCATTTTTGACTCCAGAATTATTTTTCTGTATTTTGATTTAAATGATGTCTATAGAGAAAGAAACACTAGTAACACTGTGGTTGACACCAGATAGCAAAACAGAACACAAGAACAATTAGAAAAAAAAGAGTCTTCACACAGACTCTGACTGATCAGGGAGAAGGGGCAAGGCTAATGATATCACTGGCCCAGATATTGGTTTAAATGAGAAAATTAGAAAGGAGGAGCCATTCACTCTATTTTTTGGTTCACACTGTTCAAATTTCAGAATAAAAGTCTTAAGAATTGATAATACTATTACATACATAACAAAAATAAAGGACATTCAGAGTTTTTCTTATTTGATTTGATTTGGACTAAAGTCACATATTTTGAAGATACCTAGACATAAATAGATAAAAAAATTAAGAAATATTATTATAATAAATATTACACATATTCTTATCTATTTAATCAATACAATTAATAAAACACCCTGGAAGATCAATTTCCAACAGGATGTAAAGTGTTTTTTAGCTCAAAAACAAACAAAAAACAACAAAAACCTACATACTCAAAGAAGTTTAGGAGCAAGTATTTTTTAGCAGAACATTGTCAAATTCTTAGAAATATTTTGATTATCTTAATTTTTACATCTCAAATGAAGTCTGGCATATGTGACTCACTTTTTATTTTTGGTGAATAAAAAATTATGTTAAACAATGAAAACATCCCACAAAATTGGCCTAGGTTTCAAAAGGTTAAACTATATAGATCTTCAAATTCAAACTAATGATTAATGTTAGAAGTCTTATCAGAGTTCAAACAACAAGAATTAAGTCCATGACTGCCAAGATCTGAAGCAAGGCTGTTCCTAATTTTTACCCTGTCTAAGAGGACAGTGTAGTCTGTGGTGTCTTATAACCACATAAGACACATATATATAAATAACCACATATTACCTCAAAAACATTTCTATAAACAAAACTGTCCTCCTTGCTGGTCACTGTTTTGGATGTGTGGTGGGAAATTCAGTTAACAAGACCACAGCTCACTGCTGCATGTGTTTTCAATTTGAAAGGGTAAGTCTATCACCCACTCACACAGTCATTTTCTCTGTACTTCAACTGCTGATCCACAAAAAAATTGAATTGCAATTCAGTTTGGTATTGCAAAGATTTTGTAGCTGACCTCCTTATTCTACACCGAGTCATACATGGAAAGGAATTTAATCCAGCTGCTATGGTCAACATATTGTTTTTGCTTGTGAAGTCTCCATTTTATTATAATATACTACCTACCTATGACCCTCACTCGCAATTTTTATAGGTGTCAGTGTTTCAAAGCCATCCCCTGAGGTAATGCCACATCATAATCAATTTACATTCTGCTATTCCATGAATTTTCACATTAGTGTTTTTTTGTGAGAGACTGGACACTAGAATGTGCTTCTTATTTAGGTTTTCTGTTCCAATGCAGCAATTATATTACTTATTATTCTTATTGTTGAACAGAAACCAGAATGTAATTGATTCACTTAAAGTGGAAAAAGAAAATGCTGGTTGGAATAATGACGATGATGTTACCTAGGCCAGGCAAGATGCTGTAAGGGTGACAAATAACCTTGCAGCTTAAAATGATCTTTAACCAATAAATCTCTCAGGATTATCATCAAATTGCATTGCATTTTGAAACTAGCAGAATGTACATAGATTGTATATAAATAGATTGATTAGTGCTTATCTAAAAAAATGACAGAAATACAAAGCTACATCTTTTCTCTAGATTCTCTAGCTACATCTTTTCTCTATTTACATGTTTCTGTAGATCATGATCATTAGCATGAAGGGTTTGAAGTTGGACAATCTATCTAGCAAGTGTAGGCAATCAAACCATTCAAACGTAGCAACTTTGGCTGAATTTTCCTAAAACAATTAAGCACAAACATGATTCTCGAACAGTCTCACTCAGCTAAGATGACCTTAACAGATGCCATTGGAAAACTGGGCCTCTGTGATTGATTCTTGATTGAAGACTTGCTCTTTTTCTCTGGGCTGTAAAAGTAATATCTACAATTTTTGTTGTCCTGACCACATGAAACTCACATGAACAGCTTTAACATCATAGTTGTGAGCGATCCTGAAAAAGGATACACTGACCTAGAATCAAGCTCTTTTGACCCCTTGTGAGAGGTGTTTGCATTTGTGGCAAATACCTTATAAATGAATTAATAAGAAGCAATGGTCTGCACAAATAAAAATCAGTAATTATTATTCATTAATTTAATGAAATGCGAGAGTACACATGAGAGATTCCCTTCCCTTCTGCAAACTACACAAATACAAAGCCATGTCTATTCTCTTTTAAGGGACAGACATTGAAGCTGTGCTCTATGATCATGTAGGACATCAGCATGCAGGGTTTGACGAGGACATTCTTTCCAGTGGAATATTTAGTGCACTACTTAAGCAAATTATAAAAGATGGATTGTTTCAACACTAATGAGCAGTTTGTTGATATTGTTTCCCTGAAGTGTGTTTTGTCTGTTCACTGTTGGCATCCTCACTGAAGCAGGACTTGTCATCTGCAACAGACACCAGTTTGTAACATCTGCAATAGTCCCTATTTGAGAGTTAATGACAATTTGAAGTAAACTAATAATGAATAAATGTTAGATGTGGTGCTTAAAGGTTTAAGGCTAGAGGTTTGCTGGATTTTTCCTGAGCCAGTTCCAGTTGCAGAATACAGTACATACTGTGTATGTTAGTATATTAGTATGTAAACAATGATGGTTCAGTTTCACCTGTGTATAAATGAGAAAATTCTACTGCTGATCTATGGTGAACCTATAAAATTAACTAATTAGCTTCAAACATGGAAAACATGTCTATGTAAGTAGGCATTTGGGCTTTTGTGCTAAATGTCCTTGTTGCATAACTTTAATTTGGTTTTAGACAAATAAGATGGCGGGGTTTACTACATCTATATAAACACGAATGCACTCCAATAAACTAAATTAGACCATTGATGGGTTTTAATCAATTTTCTGTATGTATTTGTCCTTGGATCATCATCCTTGTGTGTGCATCTTTATTTTTCCTCTTTGGTTTACTGCCTAGCCTCCTTGTTGGTGGCTTTAAGAACAAGTTGGATATGCTGTAAGTAAGTAGGGATTTAGCATGCTCCCCAAGGTGTGCAATTCAGTTTGAGATTGTGTTTAAGGGATGAATTTAATATGGTGTTGCTGTCATTTATATTCAGTAGATAATAACCATTCAAATGTTCAGGATGCATACAAGTGCTCCCCCCTCCCCCCCATGGTTAGGTCTGACCACAGCTTGGTGAACCTCTACTACTATAAGCTACTGGTATATGCCACTGGTGAAGAGTCAGGCTATAACCATGCGGACAATGAGGAGATGGCCTGAGGATCGAGTAGTATCGAGTACTAATTTTGCATATGAGCCTTTTTAACATTTTAGCAAGCTCTGGGTATGTAAATATGCAAACGTATACAACACAATAGTAGACTGAATGTAATAAAATTATTTTTAAAAATGTTCATTAAACTCAAGTCACATTTGCATGATTTATTTAAAGTCATAACATGGACACCTATTTACAAGTATTATAGACAATATGACTAGTATAACAGTGTAAATGCTGTGCATACATGTTTGTGGGTTTACACAATATCTGCCACAGTAATCTTAATAAAACAGATTTGATGCCACACATCTAATGCAACTGGCATGCGACATTTGTAGATTTTTTTGGGACACATGGAAGCACTGTTGCTGTTAATGAGGCCATCTGGTAGTTCATAGGAGGCAAGCATGAAGCGTAATTTAAGAAATTAATTCCTTAAATTGCAAACCTAAAAACTGAAAGAGAGAGAAAATGGCCATAACTTATTTGGGATCAGTGTTCCAAATATAATTTTAATGTTTCATGCAAAATAAAAATTGCTTTTCATTTAACAGTGGTTTTTGTGCCCTCTGTGAAAATAGCATGCTAAACTAATGGAGTAAGAAATGTGCCCTGTGCTCTTAGGGGATATTATGAGCCTTAGACTTGGACTGCAGTTTTAAAAAGCCTGCCTTATTGTATTGTAAGGACATATGGGATAGCAAAGTTACCCAGACTGATAAATATCAAAGAATGAGGCAGACTTGTGACATTTACTATGTAAGATAGGCTGGCAGGTTTTGACTGGCAGTATCATACTCAAAAAAGTTCTTAATAATTCTGTATGATGGCATTAACAGTCTCTGTATGATGACATCACCTGCATCAAGGGAAATCTTCATACATTTTGTACTTGGCAAATAATGATTCTGAGTCTGAGTCTGATTTCTGTGAAGCTGCTCTGTGACAACTTCAGTTGTGAAGAGCGCTATACAAATAAATGTTGATTTGATTTAATTTCTGTTTGTATACACAGGGAAAATGGTTGCTTGCACACCTTCCAAGAGAATATTACCATCTGTGTCCCATTAAGATTAAATGTAGACTGGCCAAAGTCTTTCTATGCTACAGTAACATTACTCACTTCAGGGCTGCAAGCAGAAATTCTTGCTGGCAGTCTGGCCCAAAATGTGTCCAGTACAGTCTCTATGGATTTTAAATGGACAAAAGCCTGCTGGAGTGCTGGCTGCACTTAGTGTTTTCTTAGTATGATTTTGTTGTGGAAATTGCACATTAGAACATTATATTATCCATCTTATGAAATATTTCACAAGGCTTTCACAATTCTAAATGGTAGGCTTGGTTCAGTGGGCAAACAATCTCTTCATGCTCTCTTCAGTGTCTCACTAGCACTTTAAAGCAAAATTGAAAAAAAAAATTGAATATACAATTAAATTTGTTCATAATTTATTTCAAAAGAGTAAACACACACACACACACACACACACACACACACACACACACACACACACACACACACACACACACACACACACATATATATATATTGGTTGCAAGTTTAGTTATTTTAAGACACTTCTGATGCTTTCTCTCCTTCATGAGTGACTTGATATCGGGAACACTGCAGTTGAAGCCCTTCAGTCCAAGAACAAGCTGTTCTTACCCTTGTTGCATTTACACCTTTTCCAACTACATTTTTCCTTTACAGACAACATTTCAATAATATATTTTGATACAGCACTCTGTGAACAGCCAGCATTTTCAATAATGATCTACTGGGGCTTACGCTCCCTGTGGAGAGTGTTGACAATCGTCATCTGAAGTCATATATCAGTAGTCTTTCTCATGGTTGTGGTTGCATGTGCTGAATTAAACATATATAATTGAGTAATTTTTTCAAACTTGAAAATAAGTTTTCTAATTGTTTTAATTTTATTAATATAAAATATATCAGTTTACACTTAAATTAACAATTAAATGAACCAAAATAAACTTTTTCATTATATTCAATTTTTTGGAGACACTAGTGTGTGAAAATTGGTATGTCATGCTCCTGGGCTTTCCCTACAGTCAGAAAGTGTAATTAGCTTTCTGAGGCTCCCCTAAAAGACTGAAAACTGATAGATATAGAAATTTCCATGAAACTGAAAAAAACATTTGGATTGAGTGAGTAGAATAATATAACAGGATTTTATATAAATAGGACTTTTACAGTCACACAGTATGGTTATTATGTGTTGTTGTCCCTATTTCACCAATAGTTATATGATAAGAAAAATCCTGCATAACCTAAACATAATAGGTTAACCATTGCATTAACTTTTAACCAATTGTTCACTTTTGAAATATGTGTTTAATTTATTTTTTATTATATTCATTAAAAAGAATATTACATGTACATAAGTAGTCACAGCCTTTGCTCATTACTTTCTTGAAGCATCTATTGTAACAATTACAGCTTCAAGTATTTTTGAGTATGCTATAAGGTTGGCACACCTGTTTTTGGAAAGTTTGTTCTTTGCAGAACCTCGTAAGTTCTATCATGAGATGAGTAGTGTTAGTCCACAGGTAGATTTCTCCAGAGATGTTGAATTGTGTCCAAGTCTGAACTCTGGCTGGGCCACTCAAGGACATTCACATAGTTGTCCCAAAGCCACTCCTTTGTTATCTTGCCTGTGTGCATATTGTCTTCCTGTTGGATGATAAACAATCATTCCAGTCTGAGGTGCAGGCATCTTTCCCTCAACCTTGACTCTCCCAGTTCTTGCTGCAGAAAAACATCCCCACAGCATGAAGCTGCCACCACCATGCTTCACTCTAGGAATGGTATTGTCTAGGTGAGGAGCAGTTCCTGGTTTCCTCCAGATATGATGCTTGGCATTCAGTCCAAAATGTTTGATCTGTTTGTTCCTCATGGTCTGAGAGTGGGCTATCATGTGCCTTTTACTGATGAGTGGTTTCTGTCTGGCCACTCTACCACTGGGTTCTTGGTCACCTCCCTGACTAACTTCCACCACAATCACTCAGTTATTATGAATGATGAAGGCCTTCGATGCAGCAGAAGTTTTCCTGCACCCTTCCCCACATCTGTGTTGATACAATCCTGTCTCAGAAAATTCCTTACACTTGGTTTGTGCTCTGACAAGCAGTGTCTACTATGGGACATTATATAAACTGGTGTGTGCATTTCCAAATCATGCCCAACCAATGAAATGTACCACAGGTTTACTCTGTAGAGCTGTAAGCTGTAGAAACATCTGAAGGATTATCAGTGAAAACAAGATGCATCTGAGCTCAGTGTCATGGCAAAGACTGTGATTATTTATGTATGTTATATTTTTGTGTTTTTATTTTTAATAACTTTGCAAAGATTTCAAACAAACATATCACTTTGTCATTGTAGGATAACGTATGTGCATTGTTGACAGGAAAAATAATTTAATCTATTTTGAAATAAGGCTGTAACATAAACTGTGCAAAAAAGTGAAGAGCCATGAATACTTTTTGGATGCACTGTAAATCTGTCCATCCATGTACTGGTGCATCTCAGAAACTTTGAATATTGTGGAAAAGTTCATTCATGTTCATAATTTCAAAAAGTTAGATTTTATGTTCATTACATGTAAAGTTACATTTCATACCTTTTTTGTTTTACTGTTGGTCAGGATAACCTCCCAAAAAACAATTTGCAATATTTAAAATCTGTTTCCAGTAAATTACAAATCAGTGTCATTAAAACAGAAGCTTTAACTTAATCACATTAACACCAATGTGGACTAAAAACAGACAGACTAAGACTAAAAAAGGACCATAAATACACAGACAAGACAAAATAGCTGGGACTGGTTGACAATTGGGCAGAGTTACAAATGAGACACAGATGGAAACAGGGCAGAGCTGGGCAGAGACGAGATCAAAAACAACACAGAGCCATGAGCTAAAAAGCACATGGCAAACCAAAACAATACAGAACAATGACAGGAAGGACTGACAGGGGGACAGAATAAGACAAAAGCACGACAGACAATAAGATTTAACCATACCTGCCTACAGGAACATATAGCTGACACAGATTTGCAAATGCACACACACACACACACACACACACACACACGCACGCACGCACGCACGCACGCACACACGCACGCACACACACACACACACTCACATGCACACGCACACACACGCACACACACACACACACACACACACACACACACATACACACACACAATCTGTGTAGTCCCTGTAGAGGACTGAGCAGTGGAGCTGTGGACCTGTATTCCACAAAATTATGGTATTTTGGGATGCATTTGGGATTCAGAGAGTTGAGGATGAGGTGGGGTGGTGGTCATCCAACATCCTGAACTCTGAATCCTCACAGCAATGCTCCAAAACCTAATATTCCCTGGACAGTAGCAGCAGTTAATCCAACAAAAGCAGGAAAGGCTCTTTTTGAACATACTTTTTTTAGGAACAGACATTGAATTATTAAACTGGTAATGGGCATATAGGATTACTTTCACCAACAATTTTGAATGTTTAAATTTTTTCCAAATGTATTATTATTATTATTATTATTATTATTATTATTATTGCACTTATTATACTTCATATATTATAGAACATGCACAAACGTTTGTTTAAAAACCTCTAAGGTTTTACGTTATGTTAATGGCTGATACAGAGATCTTGGGATGATTTGCAGTTGATAAATAGTTTTAACATTTTTTGTTGGGCTTTTTAATTAATTAATTCAGTTCTGTTCAGTTTTGATTGTAATTTGTTTTATTTATCCAACCTTGTTTTGTTTCAGTCACCCACATATAAATATTACAACTTGCCAATTTGTCAATATGTAATGGGTGCATTAACATATTACTTTGTCTTATGAATCCAATCTAAAAATGCCCTCTTTGCTTTAGAAATGTGTCATTTGTCAAGAGTTTTCCTTGGTTACAAAAAAGAATAAACTGTTCTATTCTAAGCCACATGCAGAGAGCCTTTGTTACAGCCTCAAAGAGAGCAATTTGTTCCATAGAATCTATGTGCCAATGCAAGTCAGTGCACTGAGCCAAGGAGTAGCTTGGGGACTCTGTGCCATTAAAACTACATTATACTCCAATCTGTAAATCTCCAGGGAATCACTGGGCTGTTGCTAGGCTGCCATTGAGAGTCAGAATGGAGGAGGGACACTTGCAAGCTGCAAACTCCAAATCTGTAATCAGGAGGCTAACTGCAATTCAAGTTTGACGTCCCGAGACTGACATGTTGCCCTTTTTTAGAGGCAATGGTAATATGAGCTTGATTTGTGTTTACTATGCTATTTAATACACAGACCAATTTACCCCAAGGCACATAAAACATACTTACTCAAACTGCTCTAAAAACATCCATAGAGGATGCATCTATTTGATAGAAAATAACTGATTAAGACAGTTCTGTTTGTTGTGATTGCATATCAGGATCAAACATCAGTAGTTAGCATTTACAATTTCTGTTTCTTAGTTGTTCTGAAATCATTTACATTTCTTTGTGCGATTCTCAAAGTAGGACACATAGGATGAATAAACTCAGTGACACAGAAAAGCCTAATAAGTGGCTTTGTGTGTGTGTGTATGTGACTGGGGTGGATGTGCAGGTGATGTTGCTTTGAACTAACACAGCTGTAGCACAGCGTAAGAGGAAGCTTGGGAATACTCAGTGAGCTATGTTTATAGAGTGCTTCAAATCTACTGTGGGTGTAGAGAAAGGAATATAATTTTACAAATTAAAAATGTTTCTAAAAATACATTCAAAATTATTTTTACTGTTCTAAATAACATAATTATTGGCAAACGAGTCATTATTAGGTATTGGAATATTTATCCTTAGTAGCAGCTGAATTGGAGATGCTTACCATTTCAAAATCAGCAACTGGCCTGCACTACAAATCCGTGAAATCTGGCTCAGGTATAATTAGATCAGAAACCATCACACTGGCATTACAGAGTCTCTTGCTGCCAGATTTAGCTTTATGAGTGTGCCAAATTCCAAAAGACTGAAGAACACAGTTTTCACCAGAAAACTGTAACTAAATCTGCAGAGCATACAGTATGTTGCTACAGTTTGTTTGGGTGGAAAGGCACCATTTTCATACAAGCTGTTAGAAATTCGGCATACAGGAGTCAGGAGACTGGAGGTTCAGATTGTGAGTTTATTCAGGTGCAGACAGAGAAGCATATACAGACACTGCTTAGTTGGTCAGTAGTCTGGTTGGTCTCTCAGTTCACCTTGTTAGTTTGTAGTCTGATCAACCAGTTCTGTCCGATCTTCCCAGTCTGAAGGTCTGTCCAGTCTGACCTGAATCCAGTCTGAAAGTCGATCCAGTCTGAAACTCAATCCAGTTTGCAGATCTATCCAGTCTTAAAGTCAACCCAGTCTGAAGTCGATCCAGTCTGACCTGAAGGATTTTAGGAGGATATTATATACATTGTGGAAGAGGTAGGAGAGGGATGGAAGAGGAAGAAGAGGAGTTTAAGGATGGGTACGTAGGGGATGAACTGGAGTCACTTGGGGTAAACAGGGTTGTATGCATAGAGATAATGGAGTAAGGAATCTCTACACATGTGGCCAACCATCAACAGTCTTCAGGGGGTTGATTGTATCACCTGTAGCACCTCGTCTGAGATGACCATTTGCTAAGACAATGGTGAAAGGGGCATATTTCTCTCAAAGCTTAGTCAGATGCACAGTCATATGTCAAATACAACACCAGAGATTGACATGGCAACGTTATTGGTAAATTTACCAAATAGTAAAAAAAAATCTGATGTTGGGTTTCAATCATTTGTATTTGTGGCAGGTAATGGGTGCTGACAATATAGAAATCATGTTTCTAAGTTGAACCAGTTTAAATGGAGGTCTTTTGGGAGCAGGTAATCCATTAAATGTGTCATTTTGGAGCCAAGTTTGAGAAACACTGTTCTAGGGGAGGCAGTGTGTTGAGTGAGCTTTGTTCATCAGTGATTTGCATGATGGGACATGAATAGTGTGAGCAGAGCTGAACTTCATGCAGATTAATTGAAAATGTTTCTGAGAACAATTTGCAACTACAAAAATGTATAACCAGATGTGTTGTCTGATGTTAGCAATGCATGTTTACTGCTTGAATTTTGCTTTCCTCTGGGCCATTATGCTTTCTAGTTATAAACAGGTGAGCTATGAGGTGAAAACGGTTGAGAACCCCTGGCTGACAATACAGAATAAGGGTTCTAAAACTCAAAAAATAATGCAACACTTTTGGGTGCCATGGATAAAGTTTCTATATAGAACCAGCTGTAAACGTTTAGCACTAGTCTAAAGAACCCTTCAACCAAGCAAAGCACAAGTTCAGCATTCAATTCTTTGCATTGCCATGGTTCTATATAAAAGTGTTTGTTTACTAAAGAACCTTTGAAGAAGCTCTTTTCAAGAGGGTATATTATGACTATGTTTGTATGGCTGGGAAATAGAGAATTGATTCTGAATATGGTGATACTAAATTTTGAATTGAATGCTGCCATCTAGAGTTTATAGTGGGTAAAAAGAAAACCATGACTTTTTCCTTGATAGAATTTGTTTAAAGAAAAATATCTTCATCATAATTTTCAGAAGATATGTATAATTTCCAGATAATTCGAGGAAATTAAGTCTCTTCAGATATCTTTTGATTCAACACTCGTCACTTATAACCTTCAATGTAGAATAATCACTGTTTAATATAATTTTTAAAGGAAATTAAATGATAACTGTAATAAACCAACCATTAGGGGTGTAGTTTGTGCACTTCTTCCAGTCCCAAGCCTGGATATATGGTGAAACATCAATATATGGTTGCATCAGGAAGGGCATCCAGCGTAAAGCTTGTGCCAAAACTTTAATGCGAATCATAAATATGATGGTCCACTGTGGTGACTCCTAAAGGGAGCAGCCGAAAGAAGAAGAAGAAGAAGAAGAAGAAGAAGAAGAAGAAGAAGAAGAAGAAGAAGAAGCAGAAGAAGAAGAAGAAGAAGAAGAAGAACACCACTTTGGTGCCAGAAAATAAAATAGACAGAAAAGAGTTTGGATGCATGTTTTCCTTGTGATATGAGGGATGGTGGGTCAAGCCGAGCTGTACATGATGCTCTAAGGGCTCTTGGTACAGCTCGAGTTTTGACCATTGCCATCATGTACAGCGGTGCAGGTCCATTTTTGGCTTTGTAGGCCAGCATCAAGGTTTTGAATCTGATGCAGGCAGCTACAGGGATCCAACGAAGGGAAAGTAGCAGAGACGTTGCTCAATTGACTGAATCTGGGGACGCTGAAGACAAGCCGCACCGCTGCATTCTGGATAAGTTGCAAGGGCTGATGGTTCACATAGGAAGACCAGCTAGAAGGGAGTTGCAATAGTCTAGCCTTGAAATGACAAGAGACTGGACAAACACCTGAGTGGCCTCTCTAGGCAGAAAGGGTTGAATTCTCCTAATGTTGTAAAGGAGAAATTTGTATGACTGAGTCAAGTTTGCAACATGAGCTGAGAACAATAACTGGTCATCCACAACTACACAAAAGCTCCGTGCTTCAGTGGATGGAGTGACCAGTGAGTTCTGAAGGAGAAGGGTGAGATCAGGATGAGGACCAGTGGTTCCAGGAATGAATGGTAGTTCAGTCTTGCTTGGGTTGAGTTTGAGGTGATGGGTTGCCATCCACGATGAGACATCAGAGAGGCAAGCCAAGATGAGACCTAGATGCCGGAAGGCGGGAACGAGAGGATGAGTTGAGTGTCATCAGCATAGCAGTGGTAAGTAAAACCCTGTGAAGTTATTATTTTACCAAGAAAAGTAGTGAGAAAAGAGAAGAGGACAGAGGACCGAGCCTTGTGGAATACCAGTGGAGAGTCTGCATGGAGCAGATGTGGCCATGTGACCTAGTGGTCTGTGGGTGGTTATGCTGTTGTGGGGCCACTAAGGGGCAGTAGTCAGTGTGATTTCAGTCCCGGCTCTGCTCGCTCACTTCCTCTGCTGAAGATGGCGGTCCACGGCCCTATCGTCAAGATCCACCCGGTGGTTCTCGCTTCTATTGCTGACTCCTACGAGAGGAGGAACGAGGGAGCGAGTCGTGTGATCGGAACATTATTAGGTGAGGAGTTAAAATCGCGGAGAGAGAGAAAGAGAGAAAGAGAGAGAGGGGACTTACAGCGTCACTGATCAGCACGCTGCCGGCTAATGCTATTGCGCATGTCTGACGTGTGATTGTATATATATATATATATATATATATATATATATATATATATATATATATATTAGTGTGTGTGTATATATATTAGTGTGTGTGTGCTAATCTGGGGACGCTTGTCTTCAGCGTCCCCAGATTCAGTCAATTGAGCAACGTCTCTGCTACATTCCCTTCGTTGGATCCCTGTAGCTGCCTGCATCAGATTCAAAACCTTGATGCTGGCCTACAAAGCCAAAAATGGACCTGCACCGCCGTACATGATGGCAATGGTCAAAACTCGAGCTGTACCAAGAGCCCTTAGAGCATCATGTACAGCTCAGCTTGACCCACCATCCCTCATATCACAAGGAAAACATGCATCCAAACTCTTTTTTGTCTATTTTATTTTCTGACACCAAAGTGGTCTTCTTCTTCTTCTTCTTCTTCTTCTTCTTCTTCTTTTGCGTGTCTGTCTGTCTGTGTGTGTGTGTGTCTGTCTGTCTGTCTGTCTGTGTATGTATATGTATATGTATATATATTTGTGTATGGTTTTGTGTGTGTGTGTGTACTTTTGATTTTATTAAACACACTGTTTTGTCCACAGGAACAATAGATAAACACTCAGTGGAAGTCACCAACTGTTTCTCTGTTCCTCACAATGAATCAGAAGATGAGGTGAGGAGATCAAAGCCAACTGGCCTTCAATTCATTATAGTTCATTATAACTCATCACAATCCAGTGATGACATTTCTTCACACAGTCCTGTTGTGCATCTAATATTAGCAAAGCAGCTGTAAAGTGAAACATTGCCTGTATTGATGACAAACTGCAATGGATAGCTAAATCTCTGGTTCCTGATCACTAGTGTCTCAGACTTCGGGACTAAAGAACCGATATCCGATCTAGGAAAATACTTCTGGATCTGCCTTAATCCTCATTCTATTTATATAGGTAGTGAGCTAACTCTTACAGTTCTGTGTCATTTTCTAGGATTCATATCTTAGGATTAGAGAAACTTACAGACATGATGTACATATAACAAACTACAAGAATGACCAAGATCTAACCATATCTCAT
Source organism: Acestrorhynchus altus (assembly GCA_034509495.1). NCBI lineage: Eukaryota > Metazoa > Chordata > Actinopteri > Characiformes > Acestrorhynchidae > Acestrorhynchus > Acestrorhynchus altus. The sequence continues at coordinate 34,652,883 of CM067502.1, forward strand.
CATTGTTGTGATGAATTATCAGCACATAGTCCAGCTAGGTGGTGGTGTTTTAGTTTTTTAGTTTTTATCACTGTCTAGCATTTTCAATAAAGAAGTTTAAGAACACCAAGAAAGATCACACTATGGGCTGTTACATTAATGAAGCATGCCACTATTATATAGGGTGATTGGTTGCATTACCATATTGACGGCACATTTGTTTTGAAATCGGTCGTTTTAATTTTGGGCTTTTGAGACATGTAAACCCATTGCAATCAATTATTGTTTATTAATAATACAGTTATACGCTTGAGTTATCTTTGCCCAGTTACATGTAGAGCTGGTAAAATTCTAAACTGTGGTCTTCTGAGGCTGGATAGTAAGAATACCAGTGGTCAGTGATGTGATTAATATGGTCATGATTTTTCCCTGTTCTGTTTTAGGTGGCTGTGGACATGGAGTTTGCAAAGAACATGTACGAACTTCATAAGAAGGTTTCACCCAGCGAAGTCATCATTGGATGGTTGGTAAAGTTTTATTTTGTTGACTTTAAAATAAACAGATATTTTTGTATTTATGGTTGAGGTTGCATTTTCACTTTATTTAAACCCACGATTCCAGGTATGCCACAGGATATGACATAACAGAGCATTCTGTTCTGATCCATGAGTACTACAGTAGGGAGGCTCAAAATCCCATTCATCTCACTGCAGACACAGCGCTGCAGAGCAATAAAATGAACATTCGTGCTTATGTCAGGTCAGTTTTCTTTTTTTTCTTTTTTTGTCCACCTACTGCATATTTATATAACTGATTTTGTTTGCTTTCTCCTCCTTTGTTGTCATGTTTGGGTTTTCATTTTTAAGCTGTTTTTAATCTTTCAGTGCACAGATGGGTGTTCCAGGCAAGACTGTTGGAGTGATGTTCACGCCCTTAACAGTAAAATATGTTTATTATGATACAGAGCGTATTGGAGGTGAGTCACTTCATTGTTTTGAATGTGTTCATGTATTCATGATTTTCCCATTTGGGATTGTCTTGCAGTGGTAACCTGCAACAACACACCTGACTTGAATTTAAATGTTACAACTTGCACTGTTAGTGTCCACAATTCATAGGTACACGAATAAAGGAAACCCTCCTAGACCTAAGACTATTAGCTTATTAATTAGCAAATTAGCTTAATATTATGATACTGCCATTCCCCTACTTAAAAGTTGAGTTCCTCAATGCATTCCTTTTTACTGGAATCTGCAGATTTTCATTTTGATAGGCCATGACCAGTGAATGTCCAATCAGTCTCAAAAGTCCTGATGCACAATGATTCACTTTGTGACAACGGGGCGCACACACGATCTGTCACTGTGAAAGTTCTTCACAGTTAGTGAACAGGGCAACAAGTTTGGAATTTGCAATATGTGCAACTATGAAGGAGTGACAAGTGCTGTAAAAAACACCATGAACCCAGTGTATTGTACCAAATGTACCCACCATTTTCTGTAGTCAAGGATCAAGATTTAAGAAGTTTCATACATTTACCCAGCCATAGATACACAACACAAAGCAGGCAATAATCCTCAGATGACATTTTACTGGATTAGTTTACTCTTGTGTCGTGGCACATACAGCCTGTTACAAGCCAGTTCCAAGTTGATACATACACTGCACTTAATTTCTTTTTGGTTTATATTTATTTATTGCGGATTTTAACATTTGTGTATGCTTTTGAAAATTTGAATCAGCCAAAATTGGAATTGGCTTTTTTTTTTTAACTTAACATTGTTCTAGTTGTATTGTTGGTGATTCTGAGTTTCATAACTGTCACAAAGATCTGTTTCTCACGTGTTCGTTTGTTTCCAGTTGATTTACTACAAAGGACTCGTGCATCTCCTAGCCGCTCCAATGGCTTGACTTCAGATTTGGCGCAGGTGGGCAGCGCAGCAGGACGCATACAGGAAATGCTGACCACAGTGCTGTCATACATAGAAGATGTTCTGGTAAATCTTGAGTTAAAATTCCGAAAGTTTAAAATTTCTGTTAAAACGTACATTTTGCAATTGTGCATCTTATCAGTGCTGCTCTATTGTGAAAAGTTATTCCTCATGTTTCTCCATCACTAGTCTGGCAAGGTGATTGCAGATAACAGCGTTGGTCGCTATCTAATGGATCTGGTCAACAAAGTGCCCAAAATCACAGCTGAGGACTTTGAGAGTATGCTCAATTCCAACATAAATGTAAGTGACTCTCTAAGCTGTTTGACCATTTCCCTCTTGTTTGGTGCTGTTGGCATGTTACATTTTCTTACTTTTCTGTTCTTTCTCACAGGACCTGCTGATGGTGACATACCTGGCAAATCTCACCCAGGCTCAGATTGCTCTTAATGAAAAACTGGTTGTTCTGTGATTGGAAAATAAAGATATGCTTATCATTCCAGCAGCGTGCCCATGTGTTATGCAACTAGAAACCAGATCAAAGATTTACATATTTTGTTAGTTTAATATGAGAATTTCAGTTATACAATTGGTTGCAGAACACTTCACATCTTTGTTGCTGAATTTATATTCATAGTTATTTGAATGGTGCACACTTTCACCCAATGGACTTGACTCATATGTTCAGAACTATTCATGGTTGGACTCTCAGTCCTGAGTAGATTGAGAGGATTAAAGTAATATTAGTACTGTAGTAAATAAAAGTAAATAATACTACTTCTTTACTGTACTACTGTACAGGCTGTATTGTACACCTCAAACAGATGTCTTTTTGTTTAGTTTTTTGTTGGATACTAAATCTGGTTCTTTCTAGTAATCTGCAATCTGTATTTGACGTGAACTTTTATAAAGGTAGTTGCAAGCATTTCTACAGCCCAATTCATTAATTTACTACTCCTAAAGCATTCTTGGCAAATGCTATGATCAAATCAACTGCTTTCAGTTTTCATCTTGTCTGACAATATTTCAGTTTGTGAAAAGAATTACCTATCCGAATATCCTATCCGAATATTGAATAAAAGTTTATTTGTATAGTGCTTTTTACACCTGATGTCATAGAGCAGCTTTACAGAAATCAAAAATAAAATAAAAAGGTGAACCCATCTTAAAAAAAAAAACCATAAAGACATAACCCCCCTGGTGAGCAAATTAAATGGCAACATTGGCAAGGATAAACTCCCTCAGAGCTGGAGGACGAAACCTTGGGAGGAACCAGGCTCACAACGGGGGACCCATCCTCCTCTGGTCAAATTAATTATACACAGGGGACACTGGACCCCTACACCTCTGTTCTAATACTCAGGTATACTGAAGTAATGCTAGTTTGCTGGTGGACATAATAGTAACAGTAGCAACTAATTAGGGTCTGTAAATTTCTATTTAGATGGTGATGGCAGGTGTGCAACCAGTCCAGGTTATCGTTCTACATCATAATGAGGGAGTGACTTTAACCCGTGTAGAGATGAGGTCAGGTCGCGTTGCTGACGCTCAAAATATGAGGGTAAACACGGATAAACAGTGTGACGTCACACCGCCTCGCTTCCGCGTGACGTCACCCGGAAGCCAGGGAAGACGAAGATGGCGTCGTTTCGCTGCCGGCGGGACCCGTGCGGTTTCATTTGTCTTATTCTGACCTATTTCAGCGTGTTTTACGCCGATTACGTGGTCATTCAGTACGTCCTGATCCCCGCGTACTCCGGGAGGTAAGACTGTGGTTCTGTGTGAACATGGTGGCAACAGTGACGACATCAGCGCTCCATCACCCCCTGTTTATTTACTTACTGCTTTATTGTTTATTTCCCCCCCCCCCCCCCCCCCCGTTTATTTACTGACTGCCTTACTGTTTGTTTACACCCAGTTTATTTACCTACTGCTTTACTATTTATTTACCCCCCCAAAGTTTATTTACTTACCGCTGTACTGTTTATTTTGTCCAGATTGTTCAGGTTCAGGTTATGGCTTGTAAACTGGCAGAGATAAAGAATTGTTATGGTTGGCAAAGAATTGCTCAGGTGTATTTATGTCATATGTTATGATTGCCACCTGTTTTTGGATGTGCTTGAAGGCTGGGGTTCTCAGCCTGTGGGTTGGGGACCACCAGTGAGCCTACTGGATTACTGATTCCACCTGACAATGGCCTGGCAGACCACTAGAGAGTGCTTCACGGCTCACTGATGGTGCCCGGCCCACAGGCTGAGAAACTCTGCCTTCAAGCACATCCAACAAAACAGGTCAGCTTCAGACCATGAGACCTAGAATTGACACTGATCCTCAGAATCTAAACTACATCAGAGATGATGTGGTAGCATACTGTAAGTAGACAGTCAACAGACTGACATCTAGAGACAATTGAATTTCTAACTAGACACATCTTTTACATGCAAAAGCATAAATTTGCAATTTACATACAAAGCATAAATTTGGGACAGATGTTTTCATGCTATTTTCAGGATCTAATTCTCATTTACAGTGTCAGGACATGAAAACTAAACATAACACAGAAACAAGTTTACATACAAAGTTGTGTTTTGTATTTTGTATTTCTGCCATGATTTCTAGTTTTAAACAGGTGGGCTCTGAGGTGGAAATTTTTGAGAACCCCTGCTTGAAGGGATCTCTGTCCTCTTTTTGTGGTGGATAACCACATAAGAGACTGACTTAATATTCCAACAAAACTATGCTGGATGCCACATTGCTCATAAAGTAATAGAGTGGGTTGAGGACTGAGGAAATCCAGGTGTTCTCATGGTTGATACAATCACTGGTTTTTAATCCCATTTAGAGCTTCTGAGACTGTGTTGGAGGAAGAAATCCATGTACACTGCTGAACAACATGAAGCAGTTTATTTATACAATTTCAAGAAAACTTGAAAATATGACAAGCATGTTGTAGTATTCATTCAGTTTTTTTTGTTGTTTTTTTCTCTGTGTGTTTCAGTGCATTTCAGATATTCTTTTTTCACTCATTTACTCATGGTACACTAAAGCCTTGAGTGAAACTAAAATAAATATGTGAAAACAACATTGTAGAAGTAGAAAAGTAGCAGAATGGAAACATACTTTAATCTTTCCTTTACAGCTGATGTTGAATATCAGTGCAGAGATTAATCCAGCATCTGTCAACAAAGGAAATAACTTTTTCATGCACTCTCTTTATCCAAAATAATATAGCATATCTCAAACAGATGATACCACCAGTTAACAGAATTAACTTATTCACAAAAAAATACAAAAGCACAAAATGTTTTAAAGATGAAAAAGAACAGTAGATTCCGACATTCCTAATGAACATAACGTTTTATAGTATCAAAAAACTATTTCTATTTGAAAGGGGTTTTTTTGCCTGGGAAATTGTAAGGAAACCCTTTTGTTCATGGTTCTTTAAAGAACTGTTGGACAATGTTTTATTATGGCATCAAAAAAGGTTCACCGTTTGTTTCTAGTCAAAGAACACTTTTTGCTGAGAGTGTGCAAAAGTATTGTAACTGTTTTACATGTTTTTGTTTTTGTTTTTTTCAGTGTCTGGTGCACTCTTCATGGATCAATATTTAATGTTGTATTGTTACTGCTTCTGGCATGTCATTCAAAAGCAGTCTTTTCAGACCCAGGTGAGTGTCCCGACTTAAATCTCATGGTATGCCACAAGATAAGATTAGTGTGATCACTAGCCAAAATATTACATATGAAGTATTATATTGTGGTCATGTAAAAACAGATTTAGTTGTTTTTTGTAATGCGAATGTTTGCTGTTGTTGCCACTTGGCAGCATTGCTTGAAATTAGGATATGATTTAAAGTTCATTATCGGTTTGTTTTTGTTTAGTTTTTTCAAGCTTGTTATTATTTATCTCCAGTCTGACCAAATCCTGCCAGCAGCTTCATTTATGAATAAAGCACTAAAAGATATAGAGCACTGAATGATCAGCTCTTCATTCAGCTTTGCATAGTTGATAAGAGCTTGTGAAAGGGAATACACAAACTTTTCATAACTTTTCACACAATATTTTTCATTTCAACAGGAATTTACATTTTACATGTATTCATCAGCCATGCCTTTTCTTAGGACAAGCAGACCCCTTTGCATGTTCTTGGCAATTTTACTTTTGCCTCCATGCAAAGTACTAAACCAAAAGTCTGTTTTATTCTATCATTGTGCTTTAAACAAGTGATTCAGAGAATTCATGTTATATATATATATATATATACACACACACACACACACACACACACACACAGGACAAATCAGTCCTGTTACATAAATTGTTTATCGACTGTTTTATGTCAATTAGCAGCATATCTTAAACTTTGTTACTGTATTATCTGTGGAAACAAACATATTGGATTGGACATACATATTATTAGAGTACTCTTTTGCATTATTATGTTAATGATATAATGGTGAAATGGTGGCAGTTCAAAAAGAGGCAGTGGCTGACTACACATGTATTGGAGGAGGCATGTGGTTGTCTTCACCCTCCAAGAACATTGTGTGTGATAGGTGGATAATCCTAATGGGGTTGAGTAATTGGCACTTTCAAAAGACTAAAAACAAAAGAAAATATACTTTATCATCATACAAAAGAAATCTCAGGCATCAGGAAAGTATTTGCAACTGTTGAATGTATTAACTTGTGGCATTAATCTCCCATCATCACCAAGTGTAGCTTCACTAGAATCAAGCATTTCACACAAGACTCTGAATGGGCTTATTTACATATTAATGATTGAATTATGAAATTTTAAAAAATTGGCAGAATTCCTGCCAAGAATTCTTGTGAACACACCAATCAGATAGTAGTTGGTATAACATATTGAGTAACAAAATCTCTGCTGTCCACAATGGTATACCAAGAGTCCCACTTGCTCACAATACAAGCAAAACCGTAGGTCACTTTAGATAAGAACTTCTATCAGTGAGTCTTTGACAATAATAACACCAGGAAAAAAAGCCAAGGAATATCAATGTAAGCAATGTGTGTTTTGCAGGTATGGTGCCTCTCCCTGAGACAGCCATTGACTTTTCAGACCTGAGGTCTCAGTCCAACCGTATGAATGACAGGGTGAGCCCACAAGTTACAGTGCTGCCAAATCAAACAACAGTTCTTCAGTTCTATTGTTTGTGGATTTGTATTTCAGGAAGAGAATTTTAAAAGGTTTAACCTAACCTTACATTTTTTGTATTGAATTTGCAAGCCTAAAACCTTTTGACGTTGTTAAATATTCACAGACAGACTTTTGTATGTGGTTTCATGCATGTAGCTGTGTTCTCTTGGACCTTCCATGCAAATGAGGAATTATAAAATGGAGCAGCATAAAGAAGTGCCATTGTTACCACCCACTAGCTTGTTTAAAAACTGTTAGGGTTAAATATTCATTGATTAATTAATAAAAACATTTTATTTAATAGATTTAAACAAAATGGTTATTTTTGACATGTTTCCACCTCTGATTTCATAAACATACTCCTGGCTTCCCAGAATGGCTTTGCCATAAACAATTGACAATCATTTTTTCCCGTATCATAGCCGAAATCACCATATACAGCTTCATGAGCACTTTTAGACTGCATGTAGCTTTTTCTCATTATTTATAGAGCTTTTCTGGACTCTAGTTCAACCAAAATCAGATTAACATGATTGATCATTTACTCCAGATACAGCTGGTCAGCCAAGACATGTTTGGAATTTGGTGTGTACTTATTTATAACTAAAGATGCACGATTAACAAATGCTGGAATTGGACTACTACATCTGTTCGAGGTAGATTACATGCCAAAGTCTTTTCAATTCATATCAAAGTCTTATTTGGCTTCAGTATCAATAAGCTACATAAAAAAGTAAAAGTTATCTCATCATTCCATTTAAAAAAAACTCCTGCATGAAATAAATAAAGATCTGGACACATTTTCAGCAGGGTGAGAGGCATTTTTTTTGCATATTTACAAAGATGAGATTGGTGACTCTTAGTCAAGTGTTTATCAATGTTAGCCTAGCATTTATCATTCTAATCTAAAGAAGCAAACTTTTTATCTTGGGTAAGTGATCAGTCACATTCATTTGATTTTCACTGAACTGCTCCTTTAAACAGTACTTCATCTCTCTATCATGCTGTTTGTGTTTGTTCTAAAAGACACCTGAAAGGAAATCCATAAATGTCCACAAATTATTACAGACAATTGTACAAAACTCCATCGCCATGCCTTTGTGAAGCATTCATCATAGGAAATCCTTTGAAATCAGTTAAGATTTTTTAATTAAACTATGAACAATCGTTGAACAATCTTTTTTGCTATTTTCAAATTCCCCTGAGATACATTAGTGATCTATATGCTGCTGTTTTGAGTTTAAATACTACAATTTTATAATAATTTGCTGTGTTTGTAGGGCTGCGAGGGCTGGACCGTCTGCAGTCGCTGTGAAACATATCGGCCGCCACGTGCACATCACTGCCGGGTGTGTCAGCGCTGCATCAGGCGCATGGACCATCACTGCCCATGGTCAGTGTCTTTGATTCAGTCTCTTTCGAGACACTGGAAGGATGATTTTACCTAATAATATTACATATAGTCACAAATAACACTGTAAAATTAAATGTCAGATGCAATATTACTTCTGTTGTGCTAAACTGGGATTTGATATTCTTTTCAGATGAGCAAAGTTAGCTACACTACATACACACATCTATTGGGACACCTGTTCATTTCATTGTTTCTTTTGAAATCATGCATATTTAAAAAAAGAGTTTATCATGTTTTTGTTGGAGTATTGCTGTGATTTGATTGCTTTCACTGACAAGAATGTTAGTGAGATCAGGTTGTTGGATGATTACCACAGCTCTTCATCTCAGTGCTTTATACCTCTCTACCCCAAACCTGGCAGTAGGCAAGGTGCCAATAGTTTTGTGTGTATCTGCTTCAAAGAGTCCTATTGTATTGAAAAACTTGTTTAAAGGGACTATGTAATCTCTCTGTCTCTCTGTCTGTGGGTGTGGGTGCATACATTTGCATATTTGTGTAAGGTTAATGTAGGGTGCATCTCTGTGTAGCAGAATGCATTAGTAAGAAGGGGTGCCTGGAAATGATTGGACCTATATTATATGTAGAGATTCTGCAATTTATGGTACACTGTGGTATCTAGGTTGCTATTAATAACATATTTGACAAAGTATCCATGTAGCCAACAAAGTAAAGACTACTAGCCTATAGCAGTAGATATGAAACCATTGTAGTGTTGATGATGATGTTGGTTTTGTCCAGGAGGCCACAGTGTATTAACCCAGCCCTAAATATGTCCTGTCATATAACAAATATCACTGTTCCTCTTCTGTGTCTGACTTTTCTCTGTCTGTGTCTGTGTGAATGTGTACTTCAACAAATTGTAGGATCAACAACTGTGTTGGGGAGCTGAATCAGAAATATTTCATCCAGTTTCTCTTCTATACTGGTGAGTGTTGAGAACCTGCATTTTCTGCACTTTCAGGAACAGTATAGTCTGTAAAGGTTTTGGCTTTCCATTTTTTTCTCTGTATTTAGAACAGCTATTCGAGCTGAATTCAATATTGTCCCCCCCCTTCCCCCCAAGGCATGGCCAGTCTGTACTCCATGGCTCTAGTGGTGTCAGCATGGGTATGGAGGATACGAAGTGAAAGAGAAGGCGATGGAGATAAAGAAGGAGAGGAAACTCCTAGCAAGCATCTGATTGTGTAAGTATGACTGCACAGGTAATGTCTGTATCCCATATCATGGAATCCGCATTTTCCCCACATAAAAATGTATTTTATGTAGCATTTAAACCCTGTTTAAACACAGTTTTAGAACATACCCTTAACATACCATAAGCAAATATCATCCATTAATTAAAACTGTTATGATCTATCTATCTATGATGGGTTTATGCCTTATCCTTTGTTCATGTGTTGTTAACCTTTTTATTTTTTTATTTCTCAGTTGTGAAAAGTGCTATACAAATAAATTTTGATTTGATTTGTTTTGATATAGCACATCATTTCAGTGTAATTCTTTTCACCATTTTTCTCTTCTGCCTGTATTGTATCCAGGGCACATTACATAATTCTGTTAGTGGAGTCCATTCTGTTTGGTGTTTTCGTCTTGGTGATATTTTATGACCAGGTGTGTACTTCTCTTAAGTATTTCCTAACATGAAAGTGCACAGCAAGACTGAAATTTTGACAAATGCCATCTTCTTTCTGCTTCAGCTGGTGTCAATTATAACAGATGAAACACCCATTGAGCAAATGAAAAACAGACTTCTGAAGGACAGACCAAACAGCGGACAGCTGACCCATAGCGCACACACACGAAAGCCAAAAATTGCACTGCTACGTGAAGTGTTTGGACGAGGTGAGTTCATATGGCCAGCTGGGTCATTCTGAGGAATGATTATTTTATACACAAATGATGACATATCCAAACATTCACACTAGAATTAACTTTGAGGTCATACTCATATCTGTAGAGATATAAATTGTTGAGGAACAAATGTATAATCCATGTTTCAAATGCGGGTGCTGCACCACTTATTGATCAAGTTCAGCCACTGACCCATAGGTATACACAGTCAGGTACTCAAACTCAGCAAAAGTGCCAATCAGCACTTTTTGTGCGGGTCAGTACCAATTCCTCCACGGACCGTTACCGGTCTGCAGCCCGGGGGTTGGGGACCACTGGCCTAGAGGATGGCTGCTAAAGTGCGAAACAGTCTGCAATGTACACTTATAGTACTTTACAAAAGTACTCAACTAGATCAGCAGATTTGATTGGATTGCAAATGAGCCTTACACAGGCCTGGCAGTATTTTTTACTGCAAACATTACTAGTGCATCTCAAAAAATGTTAATACTATACAATTTATTATTCTTTTTGTTATTTTAATTTTCATTCAGAAATGTTCATATTGTATGTTTATTACATTCAAAGTGACATCACAAGCCCTTTTCCCTCAGGATTAAATATTCTAATTTAAGATACTGGATTTTCATGAGCTATAAGCTACACTGATCAAAGGTAAAACAAAATGTTTCACTTTACATGTGAAACACACACATACAAGTGCTCCAAAAAAACACACAAGTTTATGCCCCCTCCAAACCTCACTGATGGAATGGTGTTTGCACCCTAAGTAGTGTCAGATATGCACCCGAAGTAGATGTTTGGAAAACTAGATCGTTTCATCTGACCACAAAGCTTTCTGTCAGTCCAGTGCCTCAGATTTTCCTTTTCTCACAACTCTGTGCTCCCTGGTATATCCAAACATTTGAATATTATTATATAGCCTGTTCCTAATTTGCACGTTTAGTGTTTTGTCTTCAGTTTAATAATAATAATAATTTCTGTTCATTTCATTAACAGTGGTATTCGAATTAAGGCGGTCAAGGGATATTTTATCCAGAAAATGTGAACAATAGAGACCACAATATAATGCTGTTTATTAATTTCAGTTAGTTATTTTTGTATTCAATATCAGTATAATTTAACTATTTTTAAGGGTGAGTGTTTTGACATAATATGACACAGCATACTATATACAGTGCTGTCTGTAATCCAGCCAAATCTGATGAATTTTAAAACCCACTATATGCAGTTGGCTTAAAATATGGCAAGTGAGTGACTACGTACTACACTATACTACACTGTACCTAAAATTCAGCTCAGTACACCTGTTTACAATTTTGCTTCTGTATTTACAGGCTCAGTGCTATGTTGGTTGTTCCCACTCCACTCCTCTCCCCCCTCTGCCGGAGGAATCAGTTACTCAGCTGTTCCTGATTATGATGTCTAGAGCTTCACTGTTACATTACGGTTTGGGTGCTGGATGGATAACTGCATTAATGAGTTCTAAGCAAAGTGTTACATTGAAGACAGATGGACATGTTATGAATTCTGGCACATACCATTATCTGTGTACTTGCCACTTGTTCACACAGAGTGCTGAAGTGGTAAGAACTACTGAGCAGGAAATGTTGCTGTCTTTCTTACTTTTTTTCCTTCTTTCTTAATATCTTAGTGTTTTTGTTCACTCTCTTTGAGAGTCCCTGCATTATTAATGCACTAACTAGGCCTGAACAAATTAAATATTCATTTATATCGTTCGTAATATGACTACCTTAGTCACAGTTAAGTCATATGACATCTGGACTTGGTACAATGTGAGTGTGGAATCAAAATGACTGGCTCTGGTTTATTGTATCTCAAATGAAGAAGCCAGTTTATCTTCATGTTATTGTTTTACCTAATTTTCATACATAACTACCTTGAAAAACACATTGTTTACCTCTGCTTGGAATGAAGGGTAAGCATCTCTTAAAAGATAAATGCTGCTGGGTAAATGAGCATGGGAAATATGCCGTGCTAATGTGTTTCCTTAATGTCCTTCCTCAGAGGACACTAGTTCATTGAAATACAGTATAAATTGTTGTGCTGTATCCATTTGGCAGTTCCTGTTGGGCCTTTCTGAAGGCTTGATGCATACACAGGGACAGTACTGATGTATTGTCTGACTTGCACTGAAGGTCCCCTCACATAACTGTATTTTAATTTTTAATTTTGTGTGTTTTTTGAATGCATAAACTTTATATACATATTGTAACTGTACATAAATACATATTTTATAAGCATTCATTGCAGAGAAGTGTTGCAACATTTTCAGGGTACAGGCTTTTCCCTTTTATTTTATTTATAAAGAATTTGCTTTGCTGCTTGTTGACAGCTTGAAGGATGTGTGTACATACCTAATAATGTGTGATGTTTACATTGATATTTATTGTACTTTCTCTGTGAAACTGTCAAAATGCTGCTCTGACTTGTGAAGTAAAGGACATCTTTTAACATAATGGTGCTTTGTTTCTTTGTATTGAGGTCATTAAATCAGCTGTGTAATAAAACATGCTAATTTAATAGGGAACAATATAAAGCTAAACATTCTGAATGAATAACTATTCTACAGTACATCTTTTTATGTCTGTCCTTTTTCTACACTACACACAAAAGTGTCATTTCAATTGTTCCATTAACAGCATGGTGGGAAGATTTCAAATTAACCCTTTAACATAATTTTTTTTATGTTGAAATAGAAATAAAACTTGCATAATAATCATGGGGATCCCATCAAAAACAATTGATTTATTAACCAAGAAACAGTTATCTGATTTTCTGCATGATTCTGGTTTCCACACACAAGTTTCTGTTTTCTGCGTGATTCTACAAATTCTGCTGACTCATTTCAGAATTACAAAAGGAAATATTGGTCAAAGCGTTTTAAGTGGCAGTTAATTGAAATGAGCTCAGTTAAGTTTGGTTAATACTGGATATTCAGCAGATCTTCACCTTTTGCCCCTTCTCTTACCCACAAACAACACCTGAAAAACCACTGGAATGACAATTTCTAAATAAACTACAGTCACTGTATGAATCAACTATCATTTATTGAAAACAACATATCTAAAGCAACAAAGGTAGTATGGAAGTCACCAAATTAATATAATAAAGCATTACTGTGACACTGGATATGACATACGGAACAAAAATCGCTTGAAGTTTACAGATGATAAACAAACTGATAAATATAACTTTTAGTTTGGTAAAATGTTTTAGTTGAATTTTAGTACATTTTTAAAGTAATAAATTGTCCCAATCCATTTTGGAATAAGGCCGTAACATAAAATATGGAAAAAGTGAATTGCTGTGAATACTTCACCACACAGACCCCACACAGACACGAGGGTGCTGTGTGGAGAGACAGCGCCACCTACTGTCCCACAGAGAGCAGGGCCGATTCCGCTCTCTGAGACTCAGGCTGCAGATGATGAGTAGCAGGACCCTCGCATCACAGTGCTGGAGATCGAGGTGGAGCTGGAGTTCACACTTGACTGAGGAATTTCCTAATAAATCTGACACAAACAATGTGTGCGTGTCCAGGCTGGGGCAGAAGGGTCCAGTGTGTGTGTTTGTGTGTGTCTGGGCTGGGGCAGAAGGGTCCTCTGTCTGTGTGTGTGTGTGTCCGAGCTGGGGCAGAGGGGTCCAGTGTGTGTGTGTGTGTGAGTCCGGGCTTGGGCAGAAGGGTCCAGTGTGTGTGTGTGTGTGTGTGTGTGTCCGGGCTGGGGCAGAAGAGTCCGGGCTGGGGCAGAAGGGTCCTGTGTGTGTGTGTCTGGGCTGAGGCAGAACGGTCCAGTGTGTGTGTGTGTGTGTGTCCGAGCTAGGGCAGGAGGGTCCAGTGTGTGTGTGTAGAATAGAATAGAATAGAATAGAACTTTATTAATCCCTTGGGAGGGTTCCTTCAGGGAAATTAAGGTTCCAGTAGCAGCATCAGTACAGTACAGAAAGCAGAAAGATAGGCAGAAAAAAATAATTCAGTAGAAGTAAGCAGCACTATATAAATATATAGAATATATAATATACAGACTATATTACAATATACAATATAGACAATAGTGCATGAGAAAAAAAAGAGTCCTGTAGGAGGGATTATTGCACATTATTATTGCACTTGAAAACTGTTTATTGCACAGAGAGTCCAGTTGTTTTGTGGTGGTTGCAGGTTGCTATTGACTGTTGGTTCAGTTCCTACTCATTCCCATCCTTAATCCTCCTGTTACCCCTCCTCCCCCCCAGAGAGGAGTTGGACAGTCTGATGGCATGCGGGACAAAAGAGTTTTTAAGTCTATTGGTCCTGCACTTGGGAAGGAGCAGTTTCTCACTGAACAGGCTCCTCTGGTGGCTGATGACAGTGTGTAGAGGATGACTGGCATTGTCCATAATGTCCAGAAGCTTTTTCAGAGTCCTCTTCTCTGCCACCGACACCAGACAGTCCAGCTTTGTGCCAACCACAGAGCCAGTCCGCCTGATCAGTATGTCCAGCCTGTGTGTGTCCTTCTTGGATATGCTGCCCCCCAGGACACCACAGTGTAGAACAGGACACTGGCAACCACAGACTGATAAAACATCCCCAGGAGTTTCCTGCAGATGTTTAAGGACTGTAGTCTCCTCAGAAAGTACAGCCTGCTCTGTCCCTTTCTGTACAGGTGGTCGATGTTACATGACCGATCCAACTTTCTGTCCAGCCACAGCCCGAGGTACTTGTAGGAGTCCACAGCCTCCACCTCATCTCCCTCAATCAGAACTGGTTGTGACTTTGGTCTGGACCTCCCAAAGTCAATGACCAGCTCCTTGGTCTTTGAGATGTTGAGCTGCAGATTATTCCTGTGGCACCAGGCTGCAAAGTCCCTCACCAGGCTCCGATACTCCTCCTCGCTATCTTCTGAATGTGACACAGTTCTGAGTTGTAGCAGAAGTCTGCTGTGTACAGGGTGAAGAGAAGAGGGGCCAGCACTGTACCCTGGGGTGCACCAGTGCTGCTGATCACAGTGTCAGACGTGATTTCCTTCAGCCTGACATACTGCGGCCTGTCTGTGAGCTAGCTGGAAATCCAGGTGACCAGGCATGGGTCCACTCACATCCTGATCAGTTTGTCCTGAAGCATAAGGGGCTGGATGGTGTTGAAAGCACTTGAGAAGTCCAGAAACAGGATCCTCACTGTGCCGTTACCCTTATCTAGGTGCGAGTGGGCTCGGTGTAGCAGGTAGATGATTGCTTCTTCCACGCCAACACCTGCCCGGTACGCGAACTACAGATCATCCTGGGCATGTTCCACCTGGGGTCTAAGGAGACAGAGGAAGAGCCACTCACTTTGCGTGTGTGTGT